>BDMB01000022.1:1626613-1755822 GCA_016859785.1 Macrotyloma uniflorum | reverse complement strand
GAATTTATCTTATTTCTTAAAAATAAGTAAATAAAATATTTAGTTTCTATAGTTACAATATATTTGACACCATATAATTATTTTATGATAACGCTCGACTTATTCCTGAAATTTATTATTTAATTCTAAATTTATTATTTATAGATTTTAATTTAGCATTTATCAATCATATTTAAGTCGAGTTAACTAATTATTAAATATTTCATTTTATCAAATAAATCTTTTACATCTATTTTATTTTAAGTTGACCATTGACTAGAAAGAAAAAAAAATCTTGGAATATTATTTGCTTGTTTTATTATTTAAAAAAAATTATAATATTAAAAATAATGATTTGAGGCGTTAATATATATATATATATATATATATTTATAAATGCATAATCTAATAACTTAATAAGATCTAATAAATTTTTTAAGATAAATTTTAATATCACGTTAGATTTTAATTTAAAAATCAATTAGTATCAAGTGAAATTATCTAACATATGTATGAACAACATCTTATAAACTAAGGTCGAATAAACAAAAAAATCTAACAAACTTTTTAAGATAAATTCTAATATCATGTCAGATTTTAATTTAAAAATCAATTGGTATCAAATGAAATTGCCTAATAGACTAAGATAGGTAATATGAATTTTTTTCACTACATTCCTCTTTTACAAAGATATCCCTATTTTAATAAACATTACAAATTAAGAATCGATTTAGAACTTCCTTAAACTATAAAAGGTAAATTTAAAAAAAATTACATAAATATATAAATAAATAAGTTATTCTTTGAAACGTAATTTTATAAGAAAGAAAATAGTTTTTCACTTCTAACAAAATGATAATGAAGAAGTTTTGAACCATAATAGTTTTTTAGTTAAACCATATTTCAATTTGCACATGGAACTTTGCTTCACATTCATCACAAACACCACCACCATGCCACCCTCCTTCTCCCTTTGCTAGTGACTCAAAAGTCACGCTTAGCAAATGGAAGTCACCATCGATATCTTTCGACATCTAAAAAAAGCAAAAATTCTTGTCTTGGTTAACTGTTAGAATGCCGAGAAAGAATGATTTGTGTATTTACATGTGACTCTCCAGTGGTGATTTTCTCCAACAAAATCATCTACCCTTTTGAGACATGCTTCCTATCCCTCTTCTGCGAGCATGTTGAAGACGATATAGTTCTCTGCTAAGCAAACTCCACAACATTCCTTAACGGCGAAAGAAGAAAAAAGAGTCGCATAATTCTGGTTCGATGAAGACCGTTAATCATGCTAGTTTGCAAGGAAATAACCTACAAGAGAACAGTCCAAATCTTACTGGCACCAATTGCAATTGTCTCCTTAACGATCTAAATGTAAATCTATAGATGCTAGAAGCATAACTCCATAGAGATTAGGGTATAGTTTTCTAATCATTGTACACCAACTGCAGTGGAGGTTCCTCAAAGGGTGTAATTACCACACGAATAAAGGCAAACAAAATTGAGCAGCAGACGTAACACTGTTTGATACGTTACATTTATTTCCTATCGTAGCTGGTGTTTCGAGAACTTGGGTTCGTGTCTCCCATCTTCCTCACGATTCTGTTAGCTATTTGCTTACGTGCGTGATTATTGTGTCTTCTAAATAGGCATTGCAGCATGAGATGTAGAAAATGAATCCTGGGCATTCTTTAGTTGACACTTCACATCTTGGTTTCTCAATCTTGTTCACTTACAGTATTTTAGTCTGTTTATGATTTCTTCATACTTTCAAAAAAGAGGCGAGGGCATTGAGGGTTTGGCTTTTTATTACTTATGATGAAGCGGGACAGAATCATGATAAATAGGTACAGGCTTTGATGCAAATAACAAGTTGATTTTGCCATGAGACTATTAGACAGAAGAATTAAATATTGATATAACAAACCCACGGCATGATAAGATAGTTTCCCTGAGATAAAGCATATATATTACAAATGGCTCACAAATAATTGAAAGACGAACATTTGTTTCGCGTTTGCCTTAAACAACTGAAAAGTGGCCAACATAGCAGATAGACTTGTACTATACCAATGAAAATAGTGGTCTAAACTCTAAAGGGATGATGAAAACTTCTCATATTTTTGCTGCACTCAACAAGGGTATTATAGGCAGTTTCCTATAGATCAATGGTCTTGAATTTTAAACCCATATCGACGGAATGTTTCAGTAGTATAATCATTTAAAAATCACACATTATTTATTGTATTGGCAAGGTTAATCAGAACATAATAATCAATGATAAGTTCCATACCATACAACAAACTTGTACAAGGTTTCTTTTGATAGTTGTTACTTCACAAAGTCAGGGTTGGAATCAGAGTATACAGGAGAGTTTGTACAATATTTTACATTATGTACGAGCCAAAGGTTTTCTCGGTGCTATAATACATGTAAAGATATCCATCCTCATCCTTGAATGATCTATAGACAGAATCCATCATACTAGCTGCAGTAATCACAAACACAAGAAATTTAAGCACACCACCACCAACAAAAAAAAAAACTGAATAAGAAAGAAATCATAGGGCTCATAGTTACCAGTTTGAGGCAAGGTATTCTTCACAAAAACAAAGAGAGCTTTCCCTGGAGGCAGACTAAGTCTGGAACTCAAAATATGAATGAAATGCCCAACAGACAAGTCTCGAGGAACAAGGTATCTGTCGGAAACATTAAAATCCGTAATCATAATGTCAATTTATATATAGCTATTGTTTATATTTTACAATGCATTTAAATGTAATCAAATATGCTACGAATTCAAGTTATATGGCTTTATATTATGATGATTTCAATCATGCAAGCCGCTGATCTTACTTTTTCTTCTCCAACTCAGGCAGATCGCATTTGGCATATCTTTCCACAATCACCTGCAGAAGAAAAAGGAGAATCGAATTACATAATGAGCAATTTAGGCTACGAAAAGCATGTTCACCGTTACCGTGTGCTTATATAAATATTTGGCACAAGAATCGTTCGTTATAAACAGTAGAGTCGAACGATGAACAGAGCTATAAGGATCCACCCACAAACCGAGATTAAATATTATGTAAACAAATATTGAATAATTAAAAATTACTTGCTAATTTTAAAGAGAAGTGTGATTAGAATGGAGAAGGGGCTTACGGGGACTCGATCGGGGTATTTGGCCACAATTTCCCGCGATTCTTCAATCCTTTGCTCTGCGCACAAATCAAATCAAAATGGGTACAATAAGTCAACGCTTAACAATAGTAATATTAATTATGACAAATTAGATTCAATCCTAACATAGATAACAGGAGTTTGGGGAGAATGAAGGAAGAATTGAACGCACCGAAGGTATACTCATCCCTGAAACTTGAACTTCCTCCCATTCTTAGGGTTGTTGTGAAGCTGAAGCAACTAGACAGAAAACAAACGAGAGAAACAATTCCAAAGACTTTTATAAACAAGGATAAAATGTTCACGTCTTCGGTAGATGTGGATATACATCTGTAAATCCATATTTTATAAATTGGTTTAGCATTTAAGTATGAATAACTAAGCGGGGATAGCTCAGTTGGGAGAGCGTCAGACTGAAGATCTGAAGGTCACGTGTTCGATCCACGTTCACCGCATTTAATATTATTTGGCATTTTATGTTTTGGACTTTTTCAATCCATGAAAATAATACAATAATTAAAAAAAAATGTAATACTTAATCGATCATATAATAATTATAACTCTATATTTACACATTTTTCACAAAAAAATATTTTGATTACATTTTTATTATTATAGTTAACTTTCATCTTAAAAACAATAGAAAAAAATATTAGCAATTTTTCTTTTTTTCAACATATTTAAGAAAAAAATATAAGAGATCCAGATACTTTTCATCTCATTTCTACATATTTTTCTTAATTCTTTCAATTTTATTCTTTTCCAACCCATTTTCTTCACAACCAAACAAATTGGAGTTCAGACTAGCTAATAAAAAAATATAGTTGTTCAAAACTTATTTATATTAATCTTGTATATCAAAATTTGAATTTTCTTATTAGTTTGTTTGTAACTTAGTTATTTTTAATCAACTTCATTTTTATACTAAGGATAAGGTGCACAAGTGGTACAAGTAGTATCCAATGAAAAACATTTTTAAACCATAAAATTAATCTAATTTACAGAGTTTAGCAGAAAGTTTAGATATTTGGGCAACCCATATTTGAGGAACATAATCCTGCAAGTAGTATCATAATAGGGGACAACTGCTACTGAACTAAATTTGTTGATGGGAAGAAAACTTATCATATATTTAGACTTACGTGTCTAGATGGGGAAAACCCCAAATTAAGCCACAACACCACTAACCAAAAATCATTTTTATTTTCATTCCAAAATTACTTGTTTGTATTCTTTTTTGTTCTTATTACCTTGATTCAAAAGTTCAGGACTTCAGTTAGATAGGATGTTGACAATATTCTTATAGTTGTTGGTCGATGAATTCTCCAAATTAAATTTGTGTTGTGGATTGTTTTTCTGATGCCGTTATGAGGCAAATGATTTTTTTTAATTGTTATGTGGATGAATGAGCTTGTTTCCACCCTTGAAGATTGTTTTCTCTATCTTGTTATACTGTATGTCTAATTTTATTATTTTCTTAAACTGTTATATTGTATGTCTGGATGCCCTCAAATTGTATAACTTATTTTTAAATAAGGGTATAAAGATATTTTTCTACTCAAATAAATCTTTTCAATAAATATTTTTGCTAACTTTTTTTATAAAAATTGCTATTTCTAGTTTTTTAGATTTTGAAAAAGTTAACTCCCCTCAGTTATTTTAAAGAAAAGTAATAACACAGATTTTGAAGAAAAAAAAATATATTTTCAATGCATCTTATGTATGCGTATATGTGGATAAGTGTTTTTATCTTTTGACGTAGTTAGATTTTCTTCTTGACAAACAATTTATAAACCAAAATAAGGAGTGTGTCATGGTTTCCTGGAATATATATATATATATATATATATTGGATAAATATGTTAGAATTATATATATATATATATATTTATATTTTGGATAAATATGTTAGAATTAATTAGTTAATTTGTTATTCCTTAATTTTTTTTATTATATATACTTAGATCATTAGAAGACGTCTATTTTCATAAAGTTTATTATTGTAATTTGCACAAAATTAATAAAACTAATTAATAAAGATTTTATTTCAGCTTTAAATTTTATGAGTTTGATATATATAAAATGTGATTTATCATTTACAATAATAAGGAAAAAATTTTACACCAGTAATAGAAGAAAAATCATAGACCCCATATATTAATATAAAGAAGATAAAAAATATTTGAAGATATAGTAGTTCTTAATGAAAATGGGAATTTTCTTTATTTTGATATATGACAAGTATTATAGTTTTTACAAGTAATATTTGGTAAGGTTTTATACAATTTTTGTATAAAAGTATAATAAGGTAAAGAGAGATGGCCTAACCTAGAATGTCATATATCAACTACACTCGGCTGTAATATAGAAACTTGGGTAGAATTTATAATATGTAAAATGGATAAGGGTTCAAAAGTAGTAGGAAGGATTATCATCACATAAAGACTATTTCTCATTTCAGTTTTACCAATTATCTTCATAGTGAGCTGATCTTGTAAAAAACAATAAAAATTATTAAAAATAACTTGACAAGATAAATAAGAAGAAAGTTTGACAACTAAAACTTGTGAATTTTAGTGGTTGATTTTTCTCTTAAATGATTTACAATATCCTTTGACCAAGCTAGTTTCCTTATGCTATGACAACCGCTCCACTATTCAAATAGTTCAAAATCTTATTTTTCATGAGTGAACAAAACATATTGAAATAGACTGTCATCTCATTAGAGACAAAGTTCAAATTGGACTTATCAAACTCATGCTTATTCCTACTACCGCTCAACTTTCTAATATACACACTAAAGCTTTACATCGATTATTATGTTTAAGTTAGGTATAAAAAACATATATGCTTTGAGAGAGATATTGAATAAATATGTTTAATAATTTTCTTAGAATAAGTTAGTTTGTTAGTTCTTGATCTTTTATATTATATATATTAAATAATTAAAAAGTGTATAGATATTTTTTATTTTTATACCATTTATCTTTATAATAATAAATATATATATATAAAGAATACATTTATTTTTAAAATAAAAATTAAATTTTAATTCTTATCGTCTAATTTCTTATAGTAGCAGTTGAATGTGTTTTAATGTGTAATTATGTGTTATGCTCAAAATTAATTAATGATCATTATAACTTAATTTGATCGTTTTAATTTGATGAAAACGAGAATGAAGCTTCCCAAAAGGAGTCATAGAATCAGCTAAAGCAAAATCCAAAAGATAAAGAAAATAAAAAGGAAAGTTGGAGGTGAGCAAAACTAGCACAACTTGGGTTATCGACCAAGTGAACACCTAGGCATGATAGTTTGATCAATCAAGTTATGAGAAAGCGTCAATGTGCAAGGAGTATCTCATGAAATTGTCACCATGACTTTCACCACCTTCATGCAATACCAATGGGTAAATTATTTAAATAAAAGTTTACTTATTAATTAATACTTAACAAGTATTTTTATTTTAGAAAAAATTTTAAAATAATAGTTTTATATTAATAAAAATGACCTAACATCAAAGCTTTTAAGGTTGAATACTTTTTAGGATGATTGAAAGTGTGTAGCATCTTTTATTTAATTCCTAAATACCTTAAAATTCAAAATTAGTCCCTAAACCAAACTTAAAATATAAATAAAGTTAATATTTGATGTTTAAATAAACTTTTCCTTTTTCTTTTTTCAAACAAATCTTTCCTTTTATTTTCTTATTCTTCTTAGGTGTCTTTTCATCTTCTTTCATTTCTTCCATTTTTTGGTTTTCTTTTCTTTTTCCCTGCTTCTTTTAAATTTTAGGAAAACACATTACTAATCTTTTTCTTCCTCTTTCTTTTTATTTTTACCCCTCTTTCCATCATAATATTATAATATCAATATAATACAAAAATAACATTATTATCTATAAAATATTTTTTATAGATTTTTTTTTATAAAAAAAATTAATTATTTATTAAATATTTTTATTAATTTATTTTTACAAATTTTTTTTATAAATTTATTTATAAAAAAAATTTCATAAATTTATTTGTGAAAAAAAATTTTATTAACTTATTTATGAAAAATTTTCTATGTAAAAATAATTTTTCACTAATCTTTTATTTAAAAGTTTATAATAATGAAAAATTTGTGATAGATTTATGAAAAAATTTATATTTTTCAAATATTATTTACAAATTTATTTCATAGAAAATATAATTTTTTTAATAGTATATTATATTTTTTTAATATATATATATATATATCTTAGTAAAATATTTATTAATAGTTTCATTTTTTATTTAAAGAATTATATTATTTATTTGTATGATTGAATATCCTTTTAAATCTAAAAATGTATGATGTCTTGTTTAATAGTAGAAATTCAAAATCAATTTCAGAAAATAAGATTTCACATTCATGTTAATTTTTCAAATGGATGAAATTTTGCTCACATGATACGTTATATAACATTTCACCTCTCGTGATTGTTATATACATAAGGAGCAAATTGAAATATAATTAAAATAAATTTTAATTTTTAAGTAAATTTGTCTTTTTCTTCTTTATGTATCTTTTATGTCTTTCTTCTTCTTCATTTTCATCTTTCTAATGTTATTATTTTTCTTCTTCAAGTTTTAGTAAAGCATATTTATTTTCATCTTCCTCATTTTCTTCCTTATTATTTTTATTTAAAAAATATATGTGAATAATTCTAATAAAGGGTATATATATATAGTCTTGTAATGAAAAAAAAAGGAAAAAAATAAAAATTAAACATAATAGTATACTGATATTATAATATTGGAAAATAAATGTTACTTCAACAAAAATATAATAATCTAAAATCTAAAAGTAAAAGAAAATAGTATTATAAAAAGGAAAACAAAACATAATAGAAAGGTACTACTAATAATAAGATTATAAGAAAAAAATTATATTTCCAAAAATATATATATATATATATTATTTTGTAATATGTGGAAAATAAAATAAAATAAAAACAAATTTGGATTAAATGTGATAAAAATAAACTTAAATAAAAATCATAAAAAAAATTATCTCTTAATCAAAGTAAAATAATATCATAATAAATATGCTAAATAATAATAGACTATTGGTTATTATTATTTATAATAGTTTTAAAAAATTACTCAATGAAACCATTGATAGACAATGATTAAGATAAAAAAAAATATTTAAAAAGATTGCGGTGAACGTGGATCGAACACGTGACCTTCAGATCTTCAGTCTGACGCTCTCCCAACTGAGCTATCCCCGCTTGATATTTTTTCATTCATAAAAGCTCTTCAAACACACAAAAGCTACATATGTTAATGTTTAGTTTTATGTTAAAGAAAACTATGCTTTAATAAACATCTGGTCACAATCATATTTCTTACAAAAATTTTGTTTCCATTGAATTTGTCTAATTAAATTAAATTATTCATTTAATTTTTTTAGGTTTGAAATTAATATAATAAAGAAATATTCAACACTTATTAGATTTATGTTTATGAAGAAGTGTTTATCCATATGTGAAAAGAAAAAATTTTGGTGGGCACAAAACTCCATACCTGTCCTTGTATATAGTAAATAGAAAATTCAAAATTAATATAATAAAAGAAATATTCAACATTTATTAGATTTATGCTTATTCTACTTTAAACTTAAGAACTTTATACAATGGTAAACATTACTTGAGGTTAAATAAATGGATCCCATACAAATGTTTCTGAATTTTAGTTCAGAAATTAAAATTGGTTAAACAACTGCATGTCATGTTGTAAAAGAAAATGGTAAAGAAGTAATGTAAGTAACAAATTCCTTTTAAAAAAACTAAGTAATTAACAAGTTAAAAATATAATTAATACTACACATAATTTATTAATGTAGATTTTATAAAAATATTAAATTGCATAATTTATTATATTATTAAATATAACATTACACACACTTTATTCATGTAATATATGATACGGAAGGTGTCCCCATCAATATGATATACAAGTAATATTACGCATTAATATTACCGAACAAATATAAATTTTCTATTGCTTGTGGATAATTATAAAGTGTTAGGTTTATCTTATCTTATATATTTAAAATTATTAATTATTATTATATTATAACATTAACGTATGTTTACGTAAAAAAGAAAAGAGAAAAGAAAAAAAAAACGTATGCTTACGTTAACATTTTTCTTTAAATATTAACTTTTTTTTAATATTTTGTCTTAATCAAAATTACTTGTAAAATTGTTTATTAAAGGAATTTATAAATTTAATCTTTCGGAAGTCATGTTATTAATTTTATTCTGAACACTATCATTAAAACTTAGCTATTCCTGATATGAAATTAACTTTAAAAAATTGATGTCATATTGATAAAAATAGAAATAATTCATCTCAATTTAAATAATTTATTAATATAAATTTATCTCTCATTTTAAAGTTATGTAACTAATTTATTCTTATTTAATAAATTAAATTTTCGTTATTTTTTTTTATAGAGTAACATTTATATAATTCCATTGTAATAATAATTTTAATATGATTGAAAATATGTATTTTTATTAGAAATTTATTGTCTTCATTGTTTTGATTGAATATATTTATAAGGTATTAACTAAATTGTAAATTTTCATAGTGATAAAAAAGAATTTTTAATTCGATAAGCTAAGAGTAAAAATGTATTCGATCTTAGTAAAATATTTGACACAAGTAAAACTTTCTTACCAATACAAATTAAGAGTTTACATTTTTGAAATCATTTTAAATATATATTTTTAATGAAAATAGTAGTTTGTCTAATATTCTTTTATTGTTAAATCATAAGTATATGATGTGATGTTTTTGATTTAAAGATACTTTATTAGAGATAATCAATCTAGATTGAGGTGTGAAAAATGAGAAAGTAAAAAAAATGCAAAAGAAATTGTTTGGATTTTTTTGAATAATTAATTTTCTTAAACTCGTCAACATTGCCGAATTGAAGTTGGTAAGAGAGGGACCGGGACCATCCGGTAACACGTCAGCACGAATTTATGCTTGAAGAATAATGTGTGCCCACGCAATCATTTTTCTCTCTCACCACCAACCGTGACGAATCGCATCCATTCATTTGGCAGTGAAATCTAGCCGTTACTTCTTCTACAAATAGAGACTGTTTCGAGGTGAAGCAGTGTCATTCACCATTAACTTCCAATTCTGAAGCTCTACTCTGCTTCGAGCTACTCCTCTTTCTTCCAGACTATTCTTCTTCTTCTTCTCTCTCTCTCTCTCTCTCTCTCTCACCACAGGTACGTACTTTTTTTGTTTTTCTCACTCTTTTTGTTTCATCGTATTTCAGTTACATCTTTTATTTTTCTCTCTGCAAATGTGTTTTGTGATTTTGTATCACTTATGTCTGTGATTAATGCTGTTATTCTACCGTCTCGGTAGCAGTGCTACTTAATGTTCAGGAATGGCTAGTATACCGTCATAGTTACAGATCTTAATTTTTTTTTTTTTTCCTTTTTTTGAATTGCTGTGCTTTGGCTAACTTCGTTTCACTGTTCGTTCTGCGTTGATCACTGTTCGTGGAATCTTAAATATCTGTTGAGTTTGGATTTTGAAATCTCGATTCATAAACTTTTTTTTTTAAGTCGAACATTGTACTTGGAATGATAGTCCGTATTTTTTTTTCTTTCTAAATCCGATCTAGAGAGAGAAACAATTTTTTTATTTATTCCTCATTTTGTTTATGTTATTTATTGTATTAATTGAACTTCTTAGTATTATGTTCATTCATTTGCGTAGAAGATTTTTTTGAGATAAGCTTAGAAGATATCTTAATTGTAATAAATATTTGAAATATTACGCATTTTTTTTATCTTTAATTAATGTTATAGAGTACAACAGTTTAATAAAGGTTTTTTAAGAGTTGTTTTGTATTTTAAGATTATTGTATATGGATTACGAAATGATTAATAGATGAAAATTTGGATTAAAAAAATCTCATTTTGTACCTTATGTCTTAATTAGTAGTACTAAAATAGTATTCGAAATTCTTACTTTATCTCTACTAATTATAATAGTAATAAATGTGAAAATTATAAAAACATTTAGTATTTATCACCAAACTTCTTATTTTTATTTACTACCCTAATATTGGTATAATTCGGATATGTATTTCACTTTCTTATAAATAAATAAAAAATCTAAAATAATAGAAAAATATTTTAAATAGGGATGTAATTGAGAAAACCTTGAATTCTAAAACATGAATTGTTTCGAAAAAAAATTAAATATGAAAAAAAAAGTGAAGAAGGAAGTATATTTCTTAGTTTTTGAATAAAAATATTAAAGATAGATAAAAATAATGATAAAAGTTATTGTAATTGGAGTTTAACTTCGACAATCTAAACTCTTTCTCTCCAAATTTTTGTTAATCAGATTATTTGAAAATTCTAATTCTTGATTAAAGAACAACATAACAACATCTAAGAAACTATATATAAATTTGTCAAATGCAGAAAAAGAATCACCTTATTATTATGTATTTAAAAGAATTACGTCAAGTTTGGATCTCAATCACCTTATTTTTTTTATGTTCCGTGGTATATTCTTTAGTCTATACTACTTTTGTCAGATGCCTAAGGAATTGATCTCGTACTTTGTTAATTCTTGGCTGATTTTCTTTTCCTAGCGAAACTTTCAGAAAGTAAAGATAAATTATTTCAATCAGTTTCAGCATCAAATTTCAGGATTTGCCTTCAATTTTCTTCCCTGGATCTTTTGTTCTTCAAGCTTTTGGGCCATGTTAGACTAAACATTTTTTTTTTCTATTTTGTGCAGCTTGAGAAATGGCAACGGAGACATTTCTATTCACATCTGAATCCGTCAATGAGGGCCACCCTGACAAGCTGTGCGACCAAATCTCCGACGCAGTGCTTGATGCCTGCCTTGAACAGGATCCTGACAGCAAGGTTGCCTGTGAGACATGCACCAAGACTAACTTGGTCATGGTCTTCGGAGAGATTACAACCAAGGCCAACATAGACTATGAGAAGATTGTCCGCGACACTTGCTGCAACATTGGATTTGTTTCTGATGATGTGGGTCTTGATGCTGACAAATGCAAGGTGTTGGTCAACATTGAGCAGCAGAGTCCTGATATTGCTCAAGGTGTGCATGGCCACTTCACCAAGCGCCCAGAAGAAGTTGGTGCCGGTGACCAGGGTCACATGTTTGGTTATGCCACTGACGAAACCCCTGAATACATGCCACTGAGCCATGTCCTTGCAACCAAACTAGGAGCTCGCCTTACTGAGGTTAGGAAGAATGGAACCTGTTCTTGGTTGAGACCAGATGGTAAGACACAAGTGACAGTAGAGTACTACAATGAGAATGGTGCCATGGTTCCAGTTCGTGTCCACACTGTCCTCATTTCCACCCAGCATGATGAGACTGTTACTAATGACCAAATTGCTGCGGATCTTAAGCAGCATGTTATCAAGCCTGTCATTCCTGAGAAGTACTTGGATGACAAGACCATCTTCCACCTTAACCCTTCAGGTAGATTTGTCATTGGTGGCCCTCATGGTGATGCTGGTCTTACCGGGAGAAAGATTATCATTGATACTTATGGTGGCTGGGGTGCACATGGAGGTGGTGCTTTCTCAGGAAAGGACCCTACTAAGGTGGATAGAAGTGGTGCCTATATTGCAAGACAAGCAGCAAAGAGTATTGTAGCAAGTGGACTTGCACGCAGGTGCATTGTTCAAGTCTCCTATGCAATTGGTGTTCCGGACCCATTGTCAGTCTTTATTGACACTTATGGAACTGGAAAGATTCATGACAAGGAGATCCTTCAACTTGTGAAGGAGAATTTTGACTTCAGGCCTGGAATGATCACCATTAACTTGGATCTCAAGAGGGGTGGCCATAGGTTCCTCAAGACAGCTGCCTATGGACACTTCGGAAGGGAGGACCCTGACTTCACCTGGGAAGTTGTGAAGCCACTCAAGTGGGACAAGCCTCAAGCTTAACCTTTTGTTCGATGATTCGAACCAAATTTTAATCATGCAGTAGAATTTGGATCAAAATTCACTGTACGCGTTCCCCTAGCTTGGGGTGTTTGCTATCAGAGGGGGTAAATTTTTACCCATTAAAAATAAATTGTTTCCTTACACATTTTTCATATAAAAATTGTTTTCTATGTTTACTTCTGCATTTATTTAAATAATTATAAATTTTATGAGATTAACCCTCGTCAAAATCTGCTTGTCCGGGAATAAACAAATGCAATAATTTTATAAAACCAGGAAGGATTCATTCTATACTAATTGATTGCTACCTCGCATTACCAACCCCACTCCACCAAAGACGAAAAAAGAAAAGAAGGAAGGAGCATAATTTTTTTTTCCCTTCCAAGTTAAATCCAAGGCCCAATGATCAAATGAATTAAAAACCTTTCGAGTGTAAGTCAGTATGGGTATTTATAAATCTATATGCATCTAGCAATACGAAACCTATGGTAATTATAACACGGCTTGAATGTCTGAGACTTCATTCATGCTTCCAACTACTTGACATTAGAGAAGCAAGTTGGCTTTAAAAGTTGTCCACACATTTCAGTGGTCATCTGTTGTATTTTGCATGTTGAACCTAGTATATACCACCAACGACCCTTTGCTTACTTATTAAAGAGAAAAAGACCAAATTCAAATATGACGAAAAAAAAAAATACAAGGATTGGCACGTTTCTCGCAACTTTCAAAGCACTATTCTTCAAAATCTTGCTTGTATATTCACTTATTTGACTATCAGAACATACAGAATATACTAACCGAATTTTAAAAACCAGAATTGTTTATTTATTTATTTTTTTAGTATAGTAAACATAAGAATTGTTTTTCTAAAAGCTTGGCATTCCTTATAATTGAAATCACTTGTACAAGGTAAACGTTGACTTATCTTGTTATCACATGATTTTATTCAAAATATAAAATCATTTTAGGACTTGTGGGAATTTCTTTCTTCTTATAATTTAAACAAATCCAAACATGCTAAAACCCTAGGACATTCAATATTTCAATATAATTACCATTTATACGAACTCGTCATTTAATGAAAGACGAATGTAATAATCCACACAAGTATTACACCAAAATAATCCTACCAAATAAAGTTTGAAGTAGAGTTGCATCTACATACATTGTACAAACATGACCATTTAAGGATAACAAATACGTAAATAATATTGCACAGTTTAGCTAATACAAAGAACGAGTCCTACAGGAAATCTCAGTCATTCAGTCTATGAACGCATCCTTAGATTACCTATCAAGTTTTATTCAGTTGGAAGTTAATGAACCTTAGCTTGTTCCAAAGTCCAATGTTTCCCACCTGAAGGGTCGGAACATACATATTACTTCGGGAGAGCTCTTAAACAGAAGGGCCACACAGACACAGACTGCAGCTATGGCTACCATTGAGAGCATTGCAGGTCTGTATACCAAAGACCTGCCTACTGCAGTTCTGCAAGAAATTTTACTGTCACAGAGTTTACAGTGCCCTTGGCTAAGCCTTACTGCAGCCTTTCCAATCTCAAAGCTAGTGGATGACTCATTTTGCTTCTGGTTTGTATTGCTCTCTGTCGTGTTACTTGGAATCTCAACCACCACATGAGCTGCTCCTTGTCTCTTGTAAATTTTCTTCTGCACCAAGTGAATGTAAGCATAATGGCCACGTAAACGTGCATAATCCTCAGGTGTGGAGCCTGTGCTGTCACGAGCATTTTTCCATGCTTCAATTCCCACCTGTATTAAAAAACTCCATATTAACTAACCCGAAAACATTAAGCTCTACATTTCCAACGCGGCATTAAATAGGAAAAAAAAGTTATTTCTATCAAGGTTTCAGCTCATTCAAAGTCAGAGAATACTAGTGAGAGTAGTTCTGTAGGTAAACCAGTTATACAGATTGCTTGTCTTCGGGCTACACAGGCTAATGATACCCAAAAAACTTTTAGAAAGGCAGTTATGCAATGATGACAAAAATTCAAAAACTGTAACGAATGGCTAAATGCAGGATTTGGATACAAAATCTGCAAGAATTAAATCCAGTGATGGAGGTGGTCCAAATAAAACTCGGAAGAATATCTCCAACGTAGTAAAAGAAGTCAATCCTCAGTCATATATAATTTGAGGTAGCAGAAACTTTACCATGCAAGGATCATTAGTTAAAGCATCGAGTACATCCTCAGAACCATCTTTCCCAGCTGCTATATGAAGTGGTGTCAAACCAGCAGGACCAACTACATCAGGTCTAAACAAGAAGGTCTGATTCTCTCCAACTAGAGCCTTGACTTCAGGTGCTAGTTGATCTGAAACATTCTCAGGAACATATCTCAAAAGCAACTCCACTAACTGCTTGCTATTTCTCCTTACAGCTTTGTGAAGGAGTCCCATCTCTGAAAGTGCAAGATACAGGGAAGGATGATCTCCTGTATTTACAGTTCCACCAAGCAGTAGATTCAGCAGTTTTTTCACTGCTGCACACCAATCATGATCCATTGAAAACTCAATAAGCCACTTGAACCGTTTCAATGGAAAGAGATCAACACTAGAGTTCAAGTGAACCATCCTTAAGTTCAACTGGCTTCTGTGAAGAAGCCAACCCATTTCATGAATAAAATCCATGGCTTGATTTTTGGCTTTAACTTTTCCAGTCCCTTCAATATCTGGGTCAGTTTCACTTATTTCCAGAAGAGGCTCAAGTGTACAGATTTCTGAGCAAACATCCTCCTCCACAACAATGAAAGGAAAAAAGCTGCTACTCAAACCCTGGTCCTCAATCTAGCAAATTAGCAAAAACAAAAGTATCAAAAATAAAGCTCAGCCACATAGCATTAGTACATCATTGCTTATCTTAACTAAGAAATATGGCACAATAGTAATAGATGTATGCTAGTATCAATAAGAATCAGTATTATGAGTTAGGACATTATTAACACTAAACAGTAACCAGTGAGTGAAAGTGTGGCATAAAATAAAAGTTCAGGGTAATATATAAATGTGCTTTTCCTCTTCATAGAAAAACTAGCCTGTCCATCCCTACTTTTTATAGTTGATAATTGGGGAGAGTGAAGAAAAATCACCTCAACAAATCCTCTTCCATTCATCACAGGGACAGAACATGAAAACTGGATGGACTGCAGTTCATCAGGCTCTTTGGAGCTTTGATCCATTGACATATGAGCATCTTCAGAGACCAGATATTTCCCTTCTAAAGCACACATTAACCTGAAGGTAGGTTTAAGGGTCATATAACATGGTAGTTCAATAAAAATATAGATATATTTAAACAATTTCCTGGAACTCAGATAGGATGTCCAGGTAAGTTTCTGGTTAGGTATTTTAACTACAAACCATGCAAAGGATTGACAATTCACAAAGCAATAGAGATTACCTAGTGGCAGGGCGTATCAGGTTGACACCTTTAACAGAAAATTGAGCTCTCTTAGATGCTGGTACAGCAATTGGACTAACAGTCAAAATCTTGCTATAGTTGTTACTTCTGAAAGGTAAGGAGGTATCTATGACAACTTGACCTGCAGCATGAAAATTGCGGTAAGATAACTATAATTAGTCATAATGTCATATAAATACCGTTATTCCTTAATGATAGTTATTTCATACAAATATCACATGTCAACAATGTAGGTTGTAGACAGCATTAGAAGCCCAATAGAATAACATAAATGCTCAATGCAATCCACCACCTAAAGTTATATATGTGATTAAGACACAAGTTAAATGAAGATACAAGTGTTTAACAAAGATGACTGGTCACGCAACTTGAAACTTTTACACATACAATAAACTTGATTACTTAAAAAAAATATTCTGACTCGTGCTATCTTCATCCCCTAACAACAACATTGACAATGACAATAAGACATGGCAAGAGACCATTAAAAATGAAGGCCATCTGATGCTGCACCCTGAGGTGAACCCATCCATTTCTCCAAAAAGTGTCATCTGAGACATCCAACAACCTATTCAAACTGGAAGTCAGATCATAGCAAAGCTGCAAAAAAGAGGGTAAAGCATATAAGGTCAAGACTGTCCCCAGTTAAAATAAAAAAAATCACGTGTAAATAGTTTTAGAATGAAGACGCTTACTTCCTCCCACAAAGCCTCGGCCTGACGCAGATAAATGGTCAAAACAATACAACCAGGCCGTATGTAGCTCTCCATATCAGTAGGACTGTGAGATAACCAGTCAAGAATCTGGAAATTGAAACCCTCAAGTGTTATTGAATTTCAAATAAAAGAAATGACTAGCAGTTACTCTCAGTGGCTTTAGAAAGCATAAAGTACCTGTGCTCTAAGTACAAGAGGAAAATCATTTGGCTCTTTACCAAAGAGCTTAAAAACAATTCGATCTGTGCGACTCTGAATGATGGAAAGAAAAATTAACTGTTAAATAAATGCCAACAATCTCAATAAATTAAATATGGAAATGGAATTGTTCAACAACCCAAGTACAAAAAAGGGAATATTTATCAATTTAATCTTTTTCTGTTTTCTTGTCGAAGAGTTTGTTTTGTGCTGGGAGAAGGGGGATAAGAGAGTTTAATAAAACACAGGAAGGAGCAAATAGCTAAATACACGAATAAAGAAATTTCATATGTTTTAAGAAGGCATAGGGAAAGCAGTTTCAATACAAACTATTTTTCCCCTTAAACTTAGCAAAAGCACACTTGGACCTGTCACTGGCTCAGCGTAACAGCTTTGTAGCCTAGTGGCACTTGGATTCCTTAGGAAGTAAAAGATGGAGGGTTCAATCCCTTCAAAATATGCTACACCACCTATTCCCAGGCTCTGAAAAATCTCGCTCCGAAACAAATACAAACCAACCATCTGAACTCAATGCATCCCCCCCGCCCCCTTCTCTTACCAATCATAGGCAAGTCTTAGAACCAAGACCTGTGGTAATTTCTATCCTTTCTATTGAAAATCTCATAATCATGGGAATGAATTGTTTATTTTGTAAGGACAGTGTAGAAAAGCACTAGTACACTGTAGAATAGACAATTCAAAATAATGCAGCAAGACAAACATACCTGAGCTTCTCCACTGGAACTAGAAGGAGACTGAGCAGACGCAGAATCAGAATTTCCACTTGTTTGAGGTGGACTTGACTGATGAGAATCTTGTTGTGCCCATGGGTAATCAAGAGAGCTAGTCACAAGATTAGTAGAGACAGGTAATCTTTCTAGATCTTCCATACCATCATCTGAGTCAATATATATGTCATTCAAATCAAAATTATTCATCTTGATCTGTCCAACAGTACTGTCTCTGGCTTCTGAGTAGGCCGGAGGACTGTTTGACATGCTGGGCTTTATAGAAGACGTAATTTGCTGATCAGAGGCTGTAACATCATGTGCATGCATCACTTGTTGCTGCAGTTTAGCCATGGACACAGCTTCATGTTGTCTTGTAACAGTTGGAGAGCCTTGAGAACCATTGGAAAATAAAGTTGACACCATCTCTGACTTTCTTGATGAACCCTCTTCTCTCAACAAATTCTCTGGTTCTCGCAAAAGGTTAGAAATGTTCTTGCCCCCTTGCTCGCCATTCTGACTAGCAAGACTCCTCAGAATATGAGTTAGTAGATCCTGATCTGTAGTCTGATCTGACCTGTCAGCTATAGTTCAATTAAAAAAATCAGTATCCATCCCCTAAAAATCTCAGTTGTAGCAGAAATACAGATCAGAGAATTAGATGTGAATAGTCTTATTAAGCAAACACAATTAGATGTCATAAAACTAAAAGATTGTTAGACTAACCATATGCTGCAATAATTAATTGCTTCAAATAATTAGTCTAATGAGATCATAATCAGAACATCACATTCACTTTCGCATAAGCAAAATACTTTTACCATCCCCCAAAATTTATTAACATACCAATTGCAGAAAATCCCACAAAAATACTTATTCTCCAATGAAGGAGAACAAATATTATTAGATAGCCTTGAATCCTTATCATTTTCAGTAACCAACCACTAATATTGTAACCTAACCCCTGTATCCTCCTTAAGAGAGGCCAATAGTTGGTCTCCTCATGCCACCTTAACAAAGAAATGGCATAATTCATGTTAGTTTTAGAAAACTTCAACAATAAGATGGATCTATGAAGCACATTAATTACTGATTCCATTAAGTTCCCCATACATATTACTTAATCAGCATTGAACCCAGACATCGTATAATTATAGGTACTCACAATATAAAACAGGCACAAATTATTTGACAAAACAACTAATTACCACTTGGAATTTCTACTGCAATGTACATAGTATAATATTATCAGTACTGAAAATAATCAGGCCATTCACAAGGCCTAAAACCTAAGTGCCTAGTTATAAAACAAAGACATCAATTCAGAAAAAAAAAAAAAAAAAAAAAGCATCAAATAGCAAATAATCACCAGGTCAGAGAGCTAATGTAGATTTTTTTTTCAGTACTTTCTCCTCAGCAAAGTTAAAAGAACAGAAAGACAATTGCGCTCAACCAGCAATTAAAGCACTAAAAATAGATTTCATGTGCTAATTGCTAAAAGTACATGTTGTCACAACTAGTAAGAGCAAAGCTTTAAGATAACCTTCCAACGCATCACCAACAGCAACAGCAAGTTTAATTGAATTCGAAACTCATTCATAAGGTCCAGTCTTAGGATTTTATGAGAGTATGACAAGACGGTGCTTCTAATTGCTAAAATTGAAGAACATTTGTCCCGTATTTTTTCTGTCAACATACCTACAAATTCTTATTAGTTGATATTAATCTTGTGATGAGGGCTAGCTAGGTAAAGATAAAAACCATCTCTGTTGCCCTCTCTTACAGCTGACATAGAAACAACTGACAACAGAATAACCAAAAGCTTAACAACTAATAGAAGTTACACTATTCACACTGCTAGACATTCTTCCTCTAGAAAACTAAAAATATATTATATATCAATAATTTTAGTTATCTCATAGTACTTAAAGCTGAACATATTCAGTCCTTGCAAAAACAAGGAATTAAAAAAAAACTTAACAACCAGTATAGTCCCAATCCTGTTTGCCATCTGTCACACTACTTTCCAAAGAAATTAAGTGGGCAACCCATAGAAATTCTTCAACATATGAAGTAAAATAGAAACTTGGGGAAGGCGATAATTTCCTCCGTGCATCTTTCTGCTGAAGCAATGCACTGGCTTCGTTACAACTTGCAACTAATTTTGGTGAAATTGTGGACTAATTCTAACATGTCTTGCATGACAAAATACAGGTTTCATAAACCACATTTGTGCAACTGATCAAACTACCTTCCTGCAGCTATTAACATAGCAGCAATGTATAGAAAGGAATAGTTTAATTTACACAATAAACTTCATTTCAAACTAGAGAGGCAAGAATCAAGCATTGCCATATATAAAATACTCAAACATATTACATGAAATCAACTGCTCTAGGCGCTAGATACAAAGATAATGATTTAAAGAAATACTCACAATTCATATTGGAAAGTATCTTCAATAAACTTATCAACAGATAGCTACTAGTCTGATCATCATTTAATGAACTTCCATTAGGAACAGTTTCATGATTTGTTTTCCTTCTTCGTTTATTATGTCCTGCCAAGCGTCTTCTGCAGCTTCTCTTTCCTTCATCAAACTCTTGAAGCATGTGAAACCTATTGATAGAGTAAGAGAAAGTTATGAAATAGAGTGATGTAAACTTCATATGCTTGCATAAAACTAAATAACAAACGATTGTTTGAAGGACGGCCAAAAGATATTTATAGTGATATTCAGCTGGATTCAGATATAATTTACAATTTTCATGATTTGATAAATCTTGATATCATAATTAATACCATTTATTCCTTTATACTAACTGTAAATAAGTCAAACAAATTCGAACAGATCAACTACAGAAAAAGCTGAAACCAATAAATAAAGAACGGAAAATTACCTACTACATTGTTGACAGAATCTCTGCATTGCATTTCCGACCAGTGCCCTACTGGCCTTGGAGTGCATCTCACAAACTTTATGACGTCTGTGATAATCCTTAGCTTTGCTCAGATCAGCACTGCAGTCCTCCACCTGACAAACAGCTCGATTTGAAGTACTTCCAGATACTCTACTCTTCTTCCCATTCATGCCATCCCAGCTCGCAACTTCCCTATCCACCACTGCAGAAGCATGCCCACCAAGCTTTAAACTAAGTGTACCCGCTTCCTCATTCAAGCCATCATCTTCCAGCACAATAACTCTCCTTTTCTTTTCCCCTTCCTTGTTCCCCTTGGGATCCCTAGGATCTACTTCCTCAGAGGAAGAACTGTTGGAGGGACCTCCGGCCACCGGGATCCCAGACCCTAGAGGGAAAAATTGCTGTCCCACTCCCACACCATCCGCTGGCACCTGATTCAACCGGCTTGCGATGAATAGATCGCCATCCCATCTCCAATCATTCAAATCCCACTCCGAAGACCTCTTCCCCACACCCCTCAAATCCGAGGAGGCACCCACACCATAAAAATGATAAGCTTCAGCACCAAATCTAGCCTCCATGGTCACAACCAAAAACTCCAACCACTAAAAACCACAACTCAATTCAGTCACAGTAAGAAGTTAACCACACGGAATCACAACCAATTAGCCTTACTTCATCCCCAACAGTCCCAAAAATAGCAACCCCACGCAACCATGGTTCCAATTAAGCACAATCCGCATGACCACCAAGACTTCCAATTTCCCAAGTCAACTACAGAGACCTAGCTCAGCTCAAGTACCAAGCCACAACCTCCTCCTTCCTATCTTCAACAAGAAAAAGAAATTATCTAAAAAATCCACCAGGAAGAAAAATTAAAACAATTAAAAAAGCCATAAAGTAAAATTGAAGAACAAATTGATGCTGAAGCAAAGAGAAACATCGTACCAGTACGTCAGCAATTCGGCCTGAGAAGCAACACAGATCGGCGGCGAGTGGATGTCGGTAAGTGCGCCACGCGAAGGGCGTACAGGTTCTGTGGACGGAAACGGTGTTGTTGCTGGCGTTGTGGTTGATGATGATGATGGCGATGTGAATGTGAATGTGAATTTAATTTCTTTTTTATTTTCCCTGTGAGAAGGTACGGTGGTATGGTTTGATATTCTATAACAAAACAAAACAAAATAAAATAAAATAAATAATAACAATAATAATAATAATTGGTAAATGGTGGTGGGATTGGGAACAGTACACCCCACCAGGCACATAGTGGTGGGGCCAGCTGCACACACTGCGTGTCCCTCGCTCTTTACGTTATGGAAGGAGGACCCAAAAACATTTACAAAAGATGCCTTTGCTTTCCTAACCCTGCACCCTCCACCACCCTGCACCCTCCTCCACCCGATCCACGCCGTTCATCTACGTTAAGTAAACGTCACATTCTTCCACTTCTCTGCAACAGTTTTTTCCCTATCATCACCACATGCCATCCACGTGTGACCGCTACACAACACACTCTTTCGCCCCCTTTCTCATTATTAGCACTACCACTCCATATGTTATGTCCTCTCATTCTTCCTTTTCATCACTCTAATCGAATTTTAATTATCCTCTTACTTCTCTATACTATCTCTATCTCTTCTCTCTCACTCTTAATTATGTTACTATCAACTCTATTCAAGTTATTTCACCAACCTCACTCTAGAATCCTCTTAAGTTAATTCTTTTCTGTAACTACAAATTGAAAAAGGTTTGTGTGATAAAAGGATAAAGCATGCTTCTATGTTACTTCACATCACTGTCTTAATTTGTATAACATTTCCTGCATTAGTTTCGTGAGGTGAACACATCTCTCTAGCTAAAACACTATTTATATGTTTTCTTTTTCGGAAACTTACAAAATGGTTATTAAGATAAGATAGGGTATAAGAAGAAAGTCATAATGTAATAAGATAAAGTATAATTTTATTGATTCTTTTATATAGAAGGTAATAATATATTATAAAATAAGGTTTAATTGTTTTTTTAAATTTCATCTGTTTTATTTTTTAAATTCTCTTTAAATTTAGGTTAAAAAATTGCTTTAGAGTTTAAATATGAAAGAGAAACTAAGAAAATAAAGGAAAATATTTTATTCAATCAATTTGATAAATAAGTAAGTAATTTAGTTTTATTTAAAATATTTTTAAATTAATATGTTAAGGAAAATGAAAAAAAAAAAATGCTGACTAGATCTTTTAGAAGTTTGAGTTAAAAGTTAGAAGATAGTTATTTGAAAAAAAATTATTATAAAATATTTAGATAAGAGGAATTTTTATTTAAATACTAATTTTTATTCAAATAAGAAATATAAATTCAAACAAAAAAAATACTAATTTTACAAATAATATATATATATATAATCTTATTCTTTAATATAAAATGTTTTATTAATTAAAAAAAAATTATATAAAATACACATACATAATTTTATGAATATATCTATGTATATTTTTATATAGCATACACTTACCTAATACATAATTTAAATATATATATATATATATATATAGGTGGTGAAAGAAACTTCTTTAAGAATTTAATGTCATGGACATAAGTTTATTAGATTCGAATTGATTAGAATAACTTTTTTGCTGTGTACAAAGATAATGTTCTAATGTCTTGTATAAGAGGTATATTGAATTATAATGGATAGTAGTTGTGATAGGAACAATTATTTTAATAATAATAATAATAATAATAATAATAATATTCATGTCAACAATCACTAATATAAATGGAAAAAAAGGAAAGTTAAATTTATTCTGGTGATACTTTTTTCAAATTTAGTTACTCTTTAAATAACAAATATATTCCACGAATTAATAGATAAATGAAGAAGTCATATTTTTTTATTTATCAAATTATATCTTATCTTATAAAAAGAAAGTAAAGTAAAATAAATAAGAAAATAACATTATTTTTACTTCGCTCTTAAGTGTCAACATGTAGGAAAAGAAAAGTGAAAGATATCGATTCTTATTGTTAGAGCTTTAAAACAATAAGGTAAAAAAACTGAAAATGTTTTTTTTTTATTATTCTAAAATGTATTCTTTTTTTCGATTCTATTTTTTTTTAAATATTTAAAAATTGTTATCGGATATATTCAATTAATATTAAAATAACGATAAAAAATTTGCTTACTAACACATGCAAATGTATTGGGTATCTTTTTTGTGATTTCTTTTGATGAATGATGTGGAATTGGAAAGTTTTTTTCTTTTTGGTATAAACAAATCTTTTAGCGTGGAAAAGAGAAAGTTTTCCACGTCCCTTCTAATATCATCCATTCTTTTAAATGCCTTTTATAAGTTGTGGCGAAGATAATGTTTTATATTCATTTATTTATTTATTACAATAATAATAATAAAGTTCAGTTGTCATATTTAACCGTCCAAAACTTCATTTCATACGGAAGGAGGTTAACGTTTTGGATACATTTAGATGAAGTTTTGATAAAATAAAATTATTTTTCAATAAAATTTATTTTAGATTAAATTATGTTTAAATGTTTTTATTATAAAAATAATATATTATCAAAATTCAGTATAAATATTTTACAGGTAGAAAATTCAATTTTAGAATACATATTTCATGATTGATACTTAAAAGTAAAATTAAATAATTGTATTAAGATAAATTTTGATATTATATTAAAAATATATTTTAAATTTAATTTAATCTTCACAAAATCAATTAATATGATAAACTCTCACAAAATTGATTAATAAAACGAAATTTGTATTATCTAAAATATCTATCATATGTATTACAAATTTAATTTTGTTTCAAAAGTTTTGATGGTAAATAAAGATTACTTTTTTGTTGTTTTTTTTACTCACTGTTAATTGTTTATAATGAATTTTTGTTTGTAGTTAGGGTAGGGTGGGGTGTGACGGGGAGGAAGAAGAAGTTGACTATGGTGGTAAGGGAGAAGTGCAGTTAAGAAGTAGAAGAAAGGGGATGAAGGAGGAAGATGGAGTGTGAAGATATATAATAACCATTTTGGACCACTTTCATAAATGACTAAATTGAGATCTTTTTAAAAGATAAAACACAAAAAATAAATATTAATATTAATTCGCCCACTATTAAATGATTGAATCTTAAACTAGTGTTTTAATTAGTTCAATGATTGACTTGATTTAAAAACATAATAAATTATGACAAGTTAGGATATATGAAAAGAAGATATTTAATAAGATATATCAATATCTAGAATTAAAATCAATATATAAAATTTTAAATAAAAAAATTATATGATATTTTATTATTTAAGAAAGAATGTTGTTTTTAAGGTGTAATTTGGAGGTGATTGTGAGTTGTTTAGTTTTTTAGTTTTCAAACTTTATTTTTAAAACAAATATTGTTTGAATTTTTTTTCAAAATGGTTTTAAAATAAATTTTAAAATTATTTTAATTTTTTAAAATAATTATATTCTAAGTTTTAAATTTTAATAAATTTTTATTCAGTATTTGGATAAGAAATTTTTACAAAATAATTTACTTTTACAGAAAATTTGAAATACTTTAATTTTGATAAAAAAAATTGAAAAGAAATGAAAAATTTTAGAAAAATTAAATATATTTTTAATTTTTAATAAATTTACTAATTTTTGAATTTAGTTTGTCATATATTTTTTATTCTATTATTGTTATTAAGTAACATCAAGAGGTGAATTGATATAATAAAAATTAAAATTTTAATCACTTTTTTTTATTTTATTCTTTTTGATTTATTTAGTCAAGCAGAATTTATAGAATACACAACGGAAAAAAAAAGAAAAATAAAAGATAAAGGAAAGAGAAAGATAACACTAGAGATTTATACTAGTTCAGGTTAAATCCTTAATCCTACATCCAGTTCCCAATCACCTCAACTTGAGATGATCACACTCTCACTATCTTTAATTAATCAGAGTTTTACAACCACTAATACAAGTGAAACATGCAAAATAAAAAAAATTAAAGATTGAGCCTCACTATCTCTTGCAACCCACAAGAGACTGTCACACCTTCCTTAAGTCACACAAGAAATGAAAATACCTTCCTTGAATCACATAAGGAATGAAAACACCTTCCTTGAATCACATAAGGAAAACATCTTTCCAAGATTTTCTCATAAAAATATAAGCACAAAAAATATTCTCTTTCAAATGTGAATTTTCGTGACTCAAGATGTACAGAAGAAATGTATATGATAAATCTTGATTTGCTTTATAAATAGCCAAAAATTCACTAATTTTTTATTTATTTAATTTTTAATTTGAAATCAATTTTTATTCTCTCCAGATATTCTCCAACGTTCAAATATGTATCCAGATCAACCTTTATTTTAGGAGATTTTTATGCAACGAATACTTTCTGAAAATATTAAAAAAAAATTCCACATAATCGATTACGGTACTTACATAATCGATTATGACCGTGCAAAATTCCTTTGAATTTTTCAAAAACAGCTTAACCTAATCGATTACATAATCGATTATTACCGTGTTAAATTCCAGCACTTAATCGATTATCTAATCGATTTTTCCAGAGAGAAATTGCTTTTCAGGTTTCAAATATTTAATCGATTACCTAATCGATTATTCCAATGACAAAGGCTTCTTTTAAAAATTTCCAGAAAACATAATCGATTATGTTCTTCATATAATCGATTATCACAGTACGAATTTTATTTTTAAAAATTATTTTTCTTGAGAAAATCTCTGAGCTGAGTGATGATTACCTTTCAACATCCGTCACTCCCTTTGGCATATGACACAACTAACTACCAACTAAAGTCTTCTCATCTTGTGTGTCTTGTAAATCTTTGAGCTTTCAACTTTAATTTTTTTAGCTTCTCAATTGAATTTCTTTTGAATATTGATCTAACTTTGTTGTCCTGATTCTTAATTATTATTAAAATATTGGAACACTTGTGCAGAATTGTGCCGTCTTCAAAGATCCTTAATAAAAATATTACATTTGGTTTCTATAAGTTTCGTTATTTTAATATTAATTTGAAGATTGATTGATTTTTTATATTATTATGTCTATGTTTATTCATGTGTTATTTTTTTATTTAAATAATATTTTTGTTTTTAATAAATTTATTAATTTTACATTTTATCTCTCATAAATTCATTTTTTTTAATCTTGATAAAAAAAATTATATTTAATTCTTATTGCTAAATTTCATTATCTTATTAATAACACAAAAGATGAAGTGAATATTTATGAGTAATATATAATAAATAACTAAATAAATTTTGTTAGAAGAGACAAATAATTAATATAAGGGACTTTTCACATTAGCACTAACATGAGATTTTCAAATATTAGACATAGTTGGTGTGGTGATACTAATTTAAGTATTTTATTTATGATAAATGTGCTAAAATTGTTGGTTGATTTGCAAACTTTCTTTGGTGGTCTTCTTTTTAACAACCCTATAATATTTTTAACAACCCTATTATATAAGTTGATGGTAAGATGAAGGAAGACAAAATTACGAAGGTCTAAAAGCAAAATACGAAAATTTATCAGTGATAAAAAAATTATTTAAGAAAATAATAATAATACATAAACAAACACATAAATAATATCAAATACAAATTCTATTTTGATGAAGAAAAAAAATAAAAAAAAATTATAAATAATGAATTTATTAATGACAAAAACTATCTTTGATGCTTTTAGAAATTTATTATATTAATTTGATTAGATGAAATTAAATAAATTCAAATTTTATCTAAAAAGAAAATAAGAATTTATATTTTTTATATTTTATCTTTTTTAAATTTATGTTTATTTTTTTTCTTTTTTTTTTAATTTAATCTCGTTTAGAACATTTTTTACTTGACTCAAGTTGATACATTATTAACTTAACTGACTTAACTTAAATAAACTTAACTCGATTTGGATATGTTTGATTTAATCATACCAAACTTGACTTAAACTAATTCAATAAATTCATCTTAATTTGTCTCGATCTAATCTAAGCCTACTTATCCTAAATAACCTTAACTTAACTCGATCTAATTTAATTTAGATAAATCTATTAAACTCGATCAAGTCTGACTTCAAACTCAATTTATTTTATTTTAAATTAATTCAACCAAACTTAAATCATCCTATCTTGATTTAATATAATATATATAAATAAGAATTTAATTTTTTAAATTTAATCAAATTAATAAGTGTTATAATATTTTTTTTTATATTTAACAATAATTAAAATATTCTATCTAAATAAAAAATTAAATAATTTAAAATGAGATGAAGTTAATTTTAGTAACTTCTAGCGAATAACATCTCTTCCTTCTCAATATATATTTGAGGTGACTTCTCTTACTACATTATATTTATTTATATAATGTTGCTTTCCCTTTTATTCTTGTTCTTTTTTTCTCATATTTTTCTAATTCTTATATAACTTTTTTATTATTATTATTATTATTAATTTTATTTTTTAAAAAATAAAAATAGACATAATTTACGAAAGTATTGTTATTATTTTTAAAACTGAAAACCAGAATAAATCGAAAGTAAACTTACTCTAATTTCTCAAAATTTGAAAACTTATAAATAACCAAAAACCAACTAAACGAAACCTAATACACTAGAAAAAAAATTGGCATTTAAATCAAATTATACTAAAATATAAATAATAAAAAATAAATATTTAATTCATAAAATGATCCTGTAGCTTAATTAATGTGAAATAAGTAAATAAAAGTTCCAGTTTTTTTTAAATAATTAATATTTATAGTTCAATTTTTTAATCATAATAATTGAACACTTATTAAAGACTTTATGTTCACGTTCATATTTCAATTTAAAACACAATAACTATGGATATGTATTTACCAACCACTCAATTAATTATTAAAACGCATTTTGTCTTTTGTACTTTTTAAAGTATGAGGTGGTGTATCATTGGATTGCAGAATCTACTTCTTGAATCCAAACTATATACATGTTATACAGAACGCAACACATTAAATAAACTATATTTTTAAATTATTTAATAGTAGTAAACCCTAATCAACTCATACGAATCCTATTTCTTAAGTGAATTATGTAATTAAGGTCCTCTAAATATTAAATGATTATAGTTTGTACTGGTGAGATTATCGTAAATTTTTATAATTTTAGGGATATAAAATATCACAATAATAAATTTAACAACTCCAACAAAAGATATGAAATATCATTAATTTTTAAGAGTTAATCTTAGTACTAAGAATAGGGTGTATTAATTATATTCATGTAGCTTAAATAAAGTAATTTCATTCGTTTTAGAAATTTTAACGATAGCGTGCTCAAAATGTCATAAGTACAGAAAATAATCAAAATTGAAAATGATGTAATGAGAGAGAAACAAAGAGAGAGTAATAAAAATTATAAGTAAAATAATTAATAATAAATTATATAACTTTTATGTGATTATAAGGTCTCTTTTTGTGATTTAAAAGTAATGAAAGACTCATTCCATAACACAAATATTTTTCACATTGATCTTTTTACTCATACTTATATTTTGAGTATATGTGTGTTATGGATGAGTATAAATTATTACTCTACTTTTAAGTCTTTTCCTTATTTTATATTTAGTTTGAGTAAATATAATAACACATATATTTTTTATCTTTTTATTCTAGAATTATATGATGAATGAAATTTAATTTGATATTCAGTTTAATATGACATGAATATCAAAATAAATAAATATTTAACATCATCTAAAATAAAATAAAATAAATGGAAAAATAATAAAATTTTCAGTTAAATACTATACATATTTTCTTTATGAAATAAAATTTAAGACGTTTCATTAAAATTTCTAAATTATGATTATAATATATAAAATATAAAAATATTAATTTTAATTTTTTGAATTTTTACTTAAAAAAAATATGATAAATAATGATCGAATTTAATAAGAAAAAAAATTCTACTGAATTAGTGATGAAATTTATTTTTCAAAATGATTTAATAACTAAATTTTTAATCATAAAAATGGGTCTACATAACAATATCTATATTATTTAATTTTTTTCATTTAAATAACTATTTTTTTAAATACTTTAGTAAATTACTAAGTATAATGGTATTTAATAAATTAAAATAATTGATAATTTTTTAATAAATTATTAAATAATTTTATAAATATTATAGTAATATATTAAAATTTTTAGTAAAATAGTTGATTATATTTTTAATTGAGTATATATTATTTTAAAAGAAAATATTGAAATCGATTATTAAATAGTGAATCAGGTTTAATAGTTATGTATCATTGTCATTAAAAAAATTATTTTCAATATAAAAAATCATTATTAATATAATTTTAGTGATAATTTTTAAATAAATAAATATAGTTTTTAGTGATAATTATATTTATATATTTATTGAGTTCATTATTTTAGAAAAAAAATTCTTTATTGACTGATTTAATGACAGATTCTAAATTTTAAAACTACACATTAGACTTAATTATTGGTTTTAATCACAAATTTAGTTATTAATTTAATCATAAATTTAATTATTATTTTAATAAAAAATTTGATCATTATTTTTTGTTATAAATTTAATTAATAATTTTTCACTAAATTTATTATTGATTTCAATCATTAAATTTTATCACTATTTTGATCACAATTTTAATTATTAAATGATAATTATGATTCGTTATTAACGAAATATGATTGGTCATTAAATCTTTAGCTATTTTGATTTTTATAATCTAATAACCTAAATTTCAATCACATTATATTTTATAATATGTTCATATTCACTTAAACTCGCATCACATTATATTTTGGTGACAAATATAAACAATTGAAACAATAATATATTTAAACAATAATATATTTAAAGTACATTTTTCTTTAACCAAGATAAAAGATGAATTAATTATAATTTCTGTCTATCTCTTCATTTTTTTTTTAAATTTAGTCTTTTAAATTTGTATGTGTATATATATGAACCAATTAGTTAAAGAAAAGGAATAGAAGATGTTCGCAAAAAACATCAGACACAAAAATAGTAAAATTTTTAAAATTAGAATACAAAAAATATAATTAAGGTTTTCTGCTTAACGTTAGAGATCGATTTAATCGATCAATCTAATTTTAAAGACTAAACACATAAATAATTAACTTGACTATTTATTACAATTTCACAAACACTAAGTTAATTAAAATGTATATATGTATAAAAAAATAAAAAAATTATAATTTCAAATAAAATTGTATTATTTTATTAATTATAAATTTTAATTTAAGCAATAATTAGGAGTTTGAAAGAATAAACCAGTGATCCACTATATTTCTTTTAAGAGTACTAGCAAATTGAAATAATGGGTTGAACCCATGAATGAGATGGTGGTACTTTTTCCATTATGTCCAGACAATATCTCTTTCTCTCTCACATGCATGATGAGGCGAGCCCACAAATCCAACCAATGCCGCGTTAATATTCTCCACTGTTCCCTTCAGCCATTTCTTTTATCAACTTTCTTTGTTTCACTGAACTATAACCTAATCTCATTCATGATATTATTGACCAATAAATTTCTAAAGAAAAAAAAATAATCAATCACAATTTTTTATTATATAAATTACATGTTATCTATATAATTTATTAAACACATCATATTTAATATTTAAGTGTTCAACATATAAGTATTTACAACAAAATTTAGATGATTATAAATATAATACGTTCAGTAAAATTTACTTCTATTAAACACGATCTTTGAATAGGTTGGAAAAAATTTTATATTAATTAAAAATAAAACTAAATTATAATATATAAAAAATATGTAAACCCTATTATATAGAACCGTAATTGTTAATAAAATTAATGGACGGATATCACATTTTACGTATACAAATATAATCCACTCACCCATTATGTGTTGAAAAAAAGTGAGTATTCATATATCACTTTTCATAAACTATCCCCCACAACGTACATGTCTAACGACTACATCCACTTACTGGTTTGCTTCTGCCATTTACTCACTCACAAAAATCCTTTATTTTTACTCCAAATAAACCTCACCACACACTATGACCACAACCTGCCAAAGAACACAAAACAACCCTATTCGCACAAGTCCGAGACAACGTAACGTAACGCTGACGCAGACACAAAAATTTGGAATTTCAGTTCTATCTTTCTAGCTCTGTTCCTTTAATTAACATTCTATTTCCGTGACCATTTCTTCTCGTAACATGCATGAGTCTGTTTAGGATCCCCTTTGAGCTGACACTCTTTGTTTTTTTATAAGTTTAGTTTAGCCAGTACTCGAGCTGCACCAATATTATTATTGCTTAGAACATGTCTAGCTCGATACCTTAATTCGTGATTCGCGAGATATCGGTCACGTTCCAATGTTTCGTGACAACAGGTGACGGATTCGATTCCTCCATCATCCATCACTGTAGTTTGGTTGATGAAACCAAAATCTTCCAGCAGAACAATTTCTGCATTATTAACGCAATAATTGCCTTGCTTCAGCATGATTGATAGACAATATCTAACTATACTTTGAAAATTCATAAGGGTTTGTGAATCTATTTAAAATCTGTCACGTTAATTTTATCTACATTTTATTTTATTAAAACATTATTAGTTTCAATTGTTGATTGATTTGGTCAACTTAATTGTCATTTATGCATGATACGTATAACTTACCGAACCCTCCGAAACTTTTAGGTCATTTAGAGAACCATGGAATATTCAGAGTTAGGTCAAGCACTTATTCCAACTCTATTATTCTTATCTAGGTCGAGATTAGACTCCACCTTTCTTTTTAATTAGAAGAACTCATAATAAAGACTCTTGAAATCTTAAATGTTTGACAAAATAAAAATTGCGTGGTGTAGAAGAACATGGAAGATTATTAATAATATTTCCTTGGATTAATTTTTTGCAGGAAATTGCTCACACTCTGGTCCAAAAGAGAGGAAATTGCTCACTTAGAAGTTGCTCTTTTTTAGTTCTTTCATTGTGAGTGTACCTTGTCCTAATTGACTGGCTCAATGCTAGAGTTTCTGACTATTTACCATTTCATGGTATTTCTGATTTTCTGCTATGAATTGTCAAATTAAGTTAGGTTAATATGTTATTAATATAGCGAAGTCATGAATTAGACAGATAAAATGTTTCAGCTGATATTAAACCAATCCTACTGTTAGTCTATTTTGGCATAGCTTTCATCAAACGTTATATAGTTTGGTAAAAATTCGAAACGCGATTTTGAACACATAAAACACGCGTTATCAGTTATTATATAGCAAATAATTAGTGGATGCAACCTTCCTAAAGTATGATTACATTAGTCAGGTCTTCCAAATGATAGATTAAAATAACTTATAACTTTGAAAAGATTGTGTACCAAACTTACTTTGGAAAATATGAGAACCTTTAAAAATCCCACTGAGGTCACACAGTGTATTACTTAATGCATTTTATGCTTAAAGATATTTTGAATCCATATTTTATGCTTAATTATATAAATGGTTATAATTCTTTAAATAATTAATTCTGTACTTAACTTCCGTAATTAATATGATTTAAGTTCAACGAATAAAATAGAACGTAACAGTGCATAATTTAATAGAATATTGAATATATTTATTTATAATTATGATAATAATGATAGAAATAATGATGATTAAATGGATGATAATAATAGTTTTGACAATTTGATTGACAGAGCTTTAGTTGTTGTCGTAATCATTGTAAATCTGTAATTAGGGGTTGTTAGTTTTCTAACGAAATCTTATATATTTAATAAATTTTACTTTTTTTATTCAATTATAGAAATTATAAAAGAAACTTAACTAAGCATAATTATATTAAAAGGCTATTTACAAGTTGGAAGGGACTAATACCAATGTATTTTCTAAAACATATAGAAAAGATAAAAATGATTTTATGAAAAAGTTGTTCATCATAAAAAAGTAAAATATTATTATTTAGTGTATTATATAGGTTTATTTTAACTTAATATAAAAATAACTAATTTATATATATATTTTAAAATTATAAAAAAAGAAAGATATTTTTCTTAAGAAACTAGTTAAAAGTCTGTGAGACCCAGACCAGTTCGCACTTCACTGTACCCCACCGGTGTATGTGCAGTGTCAATACCTCGGAAGTCAAGTCTGGCTAGCAGGGTCGGTGCAGAGAACACGTAAAAGGAGAGAAAAAGAGCCCGGAATTAGTGGTATTTAAATACTTCATGAATCATGATACTTAGTTGTATTTTAGAGAATATATATTGATAAAAACAAATAAGACCCTGTAACTAATAATACACTTGTAACTCTGTAACACAACCCAAAAACCATAATCCCGATTCAAAGCGAGTCAAGAACTTCGACTCTTCTATCCTACGCACTCCTACCTGTATATCCTGCGCCTCCTTTGCCGGAACCGAGATCCTACCTTAGCACCCTCACTCTCCACGCCTCTACTCTATAAATTCCGCCATTTTGTCATCTCATTTCGTTTGAGGTACTCATCGATCTATCACACTATTCAATGTCACTTCGCAAAGAGGATTTCTCCGTGTTATTTTCAGTTCTGCGATAGTTTCTCCTTTTTTGGATGAGGTTTTTTTTTTTTTTAAGTTTTTTTTATAATTTTTCTGGCAAATTTTGTTTTAGGCCGTTATAACTGGTTCTGCGTTTCACTGATCTGTGACTGATCGTGGACTTTAGTCGCACTTTTGCTCTGATTACCGGAAACTGTTGCGATCCGTTTCTGTTTAGCTTGTGTATCGATTGAGATTCTGCTTACTAAAGCGTTGAGCTTATCATAGTGGACTGGACGCAAACGCTGATTTCACGTCTTTGAAATTTTTACATATATCGAGTTTTCTATTTGATGGTTTTTCTTAGAGTTAGACTATGTTATATCGAGTGTTTAATTGATATGAATGAAATGAGTGAAAGCATTGCGTCTATTCAAATTTCCACATCATGCAAATGAAATGAAGCTATGCTGAAATATTTCAAAGTAGAACTCATCGTAATTGGACAGAAACCACACCAAACAGCGCTATTTCCTTCCTTATTTCCTTTTTGAATTGATGAAAGTTGCACTAACATCTTCGTGGATTCTTTTTTATTAAATACAAGATTAGAAATTACAAATTAGCTGTTGTATAGTTTGATTTAATGGGCTAATGAAATATTTCAGTGAGAAAGAATCATGAGTTGTTTCAGCTGTTGCGAAGAGGATGACCTCCAGAAGTCTGCTGAAAGTGGAGGACCCTATGTAGTAAAAAATCCAGCAGGTAATTAGGCTCATACAATGCTAGAGGAATGCATCAGGGATGTTATATGTATAGTTTGCTACCCTAAGAATTCTTGCATCTTTGAGTAACAATTCCATGTCAAATGGATTGATTATGTAATATGTGATTGAAAAGCTTCATTATGACTACTTCATTGTTTTAATTTGTTTACTGTTATTTTGCATGAAAATTGAATTTGACGAAATTATTGCGAAAAATTCTATTATGCAGGGAATGATGGAAATTATCATGCTTCCGAAACTGCAAAGCAGGGCACTCAGCCTGTTAAAGTTCAGCCCATTGAAGTTCCTAATATACTAGCAGATGAACTAAAAGAAGTTACAGATAACTTTGGTCAAGATTCTTTGATTGGAGAGGGATCCTATGGACGAGTATATTATGGTGTTCTTAAAAGTGGGCAGGCTGCAGCAATCAAGAAGTTGGATGCAAGTAAACAGCCTGATGAGGAATTTTTAGCTCAGGTATGTATATGACATACTTGGCTTAATACTTTTTTTTTTTTCTGGTCATTAAGTTGTTCAATTCTCATAAACCCCGTCTTTTTTTTTTTCACTTTTAGGTTTCAATGGTATCAAGGCTGAAGCATGAAAACTTTGTTCAGTTACTTGGATATTGCATTGATGGAAGCTCCCGTATTCTTGCTTATGAGTTTGCATCTAATGGATCTCTTCATGATATTTTACATGGTATGTAGTTTTTCCTTTCAATTGGTCAAATTAGAAAACTATTAACATCTACAAATGGCTAATTGAATTGTTTTTCTGTATGTTAGAAGAGCTGAGGAGATTATGGCTTTTGACATTGTTTTCTTTTCTTTTATGTTGCCTTCACATGCAGTGTCACCACTTGAGAGATATATTAGTCAAGTATGTATTTTTATTATATATAAATGTTCTCATAATTGTCATTGTACATGCAGGCAGAAAAGGTGTTAAAGGAGCACAGCCTGGTCCAGTTTTGACATGGGCACAAAGAGTAAAGATTGCTGTAGGGGCTGCAAGAGGACTTGAATACTTGCATGAGAAGGCTGATCCCCACATTATCCACCGGGACATCAAGTCAAGCAATGTGCTAATCTTTGATGATGATGTTGCTAAAATTGCAGATTTTGATTTATCAAATCAAGCTCCCGACATGGCTGCGCGTCTTCATTCTACTCGTGTCCTTGGAACCTTTGGTTATCATGCTCCAGAGTAAGATATGATTACAAACTTATCAATTTCATTTCTGCCACAGTTGACCAAAGTCACTAAACAAACATTACCACTTCCTATAAATTTTGTTTCTTCATCGTAGTATCAATTTGGAGAAACAAACCTTTTATTATTTCTGGCGCCCTGACCTTGAACAGTCTGCTGAATTTCTATCTGGCTAATCTTGTGGATGCAGATATGCAATGACTGGACAATTGAATGCTAAGAGTGATGTATACAGTTTTGGGGTTGTCCTTCTGGAACTTCTGACTGGAAGGAAACCTGTTGATCATACACTACCACGCGGACAGCAGAGTCTGGTTACCTGGGTACCAATTTAAGCTATATCTTATCTTTACCCCTCCTCTAACACACTCCAATCAAAAGGAGGAGAAACTAAAACTTTTTAATGTGGTCTACTGTTGACTCTAAAATCCTAGCTAATGACACTGATGACAGCAATGGATGTATGTTGTTTCAGGCTACACCAAAACTCAGTGAGGATAAAGTCAGGCAGTGTGTTGATACAAGACTAGGAGGAGAATACCCACCCAAAGCTGTTGCTAAGGTGCTTACTGTCATTTAGTATACCTTTCTTCACAATTTACTTTATTTTTTCCATTTTCTTAAGGTGATTTGAATGTCATTGAAAATATTCTATAGCTTACATATTATCTAAAATATGTATATGAACTGGGAAACTATGCAAAGCAGCTTACTAGTGGTAGCATCAGAATTCTATATTTTGTTTAGGTAGTAAATACTAAAAATGAAGAAGACCAAACTTTGAATCTAAATCTTATATCATTCCCCTTTAGGTGGAAATTTGTTGGATATATTGATTAGTTAAGCAGTTGGAAGACTGTTTTATATTGTTTATGATCTCAATTTCAGTACGAAACTAAGGTATTCATTATGCCAGAGGAAAATATACAAATATATATTAATGTGGAAACAATACACAATTTTTTTTTCTAGATAATCTTTATAGGAAGCTCAGATACCCAGGACAACTGTTCTTGAAGATAAAATATATATTTAAGAACAATACTCATGGATAACAACATGATACTCGGGTTAATTACAGATGGCTGCTGTTGCTGCACTTTGTGTGCAATACGAGGCTGATTTCAGACCAAACATGAGCATTGTAGTCAAAGCTCTTCAACCTTTGCTGGCTGCTCGACCTGGACCTGCGGGTGAAACACCAAATTAATCTGTATCTCGTTCTCTCTATATTTGTGAGTATGTGCACAAGTGATCATGCAAAATATAAGAGTGCTTCAGAAGATGGTGGTAAAGTGCTCCAACATGATTTTATATCCCATTGTTTACACTACATTCATTTTGTTCATAATCCATGAGGTTCTTTGCGGGTTCCTTGCTTATATTCATTTTAATGTATCTGTTTTGCTAGTAAAAAAAATATTTGTTTTTTATTTATTTATTTTTTCCTTTCCATCCTTCTCTTCTGGATGATAGCCGTCTTTATGATAGTGTTGGGAAAAACTACAAATCAAAATTAAATATACAAAGCTAAGAGCAAGTCAATGGACTGCTGGAAAGAGATAATCACGAAAGAGCCCTTCTTATTAGATTGATTCTTTTAATTTTTTATTAAGATGTTTGTTAAATTGAGAGTTGTATAAATTACATATAATTTCAATTTCAGTATTTTAGGATAATTGTTCCGTGTTGTGGCTGTTGTTTCATTTGTGATTTAGTTTTTAATCATATAGATTGTTTTCTTCTCTTTTCTCATTTATTTTGGCGATGGGGGTTGATGAATTCTGCTCGAATGACTGTTAAAAATAAATAAATTGCGATGCAAACTATTTTAGGATCATATAAGTCTTCTCTATAGTGGATTGTCTTTTAAAATATACAATTACAAGGTTTTCGGTATGTATGGAAATAATTAATTTTAGAAAATCAATTTGATTTACAAAGTTTTTTTTAACTAGGATTTGTTTAAAATAAAATTAGTATCAATCTTATGTTACAAAGTAACATGTGCTAAAAGGTTACACGAGATAAAAGTAAATAAGAAAGGAACAATCTAGAGAAACACAAAAAAACTTGAAAATTCAAATAATGAAAACTGTAAGAGATCTGAGTAGAAGTAAAAGACATAAAGGAGCAAGTTAATTGATTTGAGCTTTTAAGTACGTTTTCTTGATGGATTTTTGTGTATAAGAAAAATATAATTGAAAAAAAAAAGAGATTTTATTAAACATAGTCAATCAATATTTTTTTGCTATTGAGATTAATTATCATAAAATTGGAAAATATTTTATCCCATAATCTAATAACAAAAGAGAGTCCATTTACAAACCATATTTCTGCGAGGTTATTTGTTTGCAGTTTTCATTTTACTTTAAATGAGATTTCTCTTTATTTTTCTTATGTGTTAGAATATTAGGACATCTGCAACCCTTAGCTTATTCAGCACTGCGATATTGAAGCATCAGTTGCAATTAAGATTTTGTAATTGTAATGGTATTCTGAGGCAAAATAGATTCCCATAGTATCTATCATTTATAAAATAAATATTTGATATTTGCTGCAGATACATATCTAAATTATGACATTCAGATTTTATTGAATAAAGTTAAAATTCTCCGTTGACAATTAATTACTTTTTTATATTTAAATAAAGAATAACATTAATTTTAAAGGGTTAAACAATTTTGAATATTTTAATTTGAGATTTCAGAATTTCATTTATTTTTTTTGAAATATTTTAAAATAATATTTCTATACATGATGTAAATAGATAAAAAAAATTTAAGATGATAGATGTGATTATTTATTCCTGAGAGAAATAAGTTATTGGAATTTTTTTTACCTTTCATCAAATTTTCCAGAATACAATAATTAGTAGATATTTATAAATATAATTAAAAGTATACATAGTTAAATCTTAGTATTGTAGAAATATTTTAAAGAAAATATTTTTTTATATATTTAAATTATTCTACTATTAAATCTATCACTATTTTAACACTAAATTATAATTTTAAAGATTAATTTAACATTAATTTTTTTAAATATTTTATAATAATAATAATATTCAATGATTAATTTATATTTTTTAATGCATTCAATTATTACTTTTTTTATGTGAAGAATTAAATTACCAGCAGCTCATATATTTATGGTATTTATTCATAAAAATATTATCTTTTCTAAAAAATTTCTAAATTTATCTTTATTTTAATTATTAATGTTTCTTTCTCTTTCACTTTATTTTGGAGTATGCTTTTAACATTGAACGGTTATTTATATCATTTTATTATTTGATTGCCTTTAAATGAAAAAAAAATATCATTAACTAAAAAATATATTTCAATTTAAACACTATTATAGATTAAATAATAATAAAAATAAAATTTAGTTAAATCTTAATTATCTTAGAGATATTTTATTAGTTGCTGACGATAAAATTATTTTATATTAATATGTTAATATTTTTATAAGTCAATTTTGATTTTCTGTTATGAAGAAAAATAACATAATTAAAATAATAAATTTTATAATAAAAATAAACATTTATAATGAAATTATCAATTCTCAACTTAAATTTTAATTTTTGTTAAAATATTTTTTTTTATTAATATTACTACACAATAATATTTAGAAATATAAAGTAATATTAATGTATTGATTATCTTAATAAAGATATAATTATCATGATAAAGATATAACATTAACATCTATTTAATCATATGTTGTTTTTATTTTACTTTAAATTTGATTGAGAATATTTTAGAGATCATTCAACATTAATAGTTGAAGAAAAAAAATATAAATTACAAAGTAGTATTTAATAAGATAATTATAAAATTAATAATCTTATTATATAAAAATAATATTTAGCATTCTATTAATTTTTTTAAACAAGGGAATCATATAATTTTTTCTTTCAGATTTATACGCTTCTGTTTAGGTCTTTTGACTTAATCCAATAGTTGTTGCTTAATCTTTTAACAAAATATTTCTTTTTATAATTCGTATAATTCGAATGATTATTACTATCTTTCTTTATTTTAATTTGTACATAATTAACAATCATGTAAGTCGAAAAAGATAGTTATAGAACTATTAGATAAACATATATATAAGTAAAAAATTATTTATAATTCTTAATTATATATTAACATTATACAAATATGCTTTCTTAATTTTAATTTTACATATTCATATTCAATAAGTAAAAAAAAATCATATATTAAAGAAAATAATTTCCTAAATATTAGAAGAACTAAATCCGATTACAGTAAGAATAATGAACAATATCAACCCTAAAAAGTTACTGAATACTAAAATCTTTTAATTTTTTTTTTCTGGAATAATAATAATAATGTATGAATTTAATGTTAATAAGCACCAGTTAAATAATATAATATCTCAACATAAAATCCTAAATTAAAGATGTTCTTGGTTACTTGCTTTCTTATCTAGTTTCTAAAAGTTGAAAAAAAAAAAAAAATTTGGAAACTTCAAACTTTTAATTAATTTTTTTTCATTTTCTTTTATACATCAAATTATCAAATTTCAAGTTAGATTTAATCAATTGAAAAGTCTAACTACATGTTTAATAATGTGAAATTTTAAGTTATACTTGATCAGTTAAGATATGTAATATATTTGTGAATACATGTTTCGTTTGTATGCGTGTTTAGTTCTGTCTATTTTCTTAAGATATGTGAGATATATTCCCCACTTTTTTGTTTGTATTTTGGGTATTTTTCTTTGGGGTGAACACTTTTATAGGTGAATATATGTTCGAGGAGAACAAAGAGGAGTTGAATGTTGAAATATAAGCTTTTTATACCTTGATTTCGTGATACTCTGATTAGGTGTGATGTCGAAGAATAAAAATATCATTTATTTTGAAAAAGTTTATTTGAAGTTTATTATATTTTTATTATTAAAAACTTATAAAGGCTATCTTAATGCCTAATAATATTTTATTTAATTTTTCACATCTAAAAATAGTTATTCTTGTTATTGGATATATAGTGTAGTATGGGAGTGTATATCTAGGAAAATTCTGGTTAGGAAAGACTTGATATTTAAGAGTGTTCTTTAGTGACTTACCTCTCTTTCTTATAAATTTACCGGGTGTACTCGTTCACAGTCTACTATCACTGTTATAGTAGATAATATTACTTATAGTAACAGTTTTATTTTGAAATCTTATTTCCTTATTTTTGTAATTTTTTTATTTATGGAATGAATATATTTGAATTTTTTACTTTCAATCTCCACAAATTTTATATTTATTAATTAAAAACGTTTTGGATAGAAGGGTTTTACAATACACTTGTTGAGATATTGACTGAGTTGTTGAGGTAATGTTTGACTGACCTGTTCAAATGTTTAAAATCTTAGTGAGATATTGAAGTATATAGAGTTTAAATTAATTGAAGTATGGTGTTAGTTAAGCTAAGTTGTTATTGAAGTATAACTAAGTTGTAATGGTTGATACGTAGAATAAATATTGTGTTGTTGACCGAGTTAAACAAGGATTAATACCTAAAATCAGTTATGAATATATAATCCATAATATTTGGGATGATATAATTATGTAATTAGTTAATGAACTATATTAAAGCAGATTAAATAAAATTTCAGATTTTATTAATTATTTGGGTTAGTAAACTATAAAATTAATTAGTAAGAAGTCGATAGTTAAAGAAGGATTAATACCTAAAATCAGTTATGAATATATAATCCATAATATTTGGGATGATATAATTATGTAATTAGTTAATGAACTATGTTAAAGCAGATTCAATAAAATTTCAGATTTTATTAATTATTTGGGTTAGTAAACTATAAAATTAATTAGTAAGAAGTCGATAGAGAAATATTTATGACACATTCATAATAATCCTATTCTGTATTTAGGGTAGTCAAAATAATACTTTAATCAGATTTAAATAATAATTTAAAATGTTAGTATTTTAAATTAGAGTATAATAATTAATAATTTTTAGAAATATAAAAAGTATTTATATTATACATTAATCTTTTATAAATATAAATTGTATTATTTTATTTTTTATTATAAATGTTTAAATATGATTTAAATATATAATTTATCCAATTTTTATCTATGGATAAATTATTATAAACATGTAAGGCAAATAATTTAAATCAATAAACTAACCTACCAGTCAAATTTCATATATATATATATATATATATATCATAATCACAGTTTCTTTTTTAACAAAAAAATATTTTATAATGATTATATATATATATATATATCGTTGATAAAAGTTATATAATCATTTTAATAAAGTTACAATTCTCTTCACATATTATTCTTAATTACTGTTTACTATTAAATGAAGTTTACGAGTCTTATTATCAATTGATAAATCAAACTTACATGAGGAGTAATTGACACATATCGTCTAGCTAGTAGAATTTGGACTAAATGAAATCAATTCAGATAATAAACACATCACTATCATCAATGCCTTATACATCTTAATTATTTACTTATTTTTAAATATAAAATTAAAAAGGAAATTTGAACCGAAAGTTCTTGTTTTGCTGCAAATTTTTCAAAGTGCCCATAAATCAATATGATTATTTAAATTAAAATTTTTATGTATTTAGTTTACAAATTTTACGTAATCTTTTAAAAATTTCACGTGATATTTAATTTACAGAAGCGTGTGATTTAACTCTAAATTTTAATTAAATATTTTTTTATACAATCAAAAGATATTTGAAGCTTTTGCAGTCCAATGAAATAAATAAATATATTTATATATATGTGTATTTTTTTTTTCTTTTTCTCATTAAATAATTAGTGTTTTAAGTCCATACACTCTTCTGTGTATAATTAAAACTCAAATAATCTCATAATGCTTAAAGCCTTAAGATCTCAATTAATGGGAACAAGTCCACCACCAATAATTCTGCGGTTCTGCAAAATCAAAGGAGACCAAAAAATGAGGTTTGAACAGTTCTTGGCCATCAATGCAAGCAAACATTATTTACCATAAACTCAGCACAGAATCTTACTCAGAAAATAACACCCTCAAGTATTTTAGGAAGATATTTTTCACCCTAGCAATAAGTCGTTGTTCAAGAATAGCAGTGTTTTGATCAACCCTCCTAAAATTCTGAAAACGAACGTCAATTTCGGATCACTCATTTGTATTCTCATCTATCAAAATATAGAAATTACGAATAGTTAAAGCAAATATATAAACCCCTTGAATCATTGAGTGATTCATTGAGTAAGAATACCTAGTAATAAATCTTATACATCATCCTCCCAGAAGAAGAAATTAAATAAGGGAGGAAACCTATATTTCATCTTTCCTACATTGCTTTGTCGTCGTAACTTTGGTACGACAAAAAAAAAAAAAAAATCTCAAAGGGAAAAGAAAAGAAAAAAAAAAAAAAGATGAACGGAAAAGTGCTTGTCTCTGGTGTTTCCCTCATCCTTGTGGTGGGTGTAGCAATCGGTGTTGTGGTTACGGTTAACAACAAAGAATCATCTGATCCTCATATAGCTTCTCAACAGAAGTCCGTGAAGGCAATGTGCCAAGGAACCGACGACCCTCAGCTTTGTCACGACACTCTCGGCAAAGTGAAAGGTAACACCTCAGACCCAAAGGTTTACATAGCAGCAGGAGTGGAAGCAACGATGCAAAGCGTGATCAAAGCTTTGAACATGAGTGATAGGCTCAAAGTGGAGCATGCAGACAACGACCCTGGCATCGAAATGGCCCTGGATGATTGCAAAGACTTGATCGAATTCGCGATGGACAGCATCGAGTCCTCGATTAACTTGGTTAATGACCAGAACCTTCAATCACTGAATGCGCAATCCCCAGACTTCAGGAACTGGTTGAGTGCTATAATCTCGTACCAGGAGACATGCACGGACGGGTTTAACAACGAGACAAACGGTGAGAAAGAGATTAAGGAAAAATTGAACACAGATAGCTTGGACGAAATGGGAAAACTCACGGCCATAGTCCTTGATATTGTGACAAACTTGGCAAAAATCCTTGAGAGTTTTGACTTGAAGTTCGATCTGAGCCCTGCTTCTCGGCGTCTTCTGGAGTTGGATCATGAAGGACTCCCTACTTGGTTCTCTATTGCAGATCGGAAGCTCCTTGCTGGAGTTGGAAAAGAGGGAGGAGGAGCCGCACCAAACGCAGTGGTTGCCAAGGATGGTAGTGGTCAATTTAAAACCATTAAGGAAGCTATTGACTCCTACCCAAAAACCTTAAATGGCAGATTTATTATTTATATTAAGGCTGGGGTCTATGACGAGTACATCATCATTCCTAAGAAGTCTGCCAATATTCTCATGTACGGTGATGGCCCTACAAAGACCATTGTTACTGGTCACAAGAACTTCGTAGATGGCGTCAAGACAATGCAAACTGCTACCTTCGGTAACTATATATTCTCTTCATATCCTGGTTTCGTTTTGTTTTGGCAATGTTTTGTTTCTTCCACGTCCCAAAAATGTATTTATGATCAACGTGTATTTAACTGATACTGCATGCATGCATATACACAGCCAACACCGCACCAGGATTCATCGCAAAGTCAATGGCATTCGAGAACACCGCTGGAGCGAGCAAGCACCAGGCAGTGGCATTCAGAAACCAAGGAGACATGTCAGCACTTTTCGACTGCGCAATGCACGGTTACCAAGACACATTGTACGTACAGACGAACCGTCAATTCTACCGGAACTGCGAAATCTCAGGTACCATCGACTTCATCTTCGGAGCCTCTGCTACATTGATCCAGAACTCGAAAATCATCACGAGAATGCCAGAACGGAACCAGTTCAACACAGTGACCGCTGACGGAACGAAGCAGAAGAACATGGCAACAGGGATCGTGCTCCAGAACTGCGAGATAGTGCCAGAGCAGGCTCTGTTCCCTTCTAGGTTTGAAATTAAATCTTACCTGGGGAGGCCATGGAAGGACTTCTCAAGAACAGTGGTTATGGAATCGAACATAGGTGACTTTATTCAGCCAGAAGGGTGGACCGTTTGGAATGGAGACTTGTATCTGAACACCTTGTACTATGCTGAGTATGGCAACGTTGGACCTGGTGCGAATCTTCAAAGAAGGGTGAAGTGGAAGGGTTACCGTGGCGCCATTAGTAAGCAGGAAGCTACACAATTTACTGCTGCCCAATTCCTAAGAGGTGGACCTACCGGACTTGCTGAGGATTGGTTGAAGGCCACTGGGGTTCCTTACTCCATTGGATTCATGAAATAAACCTTGAATTTGACCTTAGTTCTCAATGGTAGGTAGGGTCATACTCCAGTCTAATCTTCCCAAGAAGTTGTTGATATTTAGCTTCCTTTTCACCACACTTCTTCTGCTTCTGCCTCCATGTTTCGGTGGAATCATATCTTGTACATCTGTCTTTTAACCTTTGAGAAAACTGCACAGCTAATATTTTAAATTTTTACTTTGTAAAATCTCCTCATAAAGTTAATATATAAATATTAAGAAAATCTGTTCTTTCTCTTTCTCTTTCCCTTTCTTTTCATTACGTTATATATAATTTATTATCTTATTGTGAATTTTACTAATATCAGTTATTTTTCAATGTTTATATAGTATATTTAGATTATAAATAAAATTTAAATCACTATAAATAGATCAATAATATTTATTTTGAAAAAAAAATTAAAATTCATAAATCTTAAAAAGTTACCTAATTTATATACTGAATTAATAAATATCTTAATTTATAAATGAGAAAAATAATATATATATAATAATAATAATAATACGTGAGTAAGAAATTTTAAGAGATTAAAATTCATCATAAATCACATTGTATAGTTTTTTCATGTTTAAGTTAAAAATAAAATAAAATATAGATAAATATAAATAAATTAATAATTTTTATTCCAAATAAGATAAAATTAAAATTCATAAATTTTAAAAATTTTATATATATTTTACTCTAAATTAATAAATATCTCAATTTAAATGATAAAAATAATATATAATAATAACATGAAGAAAGAATTTTAAGAGATTAAAAATCTTTACAATCACATCATAAATTATTTAATTTAATTTGATAGTATAGTTTATTAGTATGAATAAGTTGAATTGATAGTTCTGCATACTAACTCACAATTTTGTTAATTATATTTTTAGTTGTCACATACCTTCTACCTTGTATCCTCATGTTTCTTTAATAAAAGAGTTCATGTATTTAGTAAAATTGATTGTCATATATCTATCTTGCTTCCATCAATCCATTTTTTTTAATGAAATTTTATCTAAGTAAAACACAACTTATCAAAACTCTAACCTCATAAAAGATAACTTTGTTACAATTATGGATTGCTTCATCTTATATTTTATAACAAGAAAAAAAAAGTCAATAAATATATATTTTATTCAAAAATTAAAATAATATTAAAATATATTAAGGTTGTATAGTGAGATTAAATCCTCCTAACCAACTTCTTTATATTATAATACTAATATGGTTGTCCCTCAATCTATTACCATATATAATTTTCTTTAGGTGTTACACATTACTTTACCAGCATTTATTTAATCTCTTATTTTTAATTTATTAGTTCATCATGTTATAATTAATTGTCTATATACGTATTTATAATTTTTTTTTTCACATATCGAATTTGAAAGTGTGACTTTTGATTCTATTTAAATTTATTTATCATATCAGATGATTAAAATTAATAATAAGTTATATTTTTTTAATATATTATATTTCCACTAAATTATTTTAATGAGAAGTCTCAATTATTTTAAAACCAAAATTGAAATTTTAGATATTAACTAAATATGTTATATTTAGAACGGACAAATTAAAATAAACATAATTTACACATGAATTCAACCAAAAAAACATAATTGAAATGAAAAATATAAACATTCAAAACACACACTAAACCAAAACAGAATACACAGTAAAACATACAAGGAAACTAGAGTCATCCAAGTTATCAAATTTCTATAATGAAACATTAAACCATCTACGCATATAATTTTTAGAAGTCAATTATCCCTTTCCATTTTGGTAAAATGGAGAAACTTTATATAGAGAAAGGATTTTTTTTACTTCAAGAGAAATAGATAATGTCTTCATTTTATTTATTTATAATAATCTAATTGTTAAGAAAAGTTATTATTTTATATATTTTTTATACATTTTCTTATAATCCATAAAAATATTTGTAGAAAAAAAGTCTATAAAATAAAAAATAAATTTATTTTATTTATTTTTAAAGTAAACGAATATATATATATATATATTATTGTTTATATTTATGCATTTATTTATAATACTTAATTGTTTTTTTTATTTTTTATTATTATTATAGTTTATCTTGTGTAAGTTTAGCTTCCATAGTTTTAATTGTTCATATTTAGTCTTTATAATTTTTCAATTGTTCAGAATAACTTTGCCTTACAACAACTTCATCTAATAATTAAGATAATAATATAGTAGAGGCGTGACCTATATATAATTATATATTTTTATAATTTATATAAGTTAGCAAAAGAAAAAAAAATATAAAGTAAAAAATATATTTTAGTTTTTATTTAATATTTCAATTTTTCTTTGTGAATCTATACAAATAAATAATTATAAAAATTTTACCCATCCTTTCCAAAATAATTTACTTACATGACAATATATTATTCTTTAATAAATTTTAACTTAAAAATTCTAAAAATAACTCAAATAATTTATATATTAAATAATTGTATTTTAAAACTGTAACAGTTTTTTTACTAATAGTATTTATGTATATACATATCTAGGTTTTATAGTATTTATGATTAAATTTTTTGAAGAAATGATTATGCATAAATTCAGGTTTTGTGGCATAATACATTAAAAATTTATATTTTTTTACAATAAATATTACCGATGTGAATAATTTAATTCTTCATGAAGAACTATTTTAATTAAATGAAATTAAATTATTCAAATCTTATTAGGATATACCTATAACATATTAATTTATACATTATAACTATAAAAAATGAAACTCACCTTTTTTATCTTAAAAAATGCTACGCTTACTTATGTGCATAATTTAACACTTTATTAAGAATAATTTTGATAGTTTTAATTAAATAAATCAAATTATTCAAATGTGTGATATATATGATGTGTAGATAATAACTTAAAAATGATAAATTTTTTTAAAATTAATTTATATACTTAATAATTGTATTTTAAAACTATAAAATTAGTTTATTAATGGTTTATTATCATTTTATAGTATTTATGATTGAAAAATTTGTAGAAACGATTATGTATATATTCAGGTTTTATGATATAATATATTGGAAATTTATAATTTTTAGAATGAATATTACTTATACGTGTATCTTAATTTTCTATTAAAAATAATTTTGATAAAATGAAATCAAATTATTCAAATACCATACATATAACATCTTATTAATGATTTATTATGATGTTATAGTATTTATGATTTTGTGTAATAATATATATAATTTTTTTTTGTTTTAAAATAATGGAAATTAAAAGCAGATTTTATTTATAATTTATGATAAAGATATGTGTAATTAAGACTGAAAAGGAAGATGCATAATTAGCAACTTTGTAAACAGGAAAGAATTGAGTGGTTGAAAGTGATGGATGGTGGAGAAGACAATATGTTCAGAGAGAAATTAAAGGCATGAATGGAGTGAGAGAAATGTTCAACATCTCTAAAAATAAAATCAATGCACCATCCATCTATAGGAAACCAATCTTCTATAAAATGCTTCATCAATCACCAATGCTCACAGAACCACTCTCATAAACAGCAGGGAAGAGGAAAACCTTTTTCTCTTTTTTTTTACCTATTAAATTTTAAGAAAAAAACCAAAAAAAATAAAAAAAGAACAAGAAAATGGAAAAGAAATCGACAATGGTCTCTGCTGTTTCTCTGCTTCTGGTAGTAGGCGTTGCCATAGGCGTTGTCGCTTTGGTCTCCAACGGCGGTGACGACGACCCCAACAGCAATGCGGACGACACCAGCGGTCACGTGACCACCCACGCTAAAGCTGTGAAAGCCGTGTGCCAGAACAGCGACGACCAGAAGTTCTGCTCCGAGACATTTGAATCCATGAACACCTCAGACCCAACCGAGTACGTCAAAACCGTGCTGAAAAACACCATGGACGGCGTCATCAAAGCCTTCAACCTAAGCGATACACTCACCGTCGAAAACGGCAAGGGCAACTCTACGGTCAAGATGGCCCTTGATGATTGCAAGGACTTGTTGGACTTCGCCATCGACGAATTACAAGCCTCCCAGATGGCAGTGAATGAGAACAACATGAACAACGTCAACGACCGCGTGGCCGACCTCAAAAACTGGATTGGCGCCGTCGTGGCGTACCAGCAGTCGTGCCTGGACGGATTCGATACGGACGCCGAGAAGGAGGTGCAGTCGAAGTTGCAAACCCATGGATTGGACGACATGGGGAAGTTAACGGCGTTAGCTCTTGATGTTGTGTCTAACGTCGGGGAAATACTCGCGGGCTTCAATTTGGATCTCACTACCAAGACTACGTCTCGTCGTCTTCTCGATCTGGACCAAGATGGATACCCGTCGTGGATGTCCACTGCTGATAGGAAGCTCTTGACGAGTCAAGGAGATTCGGCTCCACCTAATGTGGTTGTTGCCAAGGATGGTAGTGGCGATTATAAGACTGTTTTGGATGCTATTAACTCCTATCCTAAGAATCATCAAGGCAGATACATTATCTACGTCAAGGCTGGTACCTATGATGAGTACATCACCGTTGACAAAAAGAAGAAGAAACTTCTAATCTACGGCGATGGCCCCACCAAGACAATTATCACCGGCAATAAAAACGTAGTGGATGGTTTTAAGACGATGAGATCAGCTACCTTCGGTGAGTTTTTCTTTCATGAATATCAATCACTATCATTCTTTTATTTTCAATCTCATGTGATTCTAGGTATGAAAGAACACGTGAAAATAGTATATATTAATATGTGATGAATGTTTGCAGCGACGGTGGCGGAAGATTTCATTGCAAAGTCTATAGCATTTGAGAACACTGCTGGCGCGTCGAAACACCAAGCAGTGGCGCTGCGAGTGCAAGGTGATCGCTCGGTCTTCTTCGACTGCGCCATGCACGGTTTTCAGGACACGTTGTACACCCACGCGCATCGTCAGTTCTACCGCAACTGCGAAATCTCCGGCACGGTGGATTTCATTTTCGGGTACGGCACAACCCTAATCCAGAACTCGAGGATCGTGGTGCGGAAGCCCGACCCGAATCAGCAGAACATAGTGGTGGCGGACGGCACGGACCAAAAGAACATGCCTACAGGAGCGGTGCTACAGAACTGCGACTTCGTGGCGGCGCCGGAACTGGAGCCGGAGAAGTTGTCGTTTAAATCGTACTTGGCGAGGCCGTGGAAGGCATATTCGAGGGCGATCTTCATCGAAAACACGATCGGCAATGTGATTCAGCCAGATGGGTTTCTTCCATGGAATGGGGACCTGTTCCTGGACACGTGTTTTTTTGCTGAGTATGGGAACACTGGGATGGGTGCCGATGTGAAATCTAGGGTTAAATGGAGTCGCGGGGTCCTTAGCAAGGATGAGGTTGCCAAGTACACTGCTGACCAATGGCTACAAGCCAATACCTGGCTCCCTGCCACTGGCGTACCTTTCGATCTTGGCTTGACCAAAGCTTGAACTCATCAAACACATGCTTGATTTCTGCCTTGCATGCCCTGTTAGAATTTAAGAAAAGCAACGCTAACTCCTTGGTATATATCCAATGTTACTTAGGTATAGATGAGCCGTAATATTGTGTAGTACCAAAACAATAGAACTTCCTAGGATCGTCATTTGAGATTCCAACACTCTGAATATGCAGTACTGATTAATAAGGTACCGTTCATTGTATATATATATATCGATGAAAGGCTTGAGAGATTAATTTATGTTATGTGGGAACCCCATCCATGTAGACCCTATAGTTTATTTTCATGTTATCTTTTTAACTTGTTAATTTGTTCAGGGTCCATCTTTTTCTTCCTAATTTTACAGTACTTTATTCTGTTATAATTTATTCTTGATCTATTTTCGATCAAAATCAAGTATGTTTGGAAGATACAGTAGCCTTCTGGTTTTTGTATTTTAATCAGTGTTTGGTATATATTAGTATAACTATTGTTTTTGCTTTTACAGTTTAAGACCGATCGATTGTATAGACAATCAGAGTCTCTTCTTTTTCATAACTCGGAGATTGGGGAATTATGTATTCAACTGTTGGTATCTGACGAGTCAAAACATTGAGTGATAACAATCTCTTCGCTTTTAGAGTTCAAGGGCCTTCACTCGAACTAGTTGTTAATCCTTTATATACACATTGACGGACAAATCATATTATATTGTGTTGATCGTATTCTAAAAATTATAGAAAATATTTTGAAATAAAAGAAAGATAATTAAAATCGAATTACTTTTTTATTTAATTATGTTTTTTTTTTATTGTTTTTACAAAAGAATTTTGATACTAGATTATGTCAAAAGGGTGGGAATTAAAAGGATTTTTACAAATTGTTTATCGCATAATTTATCAAATGGGAATGATACCATGATACATAATTTATTGCAAGAGAGGAAAAAATTTATCGCAAAAGGAGAATAATGAGAAACTTAATTGTGATATTATGATCTTGGAGTCAATTATTGGTCCAATGTTCTAGTTTTTGCCTCTTAATGTACAAGTCCTTGTTCAACAATAATAGTAGCACCAAAAACAACAAAACCAATTACCACCTTCTTAACAACAAAATGAAGAACAATAATAAAATAACTATGAGGACAATCAAGATCATCATGTTTCTATGGATAATAATTATTAGATAACATTATTAATCCTTTTAGTTAAATAATTTTAATTTATAGTTGTTTCATTTGAGTTTAACTTATTTATATTTTATATATTTTCAATATAGTATGATAATTTTTACATGTTTTTTTATTTATTTATAAAATTTAGATGTATGAATTTTATGAATTCATAATAATTTAAAATGATGATTTATTGTAGTTGATAATTTATTATATAAATTAGTTGATAATAGAATTTATGAATGATAGAAATACATGGCCCATAAATTGCATTGAATTGGACTAGATGGGAGATTATACAAGATTTTTATTATAAAAAAGAAAAATTGAGGATAGATTAGTCTTTATAGTTCATAATTGGTGATAGATTAATCCATAAAATGCTTTACTGACAGTCAAATCGGTCAATAATTTCTTATCTCATTTTTAAATTTTGTGGTAATGATCGACAGATTAATTCATCAGTAACGGTATTATAACTCAATGCATCTATATCTCCATCCTTCATTTGATAAGTTCTAACACCTTGTAAATGTAAACAACTTGAGTCTTATCTCCATTTATGAAACCTCGATAAATTAATCAAATAAACATAATTTGACTCAAATAATAAATTATTGTGACTCTCCTCCAATAAAACTACTTTCCAAGTTCTATATAGGATAGATCTATGATTTTTTTTCTTGTCATCCCTCATTAAATGTTTGTTATCCTTTAATTTGGCTTTGTTGCATAAAAGTTGTAACATTTATTCTTCACCCTTATTACCGTAACAAACCTCATCTTTCTCTCATCCTAAAATGATGACATTTTACATATACATAATAGAGTTTATAAACAACATTTTCACATACAAAATCTTCCTAGAATGTCTCCAGTTGTGAAACGATTCTTCGAAATAATAAGGAAAAAGTCAAACAAGTGATATGACATGGCAAGTTATTACGGGTGATAGTAACTGAATGACTACACATAAAAAATGACTACACATAAATTTTATATTTCAAATTCTTATTTATCATTTTAAGAAAATTATTTATTTTATAAAATTAAATTTTTTTTATGTTAAATCATAAATATTAAAATTATTATAATTACCTGGAGATATTAAAAACATGATATTAAATAATGATATGAAAACCGTAAGTCCAAATCATATATTTAAAATAAAATTGTGTTTTGAAAAACTAAATGAACCTCTCCCTTTTACCAAATACTCAAGTACTTGTCATAAAAAAATGTATTTCCTAGTGAAAAAGATAAATCTTTCTCTGATAATTAGAAATCTTAAATATAAGTTAAATTTGAAATTTAATGAATAAATTCCTTAGAAAAAGTTGTGTACTCATTTATACAAAATATATATATATATATATATAATTTTATATTATATATTTCTAATTCTTTGTTTTTAAGCTAAAATAATACAAAGTAAAGCTATTACTTTCAATTAATCTTATAGTGGGAACAATATCTCGAAGTTTTAATATTATACCAATTTGTTGCATGCCCGTTTCGAGTTTGTATTGAAAATAAGTTTTAATTAATATTATCAAGAAAGATTTTAAAATGTGAAAAAAAAAACTATTAACCTGTAATATATTACTGTAAATATTAAAATTTATTTTCTTTGATATTACACTCACGTATTTAATAGGGATTTTACCTTTTCTTTTATGCTGAGTATCTCTACTACTTTTTTTATGTTTTTAAAAATCTTTAACATAAATAATAACCACTTTTATCACAAGATATAAATTTTGTATTACCAAGAAATTAAAATAAATATTTGAAGAAAATAACATGAATGAAGTAACAGAGTAAAAGTAAAAAGAAAAAAATATATTAATTTAAAAAATAAGAAAGGAAAAGTATATCAGGAAAACTTGTAAAGAGATTATTAGAATACTAAAAATGGAAATAGAAAAATGATAAATCTATTTCAGTAATTTTTGAACTACTTTTTCTCCTAACTTATGAATTAGTCATACAAATAGATTTATAACTGTAAGGACCATATTAATCGTTTAGTTCCATTTATGGAGGAACACACAAAAGCCACAAAGTCAAAGTTTCCACGTAACATGGTCAACAGTTGAATCCCATCTTTTAAGGACCTGACATCACATATAAATACAACCACACTTCTGCATGGTTTTTCATCACAATCTCCTTAAACAATAAACAGGGAAGGGAAAGCATCCTTCCCAATAATCCTACCTCTCCGATTTCACTTCTCAGTTTTTCTTGAAAAATTCGGAGGGAATTGAAAAGAGAAAAAGAAAACCCACAAAAAGATTATAACAAAAAAAAAAAAATGAATCCAAAAATACTCGGTTCCGCAGTTTCTCTCATCCTTGTGGTGGGTGTAGTCATTGGTGTGGTTGCTGTAGTTCAAAGCCCGAAGAATGAGATGAGCGGTACAGGAGAACTAAAAACCTCAAACAAGGCTGTGACAACGTTGTGCCAAAACTCAGATGACCAAAAATTGTGCCACAGTGTGCTTTCCAAAGCAAACAGCACAGACCCTAAGGATTATGTTGCTACTGTTGTGAAAAGCTCGATGGACAGTGTCATCAAAGCGTTCAACATGAGCGACCAACTCACGGTGGAACATGGCCATAAGAGCGAAGGAATGAAGATGGCTCTGGACGATTGCAAGGACTTGTTGCAATCTGCGATCAACGAACTCGAGGCCTCAGGTGTGTTCGTCCAAGAAAGCAACATCGGGGACGTTAATGGCCACGCCGCTGAACTCAAGAATTGGTTAGGTGCTGTTGTTGCCTACCAACAGTCGTGCCTTGACGGGTTCGACACCGACGGTGAGAAGAAGGTTCAGGAACAGTTGCAATCTGGTAGCTTGGACAATGTTGGAAAGCTCACTGGCTTGGCACTCGATGTCGTGTCGGGGATTGCAAAGATTCTTCAATCCATGGACTTGAACATGGCTCTAAAACCCTCCTCTCGTCGCCTTCTTGAGATTGATGAAAACGGATACCCCACTTGGGTTTCCGTTGCTGATCGCAGGCTCTTGACTCAAGTTGATAGCAACAACATTACACCCCATGCTACAGTGGCTAAGGATGGTAGTGGCCAATTCAATACCATTTTGGACGCTATCAACTCCTACCCCAAGAATCACCAAGGCAGATTCATCATCTACGTCAAGGCTGGTGTCTATGACGAGTACATCCTTGTTGACAAGAAGAAGCTGAACCTTCTCATCTATGGCGATGGCCCCACCAAGACCATCATCACCGGACGCAAAAACTACGCCGAGGGTACCAAGACAATGAGAACAGCTACCTTCTGTAAGTCTAACTTCCTCTCATTCCAATCAATGAAAAAATATTTACATCATCTACATCAATAATCACGTCACGTGTATCTATAGCTAATTAATATTTTAAAAATGTGCAGCCACTGTTGCTGATGATTTCATGGCGAAGTCAATTGCATTCGAGAACACTGCCGGAGCAGAAGGACACCAAGCAGTGGCTCTTCGCGTGCAGGGTGATCGTTCAGCCTTTTTTGATTGTGCAATGCGCGGTTACCAAGACACATTGTATGCACACGCCCACCGTCAGTTCTACCGCAACTGTGAAATCTCTGGGACAATCGACTTCATTTTCGGCTACGCCACCACCTTGATCCAGAACTCCAAGATATTTGTGAGGAAGCCAGGTGCGAACCAACAGAACATAGTGGTGGCAGATGGAACACAACAAAAGAACATGCCCACAGGAGTTGTCCTCCAGAACTGTGAGATTATGCCCGACGTTTCACTCCAAGCTGATCGCTTGACTGTGAAGTCATACCTTGCTAGGCCATGGAAGGCATTCTCGAGGGCAGTGTTCATTGAGAATGTGATCGGTGACTTGATCCAACCAGACGGATACATTCCTTGGAACCCAATTGAGCCTAACACCCAGGACTGTTACTTCGTTGAGTTTGGCAACACTGGACCAGGTTCTGTTGCTAATGCAAGAGCATCCTTTAGCAAAGGTCTGATCAGTAAGGAAGAGGCTACCCCATACACTGCTGAGCCCTGGCTTCAAGCTAGCACTTGGTTGCCTGCCACTTCCATTCCTTTTGACCCCAGCTTCACCAAAGCTTAAGTTTAAGTAGTTGAGAGAAACACCAATGTTAATGACTTTGCATAGTTGAGTGTTATTATCTCTTTTTAGTGTACGTGGATATAGAGAAAAAAATAACACAAAATCGATTTTGCACTGTTAGCTATTAAAATGCAGCCACATGATATATAGATCCTTGAACTTGTTAGGGGATGTGATTTGTAATTAGTAATTAAGATTTTCATTTATCTCTTTTTGTATTAAGTATTTTATCTTGGCTTCTTTAACACGAAGTCTGAAGATTGAAGAAGGAATGAAAATTATTATTATTATTATTATTATTATTATTATAAAAAATATTTTATACTTTAATAAATCTGCAAAAATTTATTGATAAAATTTTATTTTATAAATTATTTATGGTAATTATTTCTCATAAACTAGCTAATTAATTTAAAAATCTATTTTTTACAAAATAAATATAACATTTGAAAATTTCAAACTTTAATATAGGTGCCGAACGATTTTAATAAATTTTATATATAATATATTATGTATCTATATTTTATATATTTATCAACTTTATTATAATTTAAATAAATATTAGTGAATATAATATTAATTTAATAATATATAAGTTAATGTTTTTAAAAAGAACTAAAAGATACATTAATATTAAAATATTTACACTTATTTAGAAATTATATTAACATACCATATAGTTTCATTGAACAGATTTATATTAAATTATGTATAATTAATTATTTATATAAAAATAAAATCTATGACAAAAAGTCTTTATACAAGATCTTAAAAATTTTCTTATCTCATCAAATAAAAAATAAAAAAATGAGAATAATCCAGTATGATTATAATTAAAGAACTATAATAGATATCTTAAAGTTTAAGAGGTCTTATGTTTTCATTATATATTTCATAATTAATTATATACATAATTCTTTTATTATTTTCAAAATAAAAAAAAATACCTTATAAGATATATATACATGTAAAAAAAACAAAATTGATACCATCCAAACTTGAGGTTATAAAATATTTATAAAATTTTACTTATTGTACTATAAATAATTTATTAATATTAATATTAGAATTATACGATATGTTTAATAGTCTAAAATATCGATGAAGACTTGTAATGATTTTATCTTGAATATAAGGTAAGTTTCTTTACATTCATTAGAATTTAATAAATATAAAAATCATTTTTATTCATTATCATAATTGATAATTAAAAAAAAATTAAAGTAATAGAACATAAATTTTTAACATTATATCTTCTCATCATTTTACTCTCATATTTTTTTCATAAATTATAAATTTTAACTATCAGTTTGAGCTACTAAATGTTGTTCCACTTATGAATAATTATTAATTGACAATAAACTTTATAAATACAAAATGTATATACAAGTTTTTTTTATAAAAAATATAATTAATAATTCAGTTATAAATAGAATACGAAATTTACCTAAATATATATATATATTGTGCCCATGAATATTACTATTCTACCACCTTCTATTTTCCCTAAATTTTCTAAATTTTTTTAACATATTCTTATATTCTAATATATTTTTATAATTCATCCGTACAGAAATTAAATACTTTATATAAAAAAATCTCTAAAATAATTAGTGAATAAGGACTTTTATCTTAAAAATATGACCGTTAATTTGTTGTAATTATTCTTTCTGTGTTATCAAATGTAACCACGTGTCCAAATATATTGTAAATCAATCATAACATTGCTTAGTGGTATGACCAAATTAATGTATATAAGTGGGGACAAACCTTACCTTATAAGCCGGTTTTATGAGGTTGAGTTAGGCTCAAAGCCTACTTCTGTTATGGTATCAGAGCCTATCCTAACAATGTTGTCGAGCCTATAACATCACCCCCACCCACATATCTATACGTTCGAGCTAATGGTAATCTCGATGTAGAGAGGGTGTGTTAAAGATCCCACATTGCTTACTGGTATGACCAAATTAATGTATATAAGTGGGGGCAAACCTCACCTCATAAGCTGGTTTTATGAGGTTGAGTTAGGCTCAAAACACACTTCTATTAATCATCAACCTAAAATAGATGTCTCAATTTATCACCTTTTTATACCATTCATCTTTTAAAAAATAGTAAATCATTGTCAGCCTTAGTATATAAAATATGGCATATGACGCTCAATATAATTGAATAGATTTTTTTGTTGAAACTTGTCTACCCTTTTGATCCACAAAATAGAATCCTTAATCTGAAAGTTCTATGGCCCTATACTTGCAAGCAATTTACCTAGCTTTATCATCATGGGTCAAACATTGATACGAATTAATTAAACAAGTATAATTTGACTCACATAAATGTTATGACTCTACTCAAAGGTTATAACTTTGAAATTTGTATATATTTTACTACATAAATAACTCAATGTAATCGATAATCTCCATCTTTCTTTCTTTTAGACAACTTATTATGCTCAATATAATCGAATAACTCTTTCTTATTAAAACTTTGCACCCAAAAGTCCATCATTTTGATCCATAAAATAGAACCCTTTATTTGGGAAATTCTAACCCTCTGAGCATGTAAACAATCTACTTATCACCATCAATATAAATTATAATTAAACAAACAAAATTTGGCTCACACAATCAATGATTGTGGTTCTTCTCAAATAATGACAGTAGTTTTCAATTATTATATTCATGAGGGATATATGATTTTTTTTTCCTATCATCCAAGATTAAATGTTTGTTATCCCTTCCTTAATTTGACTTTGATGCATAAAAATTGTCACATTACTATTTCACATTTATGAACATAATATAACATATATTTCTTAAACTTAAAATCATGACATTTTGTATACGCTTGATGAAATTTTTAAACAACTTGACATAAAAAATACATTCCTAGTATGTCTTTAGTTGTGAAATGTTCCTGTGAAATAATAAGGAAAAAAAGTCAAACAAGTGATATAACAGGTCAAGTGAGTACAAGTAGGGATAATTGAATGGAAACACATAAGAATGACACCAAAATATATTCTCTAAAATATGATAATATGAATATCTTAATTTAGAAGGAATATATATATATATATATAAATAAATAAATAAAAGTTGAAAGTTAAAATTTTGAGATAATTTATATTTTTCACATGAAATTTAATGAATAAATACTTAGAAGAAGAAGTTGTGAATTCAATTACATATTATATATTTCTCTCTTTCTTTTAAAGCTTTAATAATAAAAAGTAAAGTAATTACTCCCATCAATCTTATAGTGAAAATAATATTTCGAAGTTTTAATATTACCCGTTCTGAGTTTGTATTAAAAATGAGTTTTACTAAATATAGATATCAACTGAATTCATCAATGAAGATTTTAAAAAATGAGAAAAAAATATTAATATGTAATTAATTACTGTAAATATTTAAATTTATTTTCTTTGATATTACAGTTGTATTTAGAATACGGATTTTCTACTACTTTTTATGTTTTTAAAGATCTTTCACATATATAATCGAACTGCATAGAAAAAGTTGAAAAGACAATAATATCCACTTCTATCCCAAGATAATAAATCCTGTATTACCAACAAAGTAACAAAAATATTTAAAGAAAATAATATGAATGGAGTAACAGGGTAAAAGTAAAAAGAAAAAAATATATTAATATGAGAAATAAGAAAGGAAAAGTTGTAAAGAGATTATTAGAATCCTAAAAATGGAAATAGAAAAATGATAAATCTATTTGAGTAATTTTTGAACTATTTTTTCTACTCAGCCGTGAATTGGTCATACAAATAGATTCATAACTGTAAGGTTCATATTTAGGCATTCATTTAGTTCCATTTATGGAAGAACTCACAAAAGCCACCAAACCAAAGTTTCCGCGTAACATGGTCAACAGTTGAATTCCATCTTTTAAGGAACTCTCATGACGTATAAATACAACCACACTTCTGCATGGTTTCTCATTGCAATCTCCTCAAACAATAAACAGGGAAGGAAGCATCCTTCCCAACAATCATTTCTCTCCGATTTGGCATCTCAATTTTTTCCTGCCATATTCGGAGGGAATCGACCAATAAAGAAAAAAAAGAAAAGCCACAGAAAGATTATACCTCAAAAAAATGAATGGAAAAATACTTGGTTCAGCCGTTTCACTCATCCTTGTGGTGGGTGTGGTCATTGGTGTGGTTGCTGTAGTTCAAAGCCCGAAAAATGAGACGAACAGTACAGGAGAGCTAAAAACCACGAACAGGGCTGTGACAGCGTTGTGCCAAGACTCAGATGATAAAAAGTTGTGTCAAAGTGTGCTTTCTAGTGCAAATAGTACAGACCCTAAGGATTACATTGCCACCGTGGTGAAAACCTCGATGGAGAGTGTCATCAAAGCGTTCAACATGAGCGACAGGCTCACAGTAGAACACGGCAATAGCAGCGAAGGAATGAAGATGGCTCTGGACGATTGCAAGGACTTGTTGCAATCTGCGATCCACGAACTCGAGGCCTCAGGTGTGTTCGTCCAAGAAAGCAACATCGGGGACGTTAACAACCACGCCGCCGAACTTAAGAACTGGTTAGGTGCTGTTGTTGCCTACCAACAATCGTGCCTTGACGGGTTTGACACTGACGGTGAGAAGAAGGTTCAGGAACAGTTACAAACCGGTAGCTTGGACAATGTTGGAAAGCTCACTGGCTTGGCACTCGATGTCGTGTCGGGGATTTCAAAGATTCTTCAATCTATGGACTTGAGCTTGGATCTAAAACCCGGCTCCCGTCGCCTTCTTGATGTTGATGAAGACGGATACCCCACTTGGGTCTCCACCGCTGATCGCAAGCTCTTGGCTGAAATTGATAACAACCAAATTACACCCCATGCTACAGTGGCTAAGGATGGCAGTGGCCAATTCACTACCATTTTGGACGCTATCAACTCCTACCCCAAGAATCACCAAGGCAGATTCATCATCTACGTCAAGGCTGGTGTCTATGACGAGTACATCCTTGTTGACAAGAAGAAGGTGAACCTTTTCATCTATGGCGATGGCCCCACCCAGACCATCATCACCGGACGCAAAAACTACGCCGAGGGTACCAAGACAATGAGAACAGCTACCTTCTGTAAGTCCAACTTCCTCTCATTTCAGTCAGTGAAAGAATATTTACATCATCTACATCAATAATCACATCACATGTATCTCTAGCTAATTAATATTTTAAAAATGTGCAGCCACCGTTGCTGATGATTTCATGGCGAAGTCTATTGCATTCGAGAACACTGCTGGAGCAGAAGGACATCAAGCAGTGGCTCTTCGCGTGCAGGGTGATCGTTCAGCCTTTTTTGATTGTGCAATGCGCGGTTACCAAGACACATTGTATGCACATGCCCACCGTCAGTTCTACCGCAACTGTGAAATCTCTGGAACAATCGACTTCATTTTCGGCTACGCCACCACCTTGATCCAGAACTCCAAGATATTTGTGAGGAAGCCAGGTGCGAACCAACAGAACATAGTGGTGGCAGATGGAACACAACAAAAGAACATGCCCACAGGAGTTGTCCTCCAGAACTGTGAGATCATGGCCGACGTTTCACTCGAAGCTGATCGCTTGACTGTGAAGTCATACCTTGCTAGGCCATGGAAGGCATTCTCGAGGGCAGTGTTCATTGAGAATGTGATCGGTGACTTGATCCAGCCAGATGGATACATTCCTTGGAACCCAATTGAGCCTAACACCCAGGAGTGTTACTTCGCTGAGTTTGGCAACACTGGACCAGGTTCTGTTGCTAATGCAAGGGCACCCTTTAGCAAAGGTCTCATCAGCAGGGAAGAGGCTATCCAATACACTGCTGAGCCCTGGCTCCAAGCTAGCACCTGGTTGCCTGCCACTTCCATTCCTTTTGACCCCAGCTTCACCAAAGCTTAAGTTTAAGTAGCTGAGACAAACACCAATTTGAGTGTTACCATCTCTTTTAGCGTACGTGGATACAGAGAAAGAAGAAACACCCAAAATCGATTTTGCACTACTAGCTATTTAAATGCAGTCATTTGGCCAATGGATCCTTGAACTGGTTTGAGGATCTGATTTGTATCAGTAATTAACATTTTCATTTATTTCTTTATGTATCAACCATTTTATCTTGTATTCTATAGCCCGTAGGCTGATAAGGGGAGAAGTAATGAAATTTTTTATTATTATTTTTGTTATTATTATTAGAGTTTTAATAAAATTCAAAGGAAGAGAAAAATTTATAACAATGATAACGTTTATGATTTTTATTCTACTTAAGTCGTGTTTAAAGTCGTGTCACTCTCTATATATTTCTCTATATATTGCTACCGAACCTCATTCAAAGTCCCACTTCTGATCAATTCTCCCAACCTTCTTTTTCCTCTTCTCTTCATTTGCATTTGTTGTGAGAAATTGAAATCAGTTCGCTGCGTTTTTTCCCAATTAGTAAAGTTTGTAACTTTTGCGGTTAGAATTGGTGATATTTAAGTTTTTAGTTTTTGTGGAGTTAAAAAATTTGAACGAAATTCAAAATTGAAATTTTGAAACTTGTAGGGAGATTATCATTATTTCAAATGTTAACGAAAATTAAATTTCATTAAATATACAACATTTTTTTTATATTTACACATGAGTGAGTAATTTGTTTTATTTTTTTATATTTAAATACTTTTTTAAATTATATATTTGTGAATAATAAATATATTATAAATTTATTTTGTAATCAATAATAGGATTAGAGTTATGTATAAGGTTAGGATTAGGGATGGGGTAAGTGTGGGGTAGGGTTAAGGGTAAGGGTTGAGGTTGGGGTTAAGGTTAGGGTTAGGGTTAGTGTTAAGGTTGGTGTTAGGGTTGTGGTTATGGTTAGAGTTAGAGTTATATGTACGATTAGGATTAGGTTTAGGATTATGATTGTGATTAGGAATATGATTACATATAGGGTTAGGGTTAGGGTTGTGGTTAAATTTTGCATTTGCTTTAATTACTTATTTATACATACTAAATACATTTTGATTGTCATAGATGAGGAGATCTGAAGTTGACAATTCTTCTGATACACTTCAAAATGAATGTATAATACAAGATATTATCGATAATTTTTCAGAAGATGAAGATCAATATGTGAAAGTTGATGAAACAACAACATCATCAGGAGGCCCTAACCACTTCATTCAACATAGACTAGATCGGTCATACCAAATTGCAAATACCATGCAACTTAATCTCACCGAAGGAATGTATTTTCCAACCAAATAGGTTACATCATTAATCAAATGTAAACTCGTAGCTTAGGTCATCATGGTATTCTTTTTTATCATATTTTCGTGACTTTCTCAAAATTATGAAACTAAATTATGTGAACACCACATCATATAGAACCTCATCTCTATATTTACCAACAATGAACTTGTTTATTAACAACTATTTCCCCTTTTTCACTTAGTCATTGTAACTTATACAGCTTAGTATGAGGGATGGTGGGTAAACTAAGCTTTTCCACCAACCTTTAAATTTCCACATTAATGCACTTTCTTCATCAATGATAAAAGTATATAACTTGTCGTGTATTAAGCACCTTTCTTTCTACGTAGCATTGTATTGTTTTTGAATCTGCACATTTCATTTTTCAATAGTTTAACTTTAGTTATCTTTACAAGCATTTGCATTTAATAGATAGAATTCATTCCCATTTAAAATTCCCCAAAGTTTTATTTCTGCATTTGTATATAAACATAGCATTGAATCTAAACCTCATATATAATTGCTCAGATTAATACTTGAAGGTCACTTCACTACTATATTAGGGGGAATTTTAAATTGATTTTGATAAGCATAAGCGACTGTGTTCTATCAATAGACTAAGTTCAAGAAGGGGGTAAAGAGATGAATTGTACCATTTTGAAAATTTTCAAGATTTTCAAGATTTTTTAAAGAATCAAACAAAATTTTTTGAAGTTAGTGTTTAGAATACCAAGAATTCAATTATATTTTTTAAGATATGTTAAAAGATTTAAGTAAAGATATAGAATTTACAAGTAGGATAAATGAAAGTATTGTACAATAAATTTATATTAGTTCACTCTTAAACAAATAAATGTTGCATCCAGTTGTATAATCAATCTAATTAAGCTAATCTACTATATTTTTTTATTCATACAATAATCCTTTAAGAAAAACTAGAAAACAACCATAAACACATAAGACTTTGAATCCTACAAAGTCAATTAACCAGTTTGTGAAAGTTTATCATAGACCAAACTTCTTAATTATCCCGAGATAAAACTTATACAAAACCAGATTAATTTTTCATAATTGTGAGTATAAAAGGATGAAGAATTGATATTTTATATAAGGAACCTTTAATGAATAATTACCAATAATTTTGTATACTTTAGTAAGCACACAAACCTAACCTCTCTTGTTTTATTACTAGCTTTCTTCTTTAAATTATTGAAAAAGTCTTTAATATTGTGTAGAAAACTTTCGTAAATAAATTACCTTTCTTATATAAAACTATTTTAATATATTAATTTCATCATTAATCTATTAAATTAAGATGAACAAACTTTGCCAAAAATTAATTTGTTAAAATAAATTTCTAATTTATTCAAGTTGATATTTTAAATAATTTTAATAAATTAATTTGTTATTTTAATAAATTAATCCAATAAAAAATAAAATCTTAAAATATTTATAATGAACCTAACAAACTAAATTAAATATTTAATTAATTAAAATATTCTAAAATAATTCTTATTAAAAGAAACTTTAAATTAGTTAAATTCTCATCGTTCATTTCAAGTGAATGTACAATCTATCTAAACTTCATGTAGCACTCAAGATTCATATTCTAATGTTATGTATTCATTAAATCATTACATCTAAACTTATATTCTAAACAAAATTCTCAAATAAGCTAAGTTTGATTCTTGATCTTCATCATTTCACTTTAAATCTTCATTTTAAGTAATAAAAAAATTGGAAGCATTCAAATATCCATGAAATCAAGAATCATAAACTCCATCTACTAAAGCAAAACTTTAGGAACCAAGAAAGATAAATTATGTGACAAAACTATGAATCAAAAGTAAAGAGAAAAACACTAAAAAATGAATAGGCAATCTCAAATAATATGTATAAAATCAACATGAAAAATTATGCAACAAAGACCAAGACTACTAATAGAAAGAAGATCAAAGCAAGCCACAATAATAGAATTATTAAAGACTGCAAATTCAATCATGTCAAGAATAAGTTTATTTACCTATGAAATATTTTTTCACGAACTTTTTTTGTGGAAAAAAAATTAATTATTTATATAACATTTCCCATAAATTTATTTTTATGGAATTTTTTTCATAAATTTGTTTATGAAAATTTTTTTCATTAATTTGTTTGTGAGATTTTCCACAAAAAAATCTATTTGTGGAAAATTTCTCATGAACTTTTTGTGAAAAATAATTTTTTACTAGTCTTTTACCTACAAATTTGTGGTGATGGAAAGTTTGTGTTAGATTTGCGGAAAAAATTGTATTTCTCACTAATTTTAAGCATTACCCTCAAACTTATTTCATAGGAAATGACTTTTATTTCTAGTGAATAGTGTACCTAGATTTTGAATCCTTAAGATTTAACATTTTTCTCAAATTTTTTTCTTTACACTTAGGCCATGTATATGTTTCTAATAATCACAAATTAATTCATTTTTAATGTGGTTTTGTAATTCAAACCTTAAACATAATACCAAAATATGATTTACACAAATTTTAACACTTATTTCCTATGTTTAGTCTCCAATGATCAATTCAATTCAAGAACAATCTCAAAAATAAATAAATCAAAACCTAGGTCAAGATCACCTCATACATCTAATAACATGTAATGAATAAACAACATTCATATATCAAGATCAAACTAAGAATTGATGTAAAAAATCATATACCAATTAAGAACAAAAATATATAAAACTAGGAATCCTAATTCATCGAGGCCAAATTGAAACAAGACTAGAAAAATGTATATTGAGATGCATTTAGGTAAAGAACATTTAAACCAATATGAATTAAGGAAAAAAATAATTATACACTTGTTATTCACATAAAGTGAATCAAACAAAACATTTTTTTCATGTTCTTGAATCATATAAACACCATTTTTTAAACCAAATGTTTTTTATACCAAATGTTGAATTCTTATTTGTGTGTTTAGTAATTAGGATCTATCAAGCATGACTTCTATTAAACATTATTTATCAAGAAGCTGAGGAAATTTACCAAGAACATGTTCTTATTAGGTGTGCTCCAAAGGAAGTCTTTATGGAATTGTTTTTCATTCATAAATAAGCCTCTTATTTTTTATCTACTATCCTAATATCCTAAGAAACAAAAACACCTTTCTAAATTCCTAAGGTGTTGTTTGGAGTGTTATAGAAAAGATATAAAATTAAACTTGTTCTACATTTTATTTAGAAATGAAATTTGACAATAACTTAAAATAAACATTACATTTCTTCATCAAGATAGTCTCATTATTTTTCTTATCATCCATATCCTCATCACAAAGACAAGATTATTGTTAGAGTCAAATGAATCTTTAGAAAAAAATTAGATGAAAAGGGTAACATATTAAAAAAAATAAGGTTAAACTAATGGCCAAAAGTTACTCATAAGTATAAAGTGTATATTACACATAAACTTATGTAACATTCATAAGATTAAAAGGATATATGCATTCTACTTTTATTTATAGTCTTCAATTACATCAAGATATATCAAATGGATGTAAAAAGTATATTTCTCACGTGACATTAAAGAATAATTTTATGTAACTACATCCTTGGTTTGATAGTACTATTTATCCCAATCAAAATTTCAAATTAAATAAAGCACTTTATGATTTAAAATAAACTTATAATACTTGGTATAAATGATAAGCATATTTTTAATTGAAAATGGATACAAAAGGAAAGTAAATAACCTCTATTTCATAAAGATGACAACTCTAACTTCCTAATCAATCAAATATATATAAATGATATCATATTTTATGCTATTAATGATTTTTTTTTGTGAGAAATTTTTCAAGTTAATGTAGAGCCAATTCAATATAAGTATGATAGGTTAATTCAAGTTATTTTTAGGACTTCAAATTAAGCAAATGAAAGGTGCTACTTACATATGTCAAACAAGGTACGCAAAGAAACTCCTAATGAATTTCACATTAGATGATGCAAAAGAAATGAAGATTTCCATGTATCCACCTAATTCAGTATAATTGGATGAAGAATATAATAAACTAGATGACACAATCTATAGACAAATGATTAGTTCACTTCTACACCTTATAGTGTCTAAGCCCAATATAATGTGTTAGTGTATATATATGTGTATGTTTTTAGTTTGACCTAGGAGAAATTCATTTAGTTGTTAAATAAATTTTTTGTTATCTCATGAGAACCATTAACCTTGGTCTATGATTTAAGAAATAAGAAACTTTCACTTTAGTAGGCTATTATGATGTAAACTATATTAGAGACAAAGTGGAATGAAAAAGCATAAATGGATTTCACTTTATAGGTGGAAACCTTGTCTCATGTGTAAAGGTCAACTATTAGGTAAATCCTAATCTCACTTGCTTAGGAATAAGATAGATTATAAGTAGTCTAATTTTCCTTAATTCTCTCATTTTTAATATTATTTCTAGAAAATTCTATCTCTCCTTCTCTCTAATCTTTCTATAAACTTCTCTCAAATTTCTCTCAATTCAATTTTCATTAAAACTTTATTTTTTTGAAGATCTGAGATAACCTGGAGAAAGAGCGTGAAAAATATATTAATTTTATCCAAATAGAATTTCATTTTAGATAAATTTTTCAATTTCCCTAATTTTTAAAACACTTTAATCAAAATGTTTAAAATAATAATTGAGATTAGAAAAAACATATTAAATATTTAAAAACTCATGATTAAATTGTCTATTAGTTCATTTATTATTCAAATGTTTTATGAAAATTTTATAAACTCTATTAAACTCTCGTTTTAAATTTAATCTTTTATTTCAAATGACAACATTCACAAAATTTGTCAACCATGAATATCATCATGTTAACATTTTCAATCTTGTATTTAAAATTCATATTATCATAATAGATAATTTCTAATTTCATCAAATTTAAGATATACCTAATATATCAAAAGTGTGACACTTTGATTAGGAAAGAAGTGGTTGATAAAGATTGTGTATAAAATTAACTAAAATCTTATACCAACTCCTCATACACGTAGTCCTTCAAAAGAGTGTTCAAAATTATACAACAATTTTATAACTGTATTCTTCCTCCATAAGTCCTTAACATTGAATTACCACCTTCACATATAAAAGTAGTACGTATGTTAGAAATATTTATCACATGAACTTTCAAGTAATATTTGTTATAATATTACATTTACTTTCAAAATAAGAAGGTAAACATATACTAGAATATTCAAAAATTTTAATTAATTTAAAAAGGTTTATGTATAATTATTTCATAATGGACAATTTTGAAATCTTTTAAAAGGACATGATTATTAAACACAACTTGAAGGGGAATAGTTGGATATTACAAACACTACAAATATAGGTATTTTTAGACTATTTATTATTCATGTTTTTTTTTTATCAATAAAGACAAATATATTAATAAAGATTGGTACTACAAGTATAAAAAATAATTATAAATATATACTAAAAAAACTAAGTAAAAGTGTGCTAAAAATTAAATAGTTAGCTAGATAATTATCCCTTCCATTACTAAAAATTAGATTGGTAAATAGATAAGTACTAAGTTGGTTATACCACATACAAGGAGTAGGACAAAGAATTCATGCACCATTCTGCAAAAAAACTTTAGTGCCTTAAAACTTTGAACTTGACCCACAACTAAATGTTCAGAAAAAAAATCTCTTTTACATCTACTTTCTTATTATGAAAAATATCCTTGTATTTTGAAAAATTAACTAAGGCTCTTACTTCTATCATATAAAAAAAATATATTTTTTTTAGTAAAAAAATGAAATTATTTTAATAATAAAATATATATATATTTTACTAAAAAATGAATATTTCTTTAATAATGTGAAATTTTAAATATAAATTGAAAGTTAAAATTTTGAAATAATTTATATTTTTCACATGAAATTTAATGAGTAAATTACTTAGAAGAAAAGTTGTGAACTCATTTATACAGGGGATACACATATATAATTTTATATTATATATTTCCCTTTCTTTTTTAAGCTTAAATAATAAAGAGTAAAATAATTACTCCCAATCAATCTTATAGTGGAAAAGTTTTAATATTATACCAATTTGTTGTCTACCTATTTTGAGTTTGTATTGAAAATGAGTTTTACTAAATATAGATATCAACCGAATTCATCAATAAAAATTTTAAAATATGAGAAAAAAAAAACATTAACCTGTAATAAATCACTGTAAATATTTAAATTTATTTTCTTTGATATCACACTATTGTATTTAGAATAGGAATTTTACCTTTTTTTTATGTTTACTATCTTTACTAATTTTTATGTTTTTAAAGATCTTTGACATATCGTCGAGCTGCAAAGAAAATTTTGAAAAGACAATAACATTCACTACTATCACAAGATATAAATCTTGTATTACCAAGAAAGTAAAAACAAAATATTTAAAGAAAATAATATGAAGGGAGTAACAAAGTAAAAGTAAAAAGAAAAAAATAATAATATTAATTTGAGAAATAAGAAAGAAAAGTAGATCAGGAAACTTGTAAAGAGATTATTAAAATCCTCAAAATGGAAGTAGAAAAATGATAAATCTATTTGAGTAATTTTTGAACTATTTTTACTCCTCACTCGTGAATTTGTCATACAAATAGATTTATAACTGTTACGATCATATTTAGGCATTCATTTAGTTCCATTTATGGAGGAACACACAAAAGCCACCAAACAAAGTTTCCACGTAACATGGTCAACAGTTGAGTTCCATCTTTTAAGGAACTCCCATGACGTATAAATACAACCACACTTCTGCATGGTTTCTCATTGCAATCTCCTCAAACAATAAACGGGGAAGGAAGCATCCTTCCCAACAATCATTTCTCTCCGATTTGGCATCTTAACTTTTCTTGCCATATTCGGAGAGAATTGACCAATAAAGAAAAAAGAAAAGCAACGGAAAGATTATAACCCAAAAAATGAATGGAAAAATACTTGGTTCAGCCGTTTCTCTCATCCTTGTGGTGGGTGTGGTCATTGGCGTAGTTGCTGTAGTTCAGAGCCCGCAGAATGAGACGAACAGTACAGGAGAGCTGAAAACCACGAATAGGGCTGTGACAGCATTGTGCCAAGACTCAGATGATAAAAAATTGTGTCAAAATGTGCTTTCTAGTGCAAATAGTACAGACCCTAAGGATTACATTGCCACCGTGGTGAAAACCTCGATGGAGAGTGTCATCAAAGCGTTCAACATGAGCGACAGGCTCACGGTAGAACACGGCAATAGCAGCGAAGGAATGAAGATGGCTCTGGACGATTGCAAGGACTTGTTCCAATCTGCGATCCACGAACTCGAGGCCTCAGGTGTGTTCGTCCAAGAAAGCAACATCGGGGACGTTAACAACCGCGCCGCCGAACTCAAGAACTGGTTAGGTGCTGTTGTTGCCTACCAACAATCGTGCCTTGACGGGTTTGACACTGACGGTGAGAAGAAGGTTCAGGAACAGTTACAAACCGGTAGCTTAGACAATGTTGGAAAGCTCACTGGCTTGGCACTCGATGTCGTGTCGGGGATTTCAAAGATTCTTCAATCCATGGACTTGAGCATGATTCTAAAACCCGCCTCCCGTCGCCTTCTCGATGTTGATGAAGATGGATACCCCACTTGGTTCTCCACCGCTGATCGCAAGCTCTTGGCTGAAATTGATAACAACCAAATTACACCCCATGCTACAGTGGCTAAGGATGGCAGTGGCCAATTCACTACCATTTTGGACGCTATCAACTCCTACCCCAAGAATCACCAAGGCAGATTCATCATCTACGTCAAGGCTGGTGTCTATGACGAGTACATCCTTGTTAAGAAGAAGAAAGTGAACATTCTCATGTATGGCGATGGCCCCACCCAGACCATCATCACCGGACGCAAAAACTACGCCGAGGGTACCAAGACAATGAGAACAGCTACCTTTTGTAAGTCCAACTTCCTCTCATTCCAGTCAATGAAAAAAATATTTACATCATCTACATCAATAATCATGTCACGTGTATCTCTAGCTAATTAATATTTTAAAAATGTGCAGCCACTGTTGCTGATGATTTCATGGCGAAGTCTATTGCATTCGAGAACACTGCTGGAGCAGAAGGACACCAAGCAGTGGCTCTTCGCGTGCAGGGTGATCGTTCAGCCTTTTTTGATTGTGCAATGCGCGGTTACCAAGACACATTGTACGCACACGCCCACCGTCAGTTCTACCGGAACTGTGAAATCTCTGGAACAATCGACTTCATTTTCGGCTACGCCACCACCTTGATCCAGAACTCCAAGATATTTGTGAGGAAGCCCGCCGCGAACCAACAGAACATAGTGGTCGCAGATGGAACACAACAAAAGAACATGCCCACAGGAGTTGTCCTCCAGAACTGTGAGATCATGGCCGACAGTTCACTCGAAGCTGATCGCTTGACCGTGAAGACATACCTTGCTAGGCCATGGAAAGCATTCTCCAGGGCAGTGTTCATTGAGAATGTGATCGGTGACTTGATCCAACCAGAGGGATACATTCCTTGGAACCCAATTGAGCCTAACACCCAGGAGTGTTACTTCGCTGAGTATGGCAACACTGGACCAGGTTCTGTTGCTAATGCAAGGGCACCCTTTAGCAAAGGTCTCATCAGCAGGGAAGAGGCTATCCAATACACTGCTGAGCCCTGGCTCCAAGCTAGCACCTGGTTGCCTGCCACTTCCATTCCTTTTGACCCCAGCTTCACCAAAGCTTAAGTTTAAGTAGCTGAGACAAACACCAATTTGAGTGTTACCATCTCTTTTAGTGTACGTGGATACAGAGAAAAAAGAAACACACAAAATCGATTTTGCACTGCTAGCTATTTAAATGCAGTCATGTGGCCAATGGATCCTGAACTGGTTTGAGGATGTGATTTGTAATCAGTAATTAACATTTTCGTTTATTTCTTTCTGTATCAACCATTCTATCTTGTATTCTATAGCCCGTAGGCTGATGACAGGAGAAGTAATGAAAATTTTTATTATTTTTTATTATTATTATTATTATTTAAATTTTATTAGAGCTTTAATGAAATTCAAAGGAAGAGAAAAATTTATAATAATGATAGATTGCGGCAATAATCGATTATGATAGGCAATAATCGATTATGATAGGCAATAATTGATTATGTAATCGATTATGTGATTTTAAAATTGAATTGCTTGCGGCGATAATCGATTATATAATCAATTATGCTCGGAGATTTTTGAAAAATAAACTTTGCAAAAAATCCTCCAACAATTAAAGAAATATCTAATTTTGATTTTGTGAACATTGTGAGGCTCCGAAAAAGTAAAACATATGATTTCAAATTAAAATAAAGATTTTATTTTATTTGGGAATACTGGTCTATTTAAGAAGCATATCAGGGTTTTACAAAACACACCTGACTAACTTTACAACATTCTTTTCTGAAAAGCTTTACACTTTTTCTCTGAGTATCTTGAGCCACGAAATTTCATGTTTTGAAGGTGAGAATATTTTTCTGTGCATTAATCCTTCTGTAAAAAATCTTGAGGATACTCTGAGCAGAGCAGGTGCTATAGTTTGAAAGCTTCATTCCAGGTGATATTATTTTTGTGTTCATCCTCTAAGACTGTTCAGAAGAGGTGTTGTCATTCCTTGTGTGATTCAAGGAAGGTGTTTTCATTCCTTGTGTGATTCAAGGAATGTGTTGTCATTCCTTGTGTGATTCAAGGAAGGTGTTTTCATTCCTTGTGCGATTCAAGGAAGGTGTTGTCATTCCTTGTGTAATTTAAGGAAGGTGTTTTCATTCCTTGTGTGATTCAAGGAAGGTGTTTTCATTCCTTGTGTGATTCAAGGAAGGTGTTTTCATTCCTTGTGTGACTCAAGGAAGGTGTGGCAATCTCTTGTGGGTTTCAAAAGATAGTGAGGCTCAATCTTTAGTTTTTCTATTTTGCATATTTCACTTGTGATTAGTGGTTGTAAAATTCTGATTAATTAAAGATAGTGAAAGTGGGTGATCATCTCAGGTTGAGGTGATTGGAAACTGGACGTAGGGTTAAAGGTTTAATCCGAACCAGTATAAATGTCTGGTGTTATCTTTTTCTTTTCCTTATCTACTAGACTAATTATTTCAAGAGGGTTAAAATTTGAATTAAATAAACGTTAAAGTTTTAATTTTTTATTACATCAATTCACCCCATGATGCTACTTCATAACAGATTAGGAGAAAACTAATTTATATAAGTTTTGAGAAAAGCTAATTTATATAAGTTTTGTTTTCCTTAAACTATTGTATTAGGCTCATCCAAAATCCTAATTCAATTCATTACATAATATATATATATATATATATATATATATTTATTTATTTATATTTTTATTAAAATAATTATCAAATTATTTATATCATATAAGAAAGTATAACATAATAATAAAATATTAATATTTTTTAATAGATAATATAATCTTCAAATTGAAAAAGTTAGCAATGTCAAAATATTTATATCAGGTTGGAAAAGATAAAATAATATTAAAAAATTATCAATATCAAATGTTTACATCAAAATTTTATTTTCAATTTTAATGAATTTTTTAAAATTATGAAATTTATGAATTCGGTAATTAATGATGCATTCAAAATTATAAAATTTGTAATTTTTGTAACTAGTTATACATAAATCTTATCTTAAAAGAATCATCTATAATGGAATTTATTATGTTTATAAATTTAATATCACATAATAACAATTTTGATATTTATACTAATAATAGAATAATTACAATAGCAATGAAAATAAAAAAAATATATTATCACATTAAAAATATTTTTATAGATAATATAATTTATGACATTTATTAATTCTATTTATAAAAAAAATTGAAATTTAATATTGAATGACGTACTATTAATAAAATAATTATAATATTATATATATATATATATATCAATACAAATAAATGATATATTTTAAAAAAATATTTTCATATATGATAAATTATAATATTATATACCAACCAATAATTATGATATTGTATAAATCATATCTAATAACAATATAATATTTTTTAAACATAAAATCACGATAAAATCGTCAAATTTTCACTCTAGATGAGTAATAGCTTGAATATTAATTATCATTTTAAAAAATTTAAATTTGGAATAATTATTATTCTTTTTAAGGATTAAATAAATACACTCAACTATAAATTGTTTAAAAAAATCATCCTAAGCTTTTTTTTTTAACTATTTTAATTTTTTTACAACTCTTGTTTAATTTCGCATCCCATATATTATTATCTTTTTACAAGAACACAATTAAAATAATAATTAATTTTATCTTTAAAATCTAAAATGAAATATAAATTATTTTTTCCAGATTATTTTTCAAAAGTGAAAAATAAATAATAATGTTAAATAGTAAGTATTAAGATTTTAATACAATGTTTTATTTTTTTTATTTATTTTGTATAAAACTTACGTGAAAATCAATTATATTAAGTTTAAATAATTAAATATATACTTAAATTATATATTTATATTAAAAGATTTTTATCATAGGAAGTATTTTATTTTCTTAAAACAAACACAAATAATGATATAACTAAGGTGAGATCCACTTGTTACGACTTTTAGGCACTTATTGTAAACAACATTTTCAGAATTCTCAAAATAGATTGTCTTGTTTTATTTGACAGGTTAAGGTCTAAACACGGGTTGGTCCGAATCTTTCATGGGCTTCACTTTTCTTTGATTAACTTAATCATTGATTAGGATGACACAAATAATTAAATATTTAGAACAAACACAGACCTTTTTCATGAGTGTAGAATTTAAATTCTAGTCACATTTTCTCTCTTTATAGGAAAATTCTCCTTATGAAAAATTCCCTCATAGTTTCACAGTTTTTGTATTTTGAAGATGAGACGAGTCCTTCCTCAATGTTTTTACATCTGTTATAAATATTTCTTTTGTTCATTATAATCTATGAAAAATATCTTAAAATTATTACATTAAAAAATTATTAAATTAATTTTAAGTTTAACTAATTTTATTAAATTAATTAAAAAAATATATTTATCTAATATATTCTAATTTAATTTTATATAAAATTTTTAATTTATTTTTTTATATCAAATATCTTCTATTTGATAAAATGAATATTTATAAGTGATTATAAAAAAAATTTGATATGAAAAAATATATTATTTATTTATATGTAAGTAAAGTTAAATTAAAATATAATTAATATAAATTTTATTTCATAAAATAATTTTTTTATAATGAATTAGGGTTAGATTATATTTCTAATAAAAATATCTAATATAATTTCGCTTTCAAAGATTTTAAAGCCTTTGATCACACACCAAGCCATGAAATTGACCTCATTCAGATAGGTGAGACATCGAATCGTTTCGAATCTCAGAGAAAGGTCAAGCAACGTTCAATCAAAACCACCAAATTCACCTACCATCCTTCCAACGTAAAATGTTGAAATTTGGAAGAGTAAGAAAAACGTGGATAGAAATCTGCAAACGATTCGTCATTATTCTTCTTCCATGTTCCAGTTATTAGCTATAAATTTCCACATAAAGCCGGCTAGCATCACATGACTTCAAGTGCATGGAAATTTCAAAGTGGAAAAAAAAAAGTAAAATAAAATGGAGATGCTGATTCTTGCAAGAAATGAATATTGAGGTACTTCATTTTTGTCTCTATTTGATTATCAGTTTGCTGTTTCGGCCATGAGAATCAACCTTTCCCTGTCATAAGTTGAGTTTTAATAATATCGGGAGCCTTTGTAGTACACGGAAGACAAGGAAATTTTGCTGTTCATTGCAGGCATCTGACTCCCCCAAACACTGTGAGATATGAACCGTTTTTCAAAAATAAATACCATTATGTAAATGAATGATGGTAAATCCTCAGTTTCCTCATACTTCTCTGAAGATGACATCCAAAACGAGTGGCATGGATGATTTTCCTAAGGGTTTGTGTGGGTGGAGTTGGAAGGAGAACAAATTGTTTGAGCTGGCTTTAGCTGTCGTAGATGAGAACCACCCAGAACGGTGGCAGATCGTTGCAGCCATGGTTGGAGGAGAAAAGAGTGCAGGGGAAGTTCAAGAGCAATATGTATTTCTTTTGGAGGATTTAAATCTCATAGAATCTGGAAAACTGGACCATGAACTGGGAATGGGTGAACCTCACCTCTGTGTCCTAGTTAACTCTAATGAGTCCTTTTGCTTGTCTGATAAAGATAGCAGCATGTAAGTCCCTTCTTATTTGTTGAATAAAACTATTCTCTTATCTTTCTTCTATTTACATGTGTAATCTTTGTGGTTTCCTTGTCTTTTAATGGCACTCATGGCTTTTGTTGGCGAATCTGTTTAATTTGGACCATCCAGCATGTTATTCCTGAAAAACAAAGCCCAGATAACCAGCTGATATTTTTTAATCTTTCACAATATCATTTCCATGGTTTTTATCAAGTAACATCCAAATCTTTAAATCTTGTTTGATATGTCTCACCCCGAAAGAAACTTAATGCATGGTCACTCCTAGTGTGTCAGATCAAACTTTCTTGCTCATGCTGCAAGTTTTTCCTTCTCTCGTTTTCATTGCTTTTACATTTAAACATACCTTTCTCTCATATTTGTAGAACAATTTTCACTACCAAATTAACCATAAAATACAGTAAATAAACCCAGCCGAATAGTCATGGATTTGTTTGATGGATCAGAAGCAACCATGGAAATGATAAGGCTGTTAGTTGTAGAATTTATAAAATGCTGCTTCAGAAAGAGTAATAGTTTTTGGAGGAGAAATTGGATTGGCATACTTCTGGAAAAGAATACTCAAGTGCACTTCATCCTTACATAGATGTCCTTAAAGCACTTCCTTGCAAGAAGATACAAGCTAACATAGACATCTTTCATAATAATTGTTTCTAACTTCAAATTTTACACTCAGTGAATTTGGGTTAGCTTTCTTAAGCAGGGTTTATAGATGGAAAATGTGATTACAAAGGAAATCTAATAAGTTTTTCCCACAAAGATAATCATCACTAAATGCAGTAAAATATATTGTAATACCTATAATATGTTGGTAGCTTAGAAAGTTAAAGCTAGGAACACATTTGCATATAGATCATACTCACTAAATAAATGCAGAGGGAGAATATGGAGACAGAGCCAGGGAAGAGGCAGTGCATGAGCAGAACCATAACAGATAATTTCTCCTCTCACTCTCACTTTCTTGGCTCTATTGTGTTGACAGCTCCATCCATGCTCTGCCTGTTCCCCTGCTTTGTCCTGTCTCTGACTATTACCTCAACCTTGGCGACATCCTTAAAATTAAGCATCTCAATCATCTCATTCTCAGAAAGTTATTCTCCCAGTAGAAATTTTGGAGATTAAGCACAAAATGAACTCTTGAGTGCATGTATGATTCCATCCTATCCTTATATTTGACCAAAGGAGGAATGTTTTGTTCTTTGCAGTACATGAAGGATATCTGTACTATGAAAATGTGTCGTGAGTACTACTACTAAAATGTTAATGTGTAATTAACGTGTGAGATCTCCACTGTACTGCTATTTTTAGTTTGTAGTACTGTGGTACTGCTTTTTGCTAGCTTTATGTTGCAACGTACATCAACATTTAAGAAAACTCGAGAGAAAGTATCATAGAAGGAAATTAATTAAACCGAAAAGAAAATTTTTTTATAAAAATAGTAGTAGTAGTGATTTTAAAATTTAATTTATTCTAATAAAATTTGAGATTTATATTAATTATATATATTAATTTTATTATATTTTTAAATAATGTGAATTTTTAACTAATAAAAATGTTTGAAATTTTGAATATAAGAAATTATTTTAATAAATCGTTTGTGAATGAAATAAACGATTTCTCGAGAAAAAAAATAGTCATTTCTAGACACCGTTTCAATAAAAAAAGAAATTATAACGAAATCTTATCATTTTATACAATTTTAGTTTTTTTTTACTTTTTACATATGAATAATCGTGTTAATTCTAACGATTTTTTTTTATTATTTAACATAGTGTAGCACTAAACAATGAATGCAGTGTAAGTTCAAAGATAAGGATTTCACCTTTTATTATTTTTTCGGCCTCTAGTTTTTTATTTTTTAATAAAATAAAGTAAAGCGTAATAGATTAATGATAATAAAATAATAATTAATTAATTATTTCTATTATTCTTATTCATAATAAAATAGATTAATCAGTCTGAAATAAGTAAAAAAAATATTTATTATGTCGAAATAAAATTTATAATCTAATAATTTTCCATTTATACAAAGTAGATATTGTTTAAAAAAAATGAACTTTATTTGGTGGCAATGAACAAAGTAGATATTGGTTATTATGGAAGTAGAGCAATGAAATTTATTTCTGGGTCATAAAACCTAGATTTAAATCACAAAAAATGAAACAGTTGAGGAATTGTTAAAACAACTACTATAACAATTGTTATATCTTTATCTCTTCATAGCACATGATCAGTTAAGATCGACAGTGTTTTGGGTAAAGGCCCAAACATGGGGGGCTGCATTAGAAATATCATGGCAAAGGCCCAAACATGAATTTAAGAAGATATTGTATAAACTAGTTTAAGTAGGTAATTTAGAAAATTAAGTAGGTAATTGTGGGGATAAAGAAATAATGGAACTACCATATATCTATTCCCCTGGGATTCAAATTCAAAACCCAACGTCTCATGTCAATTTTTCACCATTATGACCGTAACTAGTGCGTTACATTTCATGTTGTAATCATGATTATTAGATGATAAAAAAAAATATAATTCATTTATATAAAAGATGCAAATTATTTAAAAAATAAGAATTTGAGATTTTCTCTTAATTTTTATCATGAATTTTTTTTAATTTGATAATAAAATATTCTTATTCATCTTAATTATGAAATTATAAATAAATGAATTTTTAAAATAAAAATAAGTATAGTTTATTTATTTTAAATAAATTAATGTTTTTTCTCTATATATAATTTAATTTTTTATTAATTTAAAAAAAATATCTTTATTCTTACTAATATTTTAATTATTTTATTGGTAATAATTGGATATGATATCATAATAATCATATTTATATAAGTTCCCTATTAATTAAATTTTATTGTTTTAAAAAAAAATTATTGATAAAAAAATATTAATGATAGAAGAATTATTTAGAATTTTATTTTATGGAATTTTATTTTTTATTTAGATTTGTGAAATTAAAATTTTTTAAAGAGATTAATTTTAGTTTAACATATTTTACATTATAAATTATTTTAATTTATATTTTAAAAAAAAAGGTATATTTTATTTATATTATTATTTTGTAATATAATTTTTTTTAACAATTCTGAAAATCACTATTAAAAATTATATAATTTAATACAGTACATTTTTTATAAATTAGTCATCATAAAAATCGTATAAGAATTAAGTAGTGAAAAATAAAAGTTGAGATAAAAAAATTAAGTAGTGGAGGATAAAAGTTGTTTAATTAAATTTTAACAATTTTAAATATAAAAGATAAATATTTTATTTTTTATTATTTTAAAATATTATTTTTTAAAGTTTTTCTTTGTTTAAATTTTTTATTTTCTTTTTTATTTTTCTTTTTTTTCTTCATCCTTTTCAAGATCCAAGAGTACTCAGTTGAAGTTTGCAAAGAGTATATTATTTCTAACCGATTGAAGTTTTGTTTTGAATAAGTTTTTAATGCTCAAATCTCCTTAGGACTAAACTGTGATATATTTATATGTGAGCCCTAATCCACTTAGATGTGACTTTTTTTTTCATCAATATAGTTCTATGTTAACTTAGTTCTTAGATGTGTGTTTGGGTTGTAAATCAGGTACTTGAAAAGTTAGTTAGAGTACTTGGAACCTTGTTTACTAGAAAAATTAAGACATTTTTTGGACTCCAAGTCAAGTAAAGGAAACTAGTTTTGGGTTAAACTCTAAGATTATAGAACTCTTAAATTGGACTAAGTATGTGATTTGTGTTACACTGAATGTCTGTGATTTGGAAATACAAACGGTATGATATTTGAAAATTAGAATGAACTTTGTAGAAATTGAGTTAAATGAGGTTTTAGGCATCTATTGAAAATAATGGCAGTGGAATGGTTGATGTTATTACTGAATGTGTTTGAATTTTTGGATGATATGAACATGATTTATGATTGTAAGATTGTTTTATGCCAGCTGATGTTGCAATGATTAAATTCTTACCTAAAATTGTGTTGAATTGATTTGAGTTTTGTGAAAAACTATTGGTTCAATTGATTCAACTATTTCTTAGAAATGAAACACTGATTTTAGTCATGTTGGAGCATTTAAATGTACCAATTGATGTGTTGAGTCAAGTGAAACAAAATAGTCATTTTATAGAATCATAATCTACACAAAATCTATTGAGCAAAATATTTTCTGCTAAGCGAATTAGTCATCTGTTGAGCGAACTGATCCTATTTCAGAATAGTTAACCGATGAAGTAAAGTTAGATTCTTTGATTCTAATGTATGAGGTAGAGAATTGGATGGGGGTTTATATGATGCATTTATGGTGACATTAAGGCCTTGATACTCCTATTAAGAGAAGGTTTGAATGTATGTTTTGAATATGATGCATGGTAATCTTAGTGTGTAAGAATTTAGGGATATATTATAGGGTATCTAGACCTTAATGATTTTCAAAGTCATTTAAATTAAGATTGTCATGTGGTGAAGGTCAATGGAGGTCTTACCTGTTGTCTTAATGATAGTTGGCTAAGACTACCCTAAGCGGGAAAGTTTAAGATGACTCTAGAGTAAAACATACTCTGTGGTTGACCAGTTAAGCTCATGATCATGGAAATGCATTAGATATTAATTCTAAATATCTAAAATTTATATGATTTTTCAGAAGTCATCAGTCTTTTTATAAATGTGTAAAGTAAAGTATTTGGTTTAATTATTTGTATGTCTTAATTAAAATTTTTAAATATTTAATTATCACTAATTTATCCTTTTTTTATATATTTATTATTGGATTGTTATCGTATGTCTTTATATAAAAACATATAATATATCTTCAATTGAATCATTAATAGAGAAAAAAAAAGAGAGTAAAAAATAGAAACACCTTCTACTTTTAATATAAATGGAAGAAAATTTTATTTTGATATAAATGGAAGAAAATTTTAAATATTTAATCTTATTTGTATAACCAATTATGTAATAAAAAAAATTATTTTATTAAGTAAATATGACTTATTAGGCTTAGTATAAAAATTTGGTATGTTATATTATATATTTATATCAATTATTTTTATGTAAAATATACAAACTATATATTATATATATAAAAGATATATTATAGATATTCTAAAATTTCATGATTATCCATGTATTTTAGACGTACGTCTCTCCTTCGTTTATAAAATTATTTGTTCGCATGCAAAAACCTCGTAGTCCAGACATATTAAAGCATCTTTAACATAAAATTTTATTTTGGATCTTACATATAACATATAAAACCTCACTCAAATTTTACGTATAAGCATCTTTTCGTAGACTCTTTCTATCTCTATTTTTTTTTTTTATCATATTTCTCATTATGATTCTTTAAAGTATTCATTTCCTTATAATGTTTTTTTTTTGCATATGACAATCGAGTTTACTTTATTTATATATTAAAATTCAATTTTATTGTTGTAGAATTTCTAACAAACTATACTCTCAATTTTATTAATGATCAAATAAATATTTATTGTCTTGTTAGGGAAGCAATATTCTATGCTAGGCTCAAAGTTTACCACCACGTAACTTGCTCTGGATCGATGAAATGGCTTGAGCTTTTCCTCTAAAAAAAAAGAACACTGGCACTGAGTAATAAGTAATTTGTAAGCTCAAAATTCAAAGATTGTTGAGATGTATAGCTGTATAAGTCTGACTCAACAATGAAACCAAAACCAACGTATTACCAAATGTTGTATCCCATGGATCACATCACATATGTTCTTGTGTTAAACAAAATGGTTACAGCCTAACAAGTTTGGTAGGTGACAAAAACACATGGTAGGTCCCCATCCCTCTCAGGTTCTGCACCTTTATTTTCTAAAAGCTGCTTTCTTTTATTAGAAATGGTAGCAATTTCTCCACCATTTTACTCCTACCCCTCTACCCTCCTCTGCCCCTTTAAAGAAAAAAGTTTCTGCTTTTTTGTCATCAAATGAAAAACACAAAGTTGTTCCACACTCAACCCAGCATCAGCGTATTGGGTTGGGTTTAAGGTACTTCCAAATTATAATAATAAAAAGCATTTCATATAACTAATATTTAAAGGCTGCACTTAACTATAGAAACGAAAATTATGCTGTTACTGAGGAAAGATCCAGTTTATAATTCACAAAAATGTTAGTTACTACGATGCGCGGGACTCAAATAACTTCAGGGTGTGTTCAAATTATATATAAGAAACTATTTATCCCGACCAAAAATAAGACAACTCTTTTCCGTTTCTACCAAATCCTAGTTCAGAATGTGTTGTTCAAACGCAACTCGGTCTTTATAAACACGTTTTTTGAGGATGTAACTTCAATCTCCAAACTAATAAGATCTGGAATTTGTAAATTACAATCCAAACATGCGAAACATTTCTTTATTCTACGAACTGGATTTTGATCGATGAGATTTATTATGATATATATGTTCGTAAGCTCTAGCACCCCTAGGATTTAGAAGTGTACACTTTGTGGACTATCTAAAATCCCAAAAGTCTAGCTCACAATAAATGTTCCTCACAACTTTCTCTCAGCCATATCTATCACGTTGGTCCCTGACTGTGTTAGAATGACGTCAAATTCACTAAGAGTCCATTCTGCTACTTCATCTTTGTCGCTAACGAATATCTCAGTACCGGAATCCATAGATGTCCATATTCTTTTGGCAGGAGGAGTGCCTGGGTCCTGCATCACATGACAAGATATAAATTAAAAGGTGTGGTGCCATCAGATTCCAAATAGTACAGTAGTGGTTCAATTATTGACCTGATAGAAGTAGAGTCTACTTGATAGCCCTCCAACATCTAGTTCCCAAGTCCTTGCATCCCCCACCCAACCATCACCTTTTTTGGTGGGATAGCCATACTCACCCCATATAGGGTGAGGCAGCAACTGAACAATCTCTTGTGCCTGAGGGTTGCTGTAAGGGTCACAGGTGCTCACTGGCTGCTCCAACTGTTGAGCATTACCAGGAGCACAATAAAAGTGATATGCTGAGTAGGGGAAATTGGCTGTGTCATTTCTATAGATTTTTTTGTCATCTGGAGTTATATGAAATGGTGGACAGTTAACCAAGCCTGTGGGGCTGCACCAAGCTGGGGTTTCAGGGTTGATGATCATCTCACTATATCTAGTGACATCAGTGAGCACGTCTCCATCACAAGGAGCACCGTTGTTCTTCCAACAGCTTCCAATGTCTAAAAGGTAGAATTGGCTCTTGGCCCCTCCCCCCTTCTTGATATCCAACCTCAACCTCACCTTGAAATTTGGTGACTCCGGAAGCTGAGTCATGAACCAACCCAAATGATTAATCATGAAACTAAGTAGATTGTATGGCTTGCTAATTAAAGAATTAATTAAACAGAAATGGAAATCTTGAAATTGGATTTTGAAGGATATGTTGGACTTAAACTCACAGTTTTTAGCATTCCCCTTGTGTCATAGTGGTAACCTCCAGAGAATCCTTTGGTTGCATCAGCTCTAAGGTACAACATCAACCAAGGGTATTTCTTTGAAGTCTTTAGCTTGTGTTTGAACACCCAACTCCCAACATTAACTTTCTTCTCCCAAATTACCTCGTAGTAAGATAAACCATCGTGTTCACCCCCACAATCAGAATCCAAATCATATGTACCACTGAATCCCCCTAGCATTGTTCCATCTTTGAGCTGTGTCTGTTGATGACAGAAGATGGGTTGGTTCATGCATCCTTGTCCAAAACAAGGAAACCGTCCCGGACTAAAAGGAGGTGACTTTTTTCCATCCTTAGGACATAACCCAGACCTGCTGTCATAGTTTCCATTTTTCAGCATTACCATCCAAAATTGCCATGGCCTTGGGGTGTCTGCAACTTCACACAAGGAACCCAAATACAATTCCTTTTCAATTGCATAAAGGTCTGTACTATTGATATATTCTAATTTTAGGCCAGGAAATGAGTCCCCCACCCCAAGTCTGTTATCAGCTTCTGTGACCTTGTGAATCAGAGAACCTGGTCATCACAACCACTCACAAATCTCAACAAAAGAAAACACATTGCTGATTCGATAAATTAATAACAATGAAAAACTAAAATATGTGGGAAATTATAGAATAAGAAGAGAAGATAACATACAGAATATGTGACCCTACATTGAGGATCAAATATGCAATAAACTGAACTAAAAAATTTATAGGATTATGTTTGTGTGTCAAGTAATTGGCTTACCTGAAAGATCAAAACAGTCAGCAGCTCTCGGACTACCCATGTGAGGAGCTTCCTGACCAACTTCATTGCAGAAGTTCCAAGCTTCAAAGGCTACCCTCAGACCATCTCTCTGCATTCCTGGGTCTCCTACAGCTGAGACATGACTCTGCTCTGCGGACACAACAGAGGCACTGAACACAAGCACATTCATCAACAACACAATCAACATCTTCATTGGGATATTCAGAGGCAGAGAAGCACGGTAGAGGGTCTAATCTAATGTTAGGAGCACTTTCTCCTTCTTGGTTTCAGGTGGAACTTTCTTACCTTCTAAGTGCCACTTCTTCACCAAATTATTGTATTTTGTAAGTACTGAATGAATAGGTGGTATCACTCCATAATGACAAATTTATAACCACAGATGGATCTCTATCAAATGGAGGAAGCTAAGGTAAGTCCAACAAATATGGCAAACCGGTGATACATCACTTTTTACCGTCAGATATATGTATACTTGTATTGGAATGAACGGTTTTGATGTTTTATTGGCAACTTGTTGGGCAGATTTGAAATGAGTAGATTGAAAATTGCAATTTAGTCCTTATGTGATTGCTGGTTCTCATGTAAAAGCCAAGGTTATTGTAAAATGAGCCATAATCAAATTTGGTTCAGTTTCTGTTTGCATCAATGAGCCTGTTTTTTGTCATGTATTAGATTATCGAGCATCTTACAATCTGATAAGCTTCCTTATCTGTCTGACAGAGTTAACAAAGTATCTGATCAATATTTGGTATCTGTATTCTCAATTCTCTAACTATATGTTCATGTTACAATTCACTTACTAAATGTTATGTTCTTGCTCTAAAAAAAATTCATCAATTCTAAGTCCATTTTTGTCTTTATTGATAAATTAGGATAAGTTTTGTTTCACTAATCAATATTAATTGGATGACCATTTCAGGTATGTTGGGGGTGGATCTGGAGATACAATTTTTCCTTTAAGCAACTTATTGATTTTAATGCCAAATATCCTAATCTGTCCACATATTTTGATGGAAAATTTGACCAGTATTTTATTTGTTTTTAATGGTTAACCTTTTTAAAGAATTTTATTTCTATTTAATTATATTTTTAAAATTTAAGATAATATTAATTATTTTTTTATTATTTATATCTTTATTTTTTACTTAACTTATATTTAATTTATATATAAAAATTAAAACAATAAAATAAAAAAATTATAAATATTTAATTAAATTTAAAAAGAAAAAAAAATTATTTCATGTTTTCATAAAAAAAATAAACACACTTAGTGATAATTTTCACAAATAAAAAGAAAATATGATATGAATTTAATTTTATAAAATCAGTTAAATTTATACATAATTATAATTTGATCTTTATAATGTGAGATTTTTAAGGCATTAATGCTCCTATTAATATAATTTTGACACCTTGTTCAATATAATTATACTCCTTACATTAAGAATCAGAACACCGATCATAATAGTTTTGATACCCTTGTTTATTGAGAAACAGATACCAACAAATTTTATTAATTAAATATAATATTACGTAGAGAGTGGATATAATATTTAATTTTTCCATAAAAACATAAGAACCAAATTATAAACATAAGTATAAATGGCATAAAAACAATTAAAATTATAAATAAAACTATATTTATAAAAATAGAAAAAATAAAAATCTAAAAATATGTAACCGATTTAAATTAAACTATAAATTTAGTTTGATTTAGATTTTATATTAAATTTAAATTAATTTTATTTAATTTTTATATTTAATTTTGATGAATATTTAATAAAAAACTAAATCCAACTTAATTATATATCCTTCCTCAACAATCATTTTGATAATTCTATGCGGAAGTAAAAAGCTGAAGGTTTCTGAGCAAGTTCTAAGTCAAGAAGTTGTCTTGAAAATGGATTGTGTTAAAAATAATGATTAGGAAATAATGTGTGGTAAAAAGATGAGAGGGTAAGAGTTGATATGCATTAAGGCTTATTATTTTCATGTAACTATTAAAATAAAAGGTTCAATGACATTATGAACATTTAGGGTATTATTAAGTGAAAAAACATGCAATAATTAAGTGACACTCATGATGACTAATGAAATAAAATCTCCCTATTTTCTCAAAGTCTCCTGTTATGGGCCAACCCACTCAAAGCCCAACAAGGCAAAAGAGAAAAACGTGTGGGCCTCAATGGCTTATGAATACTTTGCTTTCCTTAAAGCTTCTGGGTAGTATGAGTTCTGGCCCAATAAACACTAGCTTCCTTTATTTAAAGGATGATTGTTTATTAAACAGTATGAATGAAATTTTATTTAACCTGAAATTCTTTTAGGTTAATACCATCAATAAAACTTCACCACCCTGTGGATCATAGAATTTTTCTATCACAAGAGAGATTCCATCAAATATCAGTTTTTTTACATTTTCATACTAATTTTATTTTTTATTAAAATAGGTAGATTGAATTTTATTAACCTACTAATTCAAGGTTGGTTGAAATAATCAACATGGTAGAATTTTGTAGCTGAAGAGTTACCATAGGAGATGAAAAAAATGTCAAAATCATCATTATTTTCTTTCTTAGTCTTAGTATGATCTCTTAAAGGCTCTTTATTATTATAAAAATGTTTTAATGGGTAGGTTATGATGCATACAAGTCATAATTATAAATAAATTTTATAATTTTATATTTAAAAATTATAATACAAATTTTTTATTATATTTTATAAATATAAATATATTATAAATATTAATATATATATATATATATATTTTTTTTATGTCTATTTTTATTTTGTTTTTTTTTTTAAATTTTCGTATTTATTTTAATGGGCATAAATGAAATATTTGAATGAAAAAAATAAAAGTTGATTAAGGTAAAGAAGTTGAGAAGAAAAAAAGTTAAAAAAAAATTAAAAACTGATAAAGAAAAGAAAGAAAAAGTTATAGATAAAAAATAATAATAAATCTTTTTTAAATAAAATTAAAATAATTTTAAAAATAATTAAAATAAAGACAGAACAAATAAATGACATAAAAAAATTTTAAAAAAATATCTTTATATATTATTATAAATAAAAAAATTATTTTTTATAAAACATGTATATATATATTATAAATAATTATTTAATTTTAAAAATATAATTTTATATTTTAATTCAATTTTTTATTAAAATCTAAAATCTGAATTGAATTAATTATTTAAGAAAAAATATATTTAAAAATTTTAAAATAAATTAAATTTTAATCAATTTTTAATTTTTGAATTGATTTTTATTTTTTTATCGGTTCATCTTTTAACATTTTTACTGTTTAACATGAAACTTAATTGTCGGGTGGATTGAAGTGGATGTGATAGAAAAAATAATAATATAATAATTTAAAAATAAATAGTGAAAATAAATTTTTCAATTGTTAGAATTTTTTCAGAACTGTCTTAGGTTTTAGTTTTTAAAATTTTTTACAAAAATAACTTATCATTAAAATCGATATTAAACTTCAACATTTCAATTAAAAAAATATAATTAAATCTTGTATCTTAATTTTATTATATATATATACACATATATAATAAAATTAAGATATAATTAGATCAATTAGTGTAGTTATTTTTTTAGTCATGAGGTATTGGTTGATATTAGGTGGAAAAATAAAAAATTATACTTAATGCTGAATGAGATATTTTAGTAGTGAAAATAATACTTAATTTTTTACTTTATTTGTTAGAGTGATTAGACATTTGACATATTTAAAATTTTAATAGTAAAAAATATGTTTTGATAGTAGAAAAAAATATTTGATGGTTAAAGAAATGATTTGGCAGTAAAAGAAATAAGAAAAATTGATTTAACTTACGAAATGTAGGGAGTTTGACCATCTTGTAAAGATGATTAATATGTTGTAATATTAGTTCTTGAATAATTTAATTGAGTAATTGTTAAAGTATTAGTTAAGTTATGGAAGTGTTTGATATTTAACTATCTTCCTATTAAAGTATTGATTGAATTATTAAAGTATTTGATGTGTGATTGTCTTATTAAAGTTATATTTACTTGATTAATTAATTAAAATGTTAATCGATTTATTGAAGTATATGAAATCTAATTTATTGAAAATATTACTATTAATTAATAAAAATTAATATTCAGAATATTTATTATTGATTAAATTGTGTCATAAAAATTAATGTTTAAAATAGCTTATTTTAATAATATTAAAAGAAATACAAATATATATTTAATGTAATAAATTATTTTAAAAAAATTAATAAAATCTTATACTTTATTAATGAAGTCGATTATGACGTTACATGGAAATATAATAATCTTTTGAGTAAATCACAATCTATCCAAAATTAACAATTTCACATTCTTTTTATCTTATTTTTTGTTACATTTTTTGTATGTTTTGGAAGAGGAGCATAATCCGTCATCCAAAAATAAGAATATTATATAACTTTAAAAATGCATGGTATAGTATTGTGGTGCATAAGAAAAGAATAGAGAATATTAAAATGTACCCAAATGAAATGACAGTTTTTTTTTTCCATCGTTATCCGTTTCGGAATAATATTTATGGTTATGTGCCCTTAGATATTTTATATTCTTTCTTTTTCATAGCACACCCATTGTTTAAGCATTTATAGTGTAATAAAAATAATAACAGCGGATTTAAAATAAACTTATTTTATTTTTTACTAATAACTAATAGAGTCATAATTTTTTTAGTGATTTTTTTCAGTAGACTAGTTTTCTAGTTCTATTTCACATGAACTTTCAACCTTTATTTATAGAAAATGATGATGTCCTTTAAACATGTTAGATGAAATAGAAATGATTTTGATTGAATATAAAAGTAAATCTGATAGCATGTGTCATATTTTTTATTAGAATGGTAAAGAAAAAGTAGGAGTGATTCTCACACAATACAATTCAAATAAAAATGTATAAAAGTCTACACCATTATACAAGAAGGATACTTTTGGTATTTGAAATTTCATTAGAAGTTTTGTGCATAAAGATTAAGAAACTTAACACCATTTGGAAGAAAAAGAGGATTTGTGTAACATAAATTAAATTAAAGGAGGAAGTACATATATAATTAAATATTATAATTAACTCTTATTTCAACAATTTTAAAAAGATAAGAAGTCAACTATTCTGTATAAAAAATCGGTTATAATTAAATTCATAGGCAAATGCTAATTTATTGTGATTTTAATATTATATATATAATAAAGTTAGACACTTATTTTTTATAATTTTTTTTTTCATTCAATAATTTAATATATTAATTTATTTTAATTATTTTTAAAATAAATCTCTCACTCTCATTTTTAGAATATATTTATATATATATATATATATATACACACACGAAGTTAATTCGTTTTAATTATTAAAAAAGTAAAAATAATGTAAAGTTGCAATCGCCAGTGATAAGAAAAGTTGGCGTTGTACCAAAAAATTTACTAAAGTAGGTGTTAGAAGTAACAAACTTTTCAAAATAAATTATTACTTATTATTTTGGTATATGTGTTTTTATAGGATAATTTTTTATTTTGTATAACTAGCTATTATATTTTTATGGATCAATAGTGTACAATTACTAATTAAATTTTTATTATTAGTATAAGTGATGAAAATAATTTTTCGACATTTTAAGTAATAAATATTAGCTATTTAAGGTTTTATAGTAGTTTGTGTCCTCACTTTATGTCTAAATAAATGAGAAGTTTTGGTTCTCGTTCAGCAATAATGAATAGTCAATTTGTGTACTTATTCCTCTAATTTATTTTTTTCAATAAAATAAGTAAATTTCTGGTTTTTATGTGTTTGTCTACTTTATTTATTTAAAAAAAACATTTTTTCTGTGTTAAAATAATTATAATATTTCTTAAACAAATAACTATTTTTAAAATACTTATGTTAAATTTAAACATATTTACCCAATATTGCTATTTAGGTTAAATAGTATGGTGAAAATTCAACATCTCCCATTACGATGACATTTAAAAAGAAATGTAGAAAAGAAAAAGGAAAAGTGAATGGAAATTTAGGAGATGTTGAACAATTATTTTGATTTATAGATTTGGAATTTATAGAAAATCAAAAGTATTTTTCTATTCACAAAAGAATTGATTTAAATTCTATGAATAACATTCGCAAGGAAAAATAAATTAAAAAGAATGACACTTTGAAATAGAAGATTATAGATAATAGTCAAGAGTAGTCACTAAAAAACTTATAATCAAAAGCATCAAACTCTATTCACATATGGTCAAAACTTCTCACATAAGTTAATAATTCACTATTATAGACTTAAGACTACTAAATATATATAACAAATTAGATTTATGGTCCTGCAAGTTAGGTTTATCATCTGCAAGTTATTTAATAACTCAGTTAATAAGATATGTGTAATTAAAAGTATTAATTTACATAAATATAATTACAAAATATTTAATATAATATTAAATAATATAAGAATTAGTTGACTTAATAAAAAAATTAAATTTTAAATTATTTACATATCTATGAATTTTATTTTTAAATATTTTTATATAATTTATAATTAGTTTTTTAAAAAAATAAATAATATTATTTAAAAAATTATAATAAAATTATATTAAATATTATATATAAATTTAAATAAAAAATTAATTTTAAAATATAATCAAGTTCTTTTTTAATCTATAATTTAATATAATTTGTATATTATCTTATAATATCATATAAAATTATATAAAGAATTATATATACATTACATTAAAATTAAATATCTTTAATTAAAAGTAATTAAATATATAATTTTATAAATAAAAAAAATATTTTCTATCACTAAAAATATATATTTTGTATTTGTATTATATTTTATTTTAATATGTTTATTAAATTAAATTTTTTTAAATAAGAATTATCGAGAGAAAAATTAAAATATATTATAATAATTTAATATATTAAGATATTAGAATATCATTGTCAGAGTATTTAAAAAATGTATAAGATAGAAATTAAATAATATTTGTTGAAAATTTAATGGTAGAAAGTCATTAATATATCATTTCTCTAATAAAGTTAAAATTTTAGTTAAGAGTATGTTATTATATATCCTCTTTAGGAGAGTGTTCTTGTAACATTTTCTTAAATATCCTTTTCTTAGTAGTCATGAGTGATACTTAAAAATACTCATAATTCTTAGTATCAAGAGAAGATTAAGACGGGATAGTTAGGAGTAACATGGTATACATGTTGTAGCCAAAAGTGGTATGTTGTACTCATTATAACTAATATTGACAGTGAAAATAATTGGTTGAATATATTGGAACCTTTTAAGAGTTTAACCCAATAATATAAAGTAAAATAATATAATTAATTTAAGTTCTCTTTATTCTTTTACTTTAATTTGAACATACTTAATATCCACACGAAAAAAATTTCTTTGACTTTATCCAACCTTCTTCTAGAATCAACTTACTTCCTTAATTGGTATTAGAGCTAGCCTCTTAGGATTACTTCTTTGAAAATAAGAGGAAAATCCTGTAAGACAACCAAGAATAAAGACAAGTTGTGAACAAACCTATTTTGTTCAAAGGAGTGAAGTTTGATGTGTTGGATGTGATGGAAAATTGAAATTACATTCTATGTGATAGTGAAAAGAATTATTTTCCTAGAGATAAATGTAAAGACGAGAATCATCTTCCTAGAGATAAATGTAAAGACGAGCACAAACAAAATTACTTGTTGAATTCAAAAGTTAAAAATATTCTTATGTGTATTTTATCAAAAAAATAACACAAAGATCCATACATTCAAAGGTGATAAGGAAAGGTAGGACACTCTTATAGTAATGTATGAAGGTTCCACCGAGATTTTTGTATCCATACCATCACTACTACAAATTGACCAATCTACCCAAATCAACCAAATATCCCTACCACCACCCTCACAAGAATGATATTTCACCTTATAATTCTTTATTTTTTATAACAAAAAAGAAAAAAAATAAAGTTTTAAATTTCTCATCTTATTTACTATATTTCCATATTAATTACTACATAATTTCAATTACTCTTATGTTTATTAATAGTTGTTACATGATGAATTTGTATTAATTCTTCTCATATATTTATTTACTAAGTTTAGGGTTTACGGTTTAATACTTCTTCTTCTTATATATGATAAACGAGTTAATATAACTCAATTTGTATCCATCTGGTCACCAATGTGTTAAAAACATGAGAAATTGAAAATCTTAATCCACATTATCTAGCATATCAGGAAGTGGGTCTTCTTAAAACAAAAAAAACTTATAATATACTACTAACTTAGTTTATATTTGCTCTGAATATAGTTTTTTAATAATATTAAAATAGTTAAACTTATAAAATAAATTAATAGTGATAATAAATATAATAAGACATAAACATTAAAAATTAAAAAGAATAGACAAGTGGATTGATTGTCTTTGACTTGCTGCATTGATAAATCAAAAGTATTGGGAGTTTCGGTGTGAATTGAACAAGAAAGAACAATTAGGCATCCACCACATTTGAAAAAAGAGAGATGATTATTTGACATGTTAATTAAAATACATTTTTAAATAACCCACTTTTCTATTTATTCTAATTTATCAAATAATTATTAAGAAAATAAGACGATAAATGAAAATAAGTAATTTTAAGTCAAAATAATTCTACTAATTTAAAGATTTTAAAGTACCGATTGCTTAATGAAGCACCATGCCTATGTTTTATTAAAATAAAAATATATATTTATTATGTAAAATAAATTGAAAATTAAATATGAAAATTATACAGTAATATTTTTCCAATGATACATAGTATACAATTTGTATCTTACATACTTGTAATATTTTTTATTTTTTAATATATTTTTAAATATCAACATTTATATAAATAGAATTCATTTCAATTTTTGTACTCACAATTTTTTAATGTCTTTTTTTTCCTTTCTCTTTTTGTCACTAAAATTTAAATAAATCTCCTAATTTTTATACTTTATTTATTTTATAAATGAAACAGTTACAAGTTATTAATAAATGTAAGACTCTATTAAATTATTCATTTATAATTTTATACGTTTATACTTTATATTATGTTATAATTTATTATTCATTTACTTATTTATCAAAATATTAATTAGTTACAAATGTGAAACTCTATTCAATTATTGTTTATTTATTATTAAAGTTAAAATATTCTTTTTTTTATTTATAATACGATTCATGAAAATTAAAAATTTCACCTTATTAACTAAAATATTTAAACTAAAAATATTCTATTTCCTGTAAGAATAATTTATACTTTGGATAAAATGTTTGTGAAAACTGTGTCAGTATGGTGAATGAATCTAAAAATCTACCTCGAAGTTGTGTTTTCTATATTTTTGGCATTAAATAAATAAATTGAGGTTGCCCTATCGAGAAGCAATGCACGTATGATTTTAAATTTAATCTGATTTAAGAAAATCTTCAGAATGGTCGTGAAATAGAACATGTTGAAGTTGGCTTTGACCAAGATTTCACATGCAAAGTTGGAACCACCAAAATAGATTCTAAAAATAAAATATTATTTGAATTGGAATCACCAAATCAAATTAACAGCTGTGATACGATATGTAGAATTATTTTTTATTTATTTTTATAACTTTTTAAAATAATAATGAATGTATATTTGTTTTTTCATATTCACTTAAAATGGTTAAAAATATTAAACACAAATATAATAAGATGAGTATAAATTTAACATTTTCCAATTTTTTATACATCTTCAAGAGGTTAATTTAAAAAGAGAAAGATTTCTATATCATTAATCTATTTTAAATATACTTTTAAATTAATAATTAAAATTAAGAATAATTATACAATAAATTTTAATTAAATTAACCTTATTTTTTAATATACTTTAAATCAATTTATGTTTCAATATTATATTAAAAAAAATCATTAGAAATATCCTTTAAACATGGAATGGAGCTACAGAAGCAATCCATCAAGTGGAGCACGCAAAAATGAATTTTAAAATACAAAAAACATTTCATTTCGAATCTCCAAATCAAATGACCAGCTGTGATAGGATACGTTGACATTTAATTTTTTCTATATTATAAAATAGAGAAATTCTTAAATTTTTTATTATGTTTAATAATATTATATAAAAAATGACAATAACTTTCCATTAGAAAATGGAGTGCTGTAGAAGCAATCAGACATATTTTTTTAACAAAAGATATTTACTTTTTGAGATTTATTAAATTATTTCTTTCCCTTTATCATGTTACATGTGTAAAGTATCTATTAGTTTTTTTATAATTACTCCTTTTTTTTTACAAAATTTTCCACTTTTTCAGTCTTTCCTCATTTAGCGTTAGGTTAAAATTAATAATTGAAAAAAAAAAAAACCTCGTTTTAGGAAAAAAAAGTTCGACGAAGATATTTTTCCCAGCTACGAATCTCTTGTGAAAAAGTATTAAATAAAATTAAATAAAATTAAATAATTTATTATCATTAAAAATATAAAGTAATGATTTCTTTTTATAAGAATCAAAATAGAGAACTTTTTTAATAACAACCTATATAAAATGTTTTCTTCATTATGTCTTACAAAAATATTTTTGGATCATTTTTCTAAATTCAATAAATAGTAAATGAATTTCATTAATGTTTTAAATTTCGTGTGGTCTAACTTGTCTTTCGAAGAATATTTTAGAAACTCTCTTTTCTGTCACCATATTAAAAATATTCTTCGTATAGCAAATAACAAAAAAGTATATTAACGATGAAAGAGATTAAAAGAATAAATTAAATATTCATTACAATAAAGAGTATAGGTATATTTATTAATGTTTATAATAATTTAAAATATATGAAATGTATTTTTATATTTTTAATTAAATTAACTAGTACTTTTACTATAAGAATTGAATTCAAATCAAGAAAAAGAGAGAGATCTCAATAAAAATTAAAAAAAATAGAAAGAGAAATTAAAAAAAATACATACAAAATTATTGAAAATATTAGTAACGTCTATTTAAACAATCTGCATTGAATACTCTTTATTATTAAATAAAATTTATTAATAAATTACATTTATAATTAATAAAAGTCTTAAAAAAAGGATAACTCAGAACAGAATATATGGAAGGAAGACGAGGAGTGAGTGGAAATTTTTGGAAAAGAATTTAAAATATGTGAATGTTTCATTATTGGTTCACAGAAGAAGCAGAAGAAGAGGCTTGTTCTTTAAGCAATGAGGAGAGGGGCTCCATATAATGTATAAGTTGGTATGTGAACATTTCTACAAAGCCACCCTCCAAAACACACTCGCGAGATCTCAGAGGGAGGAACCCTCCTACAAACTCCTTTTCACACCTGCCAATATATATACATACTCACGCTTCTCTCTTCTTCTCTCTTCCACTTTTCTTTCCAAAGGTAAAATACAATAAACATTTTACCTTCTCTCTTCCTCTCTCTCTCTCTCTCACAGGTTTGTTTGTGCATATTCATGCGTTGAACTTGAAACGGTATATTCTTGTGATTTCTGGAATTGTTGTAACGGTAATGGATTGGATTCCGCAAAGTTCGTCGTAGCATTTAAATTTGTCAACTCCAGCATGTGTGCGTGTTGCAATAAAGCATGTGATGTGGTGTGAAACTTTGACCTTAAGTGCTGCATTTTTCTTCTTCCGCACTTTAACAGTTACCGTTATTATAATTTGTGAGTTTTTTTTTTTTTTTGCGGTGTGGTAGGTGACGACATGAAATAAGTTATTCATCCGTAGTTTGTTGTCTGGATCCGCGAATTCAAGCGTGTGTTATTGTTTCTTCAATCTCCACTGAAACAGTACGTTTCCAGAGGCAATATATTTGGCTAGAAACTTTTGTTCGAGTTATCAATATCAACACAACACTTTCTTCTTGTTTACATCTATTGCTCTGTTTCCGATGGTCGTGAATGAATCTCACTTTTGAAGCATACAATTGCTTCACGTCTCCGCGTGTTTGAAGTTTCATTTGGTGAACGCCACCTGGCTCCTGCAACTTGATTTGCACTGAAATAATTCGCCGATTCTTTCTTTAGAATGAAATTAATTTCAATCCAAGAAAGGAAAAAATAAAGAAAAGTTAATAAGTCCTTTTAGTGTGTTGTCTAGTACTCTGTCATCCCATCACCGAGTCCGTAATTTACGCTTGTCAATTGCAAGTTAATTAGTTTGTGATGCTTTGAGGTGTTAATGTTTTCGGAGTCGTAACTTTTGTTTTTTAATTTTGCGTAGTTGGAGGGAGAAAGCATTGATCTGACATGGATGTGGAGAATGGTGAAGAGAGAAACCATAATGACGCTAGCACGTCAGAGAATCCTGCAGGAACCAGCACGAATGGGGAAAAGGAAGCAAAGAGTAAACACAAGGAAAAACCCGAGACAGTTCCATTTTTCAAGCTGTTTGCTTTTGCAGACTCCACTGACATTCTTTTGATGGTTGTCGGGACTATTGGTGCCATTGGAAATGGGATGGGTTTGCCTCTCATGACGTTCCTGTTTGGTGAAATGGTTGATAGCTTCGGTAGTAACCAACAAAATTCTAACGTGGTGGAACAAGTATCCAAGGTAAAAACACAAACGTGTCTTGGTTGGTTAAGTGAAATTTGTCTTGATTTTGTAAATAAACTTTTGAAGCCTTGTTATAAGTTATGATGATCTTTGGTTTTGTGATTGATCAAACTACAGGTTTCTCTAAAATTTGTATACTTGGCAGTAGGATCTGGGATGGCAGCGTTTCTCCGTAAGTATATTCTTAATTACGACGGATCACTGTGATTTGTGCTAAACCATTCGAGTTTTTTAGACACTAGAGTTGAGAGAACCATCTCATTTTTCAGAGGTGACTAGTTGGATGGTCACGGGGGAGAGACAAGCTGCACGAATAAGGGGATTGTATTTGAAAACAATTCTGAGACAAGATGTTGCTTTCTTTGATAAGGAAACAAACACAGGAGAGGTGATAGGGAGGATGTCAGGTGACACAGTTCTCATACAAGACGCCATGGGTGAGAAGGTACCTATCATATGCTGCAACCTGCAAGAGATAATAAATTTTGCTGGCTTGAATGCAAATTAGGAGCATAAAGCCACAATGAATATACTGAACGTTTGTTTATTGAACAGGTTGGGAAATTTCTGCAGCTAATAGCAACATTCATAGGGGGGTTTACGATAGCATTCATCAAAGGGTGGCTTCTTACTTGTGTCATGTTGTCCACTCTTCCACTTCTTGTTTTGTCAGGAGGTGCAATGGCCATCACCATAGGCAGGTTCGCAACTCGAGGTCAATCGGCTTATGCAAAAGCTGCACATGTAGTCGAACAGACAATTGGCTCAATAAGAACCGTATGTTGTTTTGTTGAAACCTACGTAGATATCTGCGAAATTCTATAATTTCTCGGTTGAATGTACTTACGTCTTGACATTCTATGATAATCATGTTTTATTTCCCTATGAATGTTTTCAGGTTGCATCCTTTACTGGGGAAAAGCAAGCAGTATCTAGTTATAGCAAATTTCTAGTGGATGCTTACAAATCAGGGGTGAATGAAGGTTCCATAGCTGGAGTAGGGCTAGGCACGGTTATGTTTGTGATTTTCGGTGGTTATGCTTTGGCTGTATGGTTTGGCGCAAAGATGATAATGGAAAAAGGATACAATGGAGGCACGGTGATTAATGTGATTATCGCCGTCCTAACTGCTTCGATGTAAGTGGCATTTTATGTTAATCTATTTCCTCTGCTAAGGAAGTTTGGGAGTTTATTTAAAAATAAATAAAAAAATCCTAAAAAGCAGCCACATATAGAGGATAAATAGATCCATAACTTATTTACATTTTTTTCTTTTCATATCTTAGGTCTCTTGGACAAGCATCCCCTAGCATGAGTGCTTTTGCTGCAGGTCAGGCTGCAGCTTACAAAATGTTCCAGACAATTGAAAGGAAGCCAGAGATAGATGCTTATGACTCAAATGGAAAAATACTAGAAGATGTTCAAGGCGAAATAGAGTTAAGGGATGTTTATTTCAGCTATCCAGCAAGACCTGAGGAACTGATATTTAATGGATTCTCTCTTCGTATACCAAGTGGTACAACTGCAGCGTTAGTTGGACAAAGTGGAAGTGGAAAGTCCACGGTTATCAGCTTGGTAGAAAGATTCTACGATCCCCAGGCTGGTGAAGTTCTTATTGATGGCATTAACCTGAAAGAATTTCAGCTTAGGTGGATCAGAGGAAAAATTGGCCTTGTCAGCCAGGAGCCGGTGTTGTTTGCATCTAGCATTATGGATAATATTGCTTATGGAAAGGAGGGAGCAACAATTGAAGAGATAAGATCTGCATCTGAACTTGCAAATGCTGCTAAATTCATTGATAAACTTCCACAGGTTCTACGCTCTAGCCATAGTACTTAAATTCCAAGGCTATTTCTTGATTCCTAATGTCGGAACTAGTTAAGTAAACTTCAACTTTTTACCTTTTCATGCAGGGACTAAACACAATGGTTGGGGAGCATGGAACTCAGTTGTCTGGTGGGCAGAAGCAACGCATTGCCATTGCAAGAGCAATCCTAAAAAATCCGAGAATTCTACTTCTGGATGAGGCCACAAGTGCACTTGACGCAGAGTCTGAAAGGATAGTGCAAGAGGCTCTAGACAGGATCATGGTCAACAGAACAACTATTGTAGTGGCACATCGTTTGAGCACCGTGAGGAATGCTGACATGATTGCTGTCATTCATAGAGGGAAGATGGTTGAGAAAGGTACCATAAGTTCATTGAAAACGTGCTTTCTTTTCTATTCCCGTTGGTTAAACGGTTGGATCATATACGTATATCTGACTAGCTCTTTGATTCTGAAGCATACTTTTGTTTGCATATAGAGTTAAATTTAAATCATCACAGTTTTGTATAAATATATCTTGCTATAACTTTCTCTGTTTATTTATCAGGAACACACTCAGAATTACTTAAGGATCCGGAGGGAGGTTACTCTCAACTTATACGCCTACAAGAAGTAAGCAAGGAGACAGAAGAGAATGCAGACAATCACAGCAAGAGTGAACTTTCTATAGAATCCTTTAGACAATCTAGTCAAAGGAGATCACTTCAAAGATCTATTAGCAGGGGGTCATCCTTAGGGAATAGTAGCCGTCATTCATTTTCAGTTTCCTTCGGTTTACCGACAGGAGTTAACGTTTCTGATCCTGAACATGAAAACTCAACACCCAGAGAACAAGCACCAGAGGTTCCACTCAGCCGCCTTGCTTCCCTCAACAAGCCAGAGATTCCAGTTCTTCTGCTTGGATGTGTAGCTGCCATAGCAAATGGTGTTATACTTCCAATATTTGGCGTGCTGGTTTCCAGTGTCATCAAGACATTTTATGAACCATTTGATAAGATGAAAAAGGACTCCCAGTTTTGGGCATTGATGTTTATGACCCTCGGTATTGCATCATTTCTCATAATTCCTGCGCGTGGATACTTTTTCTCCGTGGCAGGATGTAAGTTAATCCAACGTATCAGGCTAATGTGTTTCGAAAAGGTTGTCAACATGGAGGTTGGTTGGTTTGATGAGCCTGAAAACTCAAGTGGTGCCATTGGTGCAAGGCTCTCAGCAGATGCTGCTTCAGTGCGTGCCCTTGTTGGTGATGCCCTGGGATTAACGATTCAAAATTTAGCGACTGCAGTGGCAGGTTTGGTCATTGCTTTCGTCGCATCTTGGCAGCTGGCACTAATTATTCTTTTCTTGATTCCCTTGATTGGAGTAAATGGATATGTTCAAATGAAATTCATGAAGGGATTCAGTGCAGATGCAAAGGTTAGTTTTATTTTCAATTGCTGCACAAAGTTTTAAAATTAACTGTATTATTCAGACAATGAAACAAATTTTCAATAATGAATGTTTGTCGCTGCAGATGATGTATGAGGAAGCAAGCCAAGTTGCTAATGATGCAGTTGGAAGCATAAGAACAGTTGCTTCTTTCTGTGCTGAAGACAAGGTTATGGAACTATACAGGAAGAAATGTGAGGGTCCCACGAAAACAGGGATACGGCAAGGGTTGATCAGCGGATCAGGATTTGGGGTTTCATTTTTCTTACTGTTTTGTGTTTATGCAACCAGTTTCTACGCAGGAGCTAGACTTGTGGACGCTGGAAAGACAACCTTCTCAAGTGTTTTCCGGGTACTAACTCTTTCATACTTGTAGCATTCATTGTAAAATTTTGAGGGGGAAGTGCGTGTGTAAAGAGTATTAGATTTCAAAATTATGCTTTACTTCCTAAAAATGTATTTGTTTTCATGTTTTTCAGGTTTTCTTTGCATTAACTATGGCAGCTATTGGAATTTCCCAATCAAGCTCCTTTGCTCCTGACTCAAGCAAAGCCAAGACAGCTACTGCTTCCATATTTGGAATTATCGATAAGAAGTCAGAGATAGATCCCAGTGATGAGTCTGGCACCACATTGAATAGTGTTAAGGGAGAAATTGAGCTTCGGCATGTGAGCTTCAAGTATCCTTCTAGGCCTGACATACAGATTTTCCGTGACCTCAGTTTGGCTATCCGTCCTGGCAAGGTAAAGTTTGAGTTTTATATTTCAACTTAATTTCATTTCAATGGGTAGCTTAAATAATGTGCGTAGCAACCAATGATCACCATCAAAACTGTTGTTCCAGACGGTGGCCCTTGTTGGTGAAAGTGGAAGTGGGAAATCCACAGTTATTGCCTTGTTGCAAAGATTTTATGATCCTGATTCAGGGAAAATCACACTTGATGGGATAGAAATTCGTGAGTTACAGCTCAAGTGGTTAAGACAGCAGATGGGTCTTGTAAGTCAGGAGCCAGTTTTATTCAATGAAACAATACGTGCCAATATTGCCTACGGAAAAGGAGGCAATGCTACTGAAGCAGAAATCACAGCTGCTGCAGAATTGGCCAATGCCCATAAATTCATTAGTGGCTTACAACAGGTAAAACACGGGCAAACATTTTCTTAGCTTTTTTATTTTATTTTATTATGTCTGCAACATTTCCAAGTAGACTTCTATCGTATTGGCTGATTTGTTCTTATGGTCAAATGTGTTTGACTTCACGCTTTATATTCTCTCCTATGATAGGGTTATGATACTATAGTGGGAGAGAGAGGAACCCAATTATCTGGTGGGCAGAAGCAACGGGTAGCAATTGCTCGAGCCATAATTAAAAGTCCAAAGATATTGCTACTAGATGAGGCTACGAGTGCATTAGACGCTGAGTCAGAAAGAGTTGTTCAAGATGCATTAGACAAAGTCATGGTGAACAGAACCACTGTGGTTGTGGCACATCGTCTATCCACAATAAAAAATGCAGATGTGATTGCTGTAGTAAAAAATGGAGTGATAGTGGAGAAAGGGAAGCATGAAACACTCATTAACGTCAGTGGTGGATTTTATGCTTCCTTAGTCCAACTTCACACAAGTGCTTCAACAGTATGAGTTTTGCCTTTGTATAATTCAATTTTTCTTTTCTTCTATATTTTTTATAAGTTCAACAGAAGATCAATGCCTGATATCGTTTCCCTTTTAAATTAAGATATATGATTCATTTTATATTACTGTAATATCGTCACATAACAAAATATATGTGAGAACAGTGGAAATATTTGCAATAGTTTTTTAGCAATATATCAATATATTACCATTGATATTGATCCACACGTCTTTCTAACTTTTATAAACTTGTTTGGGCCTACAGATTTCAGTGGTTGTAGTTTTCGAATAAAGTTAGTCCTGCTATATTTTCCTTCTTTTTATCATATTATTTGCTTTGGACCTACTCATTATCTCTATACTTGTTATGCTTAGATGCTGTCACTTGTATTAGGATGAATGGAAGTAACTATTTTTTATTTATTTATACTTATGTTTATATTCTCAGCAGCTACCACAATTTTGTTTTATAAAGTGAGGTGGACGGATTACATTCATAAGGAAAAATATACTATTATTAGAATTCTCTTGATACTCCTTACATGTCGTCAAGCTTAAAATATTTATGATATTAAGTGAGATAATTGATTTATTATAACCTCAAATATCAGAGATTTCGTCTACTATTTTAATATTAGATCATTATACAGGACAAAAATATACATAATTATTTTGAATAACTCATATATTTGATTTGTGCATATAAGTTAAATTCTATAGGCAATTTGACATCCCAAATCAAATAGCTTTTCCCTAATCATTTTTATGTTTATGGATTTTCATTTTTCTGATCTCGATTTTCCTAGTCACATTTTTCTCTCTAATATTTAATTCTACTTTTAGTTTTTATAATATTTGAAGAATATTAAACCTTTAATTTTAAATTGTTCAATTTTAATCTTGTTAAAATGTGTAATTTTAATCTATCTATTAACTCGATATCTTCTTTTTGCATGTATTAATTCAATATCTTATATTTAACAAAAAGATATAAACACGATAATAAAGTGTAGACATAGTTATACTACCGTGAAGTTTGAATATTAACATGAATGCTGTTGAATCTCAATTTTTATTTTTATATTTTTCAACTTATTTGATTTTTGTCTGGATAACTTATAAATATTCAACATTTTTTACCGCAAACATTCGACATTTAAAAAAAAAAAAAACTTCTCAAACTTCAACTCATCATTACTACACAAATAAACAAACTAACAAACTAATCCATTTGACTAGAAGTCTAAAAATATTATTATTATTTATTTATTTATTTATTTATTATTATTATTATTATTATTATTATATAAAAGGGATCAAAAGACGAGTAAGGTTTAGCAAGTGAAGAAAGTGGGAAAAAATAGGCATACTTTCAAAAACAAATAAAGAAAGTACCAATTTGCCAACATTACTTTTCTTTAATTCTTGTACAATAAACTTAAACGAGATAGAGAACTTTTAGGAGTGTCTTTTTTTTTTTTTTTAACTTATTAACTTATGAATATTTTCTCGTTATTCATATTTTTTATGTAACATATTATTATTTAATTTTAGTTTATTCTCTTTTAAAATTGAAATAAAAGTATTAATCAAATTTTAAAAAAAAAATTGTGGATATATAGTTCGTAAAATTATTTTATTATTAGTTAATCTTAATTTTGATTTGTTTTTCCTTATTTTAACACATTATGTCAATTAAGGTAGCATTTTTAGTAAAAACGCACATTTCGTTCTCACCTATAAATGAGATTCCTATAAAGGAAATTCTTGGAATATTTAATAATTTATGATCGGTCACCAAAGAATAAAGTTTATTTAAAAAAAAAAATATACTCCCATATTTCGTTAAAAAATATTCTTATGAATATAATATACTTTGTTCCACATATCTTCAATTAAAATAAAAAGCATAAATAAATAAATAAATAAATGAGATACGATTGTGGCGCTAAAAATGATTTAGTGGTGGTGAAAATAGTAATGGTATGTTTTTTATTTTCATAATTTTTGTTTTAATTGAAAAATATTTCCTTAATTCATTCTTATATTTATTAAAAAAAATGTTCATTGTTCATAATAAAGACATCTTTATGATGTTTTTGAAAGACATATAATTTCGTTAAAATGAATAATAATTTGTGTAGAAACTAATGATGAATATGATAAGATACTTCAACAAACAAATTAAGTAATTAACAGGTATTATTTGAATATTTAAAATAGAGATTTGTTTAAAAATGTAATGTAAGAAGAACATGGCATTGTACAATTTTGTTTGTTCTCTTAGGGTAATACCAATGAGGATGAGAATGAAGAAGAAGAATAGATGTGTATACGTCACGCATGACGAAATTGCATTGAGTATTATACCAAAAAATGGTGGAAAATGAAGGTACCAAATCCGAAAGTGGAACTTTTGTTGCCTGCCACAAGATGAACATGATGATTGAAATATAGAAAGTTATTAGAATACAAACTCAAATTGAATGCCATAATTAATTAATTCATAAGACATCCCGTGAAACACCACCTAATTCTACCTCTACAACACAACCATGCCATCACTTACGCCACCCACTAATCTCATTTATTAATCTTAAATATATATTCATAAAAAAACGAATGATAACGGATAATTTTTCTCCAATTCGATTTCGATTCTTTCAAGTTAATACTCAACCTTTTATAATATTAATAATTATTAGAATTTAAAATGAGTTAAAATTTTATATTAGATAAAATTAAAAAAATTAAATAATAAAAAAAATATATAAATTTTTTACCGTAAATAAAAAAATTATATTTTTTATATAATTATTAATTAATATTTATTAGTAAAATTTTTGTGATATTACCTCCCTTAATAATCGTTAAATAATATTATAAATCAGTTATTTATATTTTTTGCGTATATAAATGTTAAACTCAAACTATAAACAAAAGGTTCCTATCAAGGTTATTAAACAATTATACCAAAAATTTGTTCATCGCTTTGTGTGAACAAAACTAAAAATAAATAACTCCTTAAAAAAATTACATTCAATGAGGAATTTGATAAAAACTAACCTTTGATTGGAAATATCGATAATCAAATAACCTAACCTACCATGCTAGTAGAATAATGAGAAGGGGAAAATTTTCAAGCTGATGTGTATTGAGTTGAGAAAGTTAAAAATTAAATAAATTATATGTTAAAACGAATCTAATCTTCGTAACATCCTTAAACATATTTTAATCAAATTGATGGTGAATTGATATGTAATTTATTATTTTTTTTAATAATTTAATTTATCTTATTTATATATAAATTTGTGTTTATAAAAAAATTTCTAAAAAAATATCATATTATTATAAAGAGGGATTAAATTGTTTTCTTTTTAAATATTTAAAATAAAAATTTTCATTTTTAAAATAAATAAATTTTTCTCTGTCAATAAATGATTTTAAATGTAAGATTATTTATGTATCAAGAATAACCAAAGTCGAGATAAGAAGAAAAAAATATCAAATTTTTTTATACTAATTCAATTCTACACAAATGTACATTCAGATCAATTTAAATAACATAAACAGGATTATTTCACTTTTTTCTTGAAAATCCAGTTAAATATATATTATACAACAATACAAGAAAATACAAAATTTTTAAAATAGAAGAAAAATTAAATTATAGAAACCTATTACAGTTACCCCTCAAATCTAAGTGTATTATAGGAAAATAGTAAAAAAAAAAAAAAAAAAAAAAAACCTGCAATGTAACAAAATATCCACCAAAGATTACAAATTGATTTAGGAACACTTGTCACAACTTTTAGAATCTTGATCAAATTTTAGAAAAATAAGTAAAATAAATTTGATTCTTGGAAAACTTATGATTTCTTACATAATATGATTTTCAGAAAATTAAAAAAAAATGGTAAAAATAAGAGGAAAAGTTAAAAGATGAATTTATATAATTTATGTCATATTTAATCCATTATCTATAGTTATAATTGATTATTGTGTTTCTTAATATATGTGGAAACACACAGAGAGAAATTTTATTAATTATCTCTGCATTAATCTGTTATCTATACATGCAATAATTTCTGTTTCAACTATATATAATTGGTTAAGTATGAAATAATCAATTATTAACTCATAATATATCTTAAAATGAATGATTATTTTAATAAAAAAAGACATCATCAAAACATATGTGATATTTAATCTTTTTAAAATCAATAAAAATATGTTTTAATGAATTAAAATGTTTAATTTATTAATTTTGATAATTTTAGAAAAATAAAACAATACTTAAATTAGTTAATTTTAAAATCAAATTGAATTATAAATTTTTTAACTACAAAATAGAATATATTTTTAATTCAATATTATAAATCTAATTTACTCCTTTATACTCTTTAAAAATTGTAACAAGGTGACGTGGAGTGATAAGTGAAAATGTAATAAAGTTATTTAAATTTTTTTTAAAAGTCAGTGACATATTATATCACTAAAAATAAACCAATCATAGCTATTAAATTTTTTGCCACATAAAAAAACGTTAACGCTATTTATAAAAACTGCTGGAAATAAACAACACTAATAAACTAATTTTATTTACAGTGAAAGGTGGGGATTTTTTTATTATATATAAATTTTTATTTTAGTTTCTTAAAGTATAAATGTAATATTGGTTTTTTTAAATTAAAAAAATTTAAATGAATTTTCAAAGAATAACCCGTCAATCACATTAATTTAAAATTAAAAATAAATATTAGACTGACGTTAAATTGTTAAATTTATAGAGACTTAAAATGAAACGCATAAAAAATTTATAATTTTTTTTATTTCAGATATTAAATTTTGAGATTTAAAATAAAACACTTATTCCATTTTTTTTACATGAAGACATTTGGTTCAAAAGAACTATGAAAAATATTTAAAATAAAAGTCAATTTAAAATTTTATTAAAAATTTAAAATTAAACTTTGATATTATATAAACAATAAAATATAAAATCATTAAATTTAAAAAAAAAAATATTAACAAGTGTCCAATATTTTATAAGAATCATATTAATATATCTTAACGTGTTTTTTCATACAAATTTATGATAAAATATAATGAATTTTTTATTTATTAAATATTCTCAAAATAGTTACTAACGAGGTTATTTTCAGTTAAAAAAAAAATATATTTTATTATCTAATGTATCATTTTAAAATATTTTTTGAGATAAAAAACTTACCACAAGACAAAATTTATTTTCTGTTTTAATTCTAATATTATTAGAGCAAACACTTATTATAATATAAATATTATAAGTAATAAATAAAAATTTGTTTATTTTTATTTAAGAACGTAACCATTTAAGCATTATGATTTGATTATTATTTATCTGAAAAATAGAGACTCTATAAGACAGAAAATAAAAATAGGCATTGAATTTTGTATTATTAATGCATCCACGGCTTCAAACTTCACCCTTTCACTCCATTCATTCCAGATCACATACATTCACGATACTTCAATTGTTTTATTTTATATAAGAAAAAAATAATATAGTAATTGACTTTTAGAAATAGATTTTATTTTAGTAATTTAATATAATGTATTAATTTCAAATTAAATAAATTTATCAAATATTGAAAAATTAAAAAAGAAAAGGAGGCACTTAATACAGAAAACAAAATAAGAAATATGAAAGTTTTGAAACTTTAGGTTGATTAATGTTACTATATTTGTTCCCACTTACATTCCTCTTCATGGTCAAACAATTATTCATTTGTTTTATCTCAATAGTTTTAAATGGAATGTTATATAGCGTATATCTCTATATAAATTATTATTGAGGATTCTTTCATGCATTTAGCATAAATATAATGGATATAATAGATTCAGTAATTTATAGATATTACACGAATATTTTAAATATATGGGTGTATGTTTAATATTATAATTTTAAATTTAGTTTTTCTTTTCTTTTATATGTAGAACTTAGTTTATTAAGGTCCATTTTGGAAGAAGAAGAAAAAAAAACCTTTTTTAGGTTTTCTAGAATTGCTTTGCTTTGTTGTTCATATGATTTCAAGATTAGAGGTGGAGTTTACGTGATGAAGTACTTTTAAAATTGCGATTGTGATAACATATGTAAGATTCGACAGATGTAATCAAAGTCAAAAGGAATACAAAAATATAACTTTTTTTTCATTAAACTTATGATAGAGGTGCATTGAATATTGCACTATCTTTTATAAAATCTATTCACTTTCAATTTTTTTAAGTACCGAGGATACTCATCAATATATTTAATCAGTAACGTAGCTTAGGTGCACTCATCACCATTTTCCAATCATCAATATCAATAGATATTATTTTCTTCAACAGATTACATTCACTAAATTAATAGGAATATCAAGATTTGAGACATGAGAATTTTATATTTGTAATGAACTCAAGCACTGAAACATTACGTACTTATTTTATTTGCAAAAATATGGTCACTTTTCTGTGTTGAAGATGCATATACTCCATTGTCACACTAGAGGTGTTGGTAGTTTCCTAAATATATTCATGAAGCATGAGTACTACAAAAGAAAAACATAAAATGTAACTTTCTAATGCAAATTAAACATCAAACTACAATCAACGTTGCAACATTTCAAAGATTGCAGTGACTCTTAAGAGTTAATTATCAATTTCACATGCCATGTCCGTTTTTAAAGCTACTTGATTCCTTCATTTCAACCACCTAAGCCTATTTTTTTTTTCCTGCAAGAATGCACGAATTTTGAAGGAAGAATATTGAAATTGACTCTAGCTTAACTGGAAAAAATTTTGAACAGCTACTCCTCGAACCAATTTCAGCTTCATCAATCATCATATCACATCATGTTATTCAATATTAACATTACGAATTAAAGAGCAAGCAACCCTACATTAACATAAGAGAAACATTTGAAACTGAAATGGAACTCCTATTTCATGGCTTCGCCTACAAAAAAGAAGTTACGTCAAATATTTCTTCCATAAAAAAGTATTGGTTTAAACAGAACATCTATTTATTGGTTTTAAAACATTATTTTTAAAGCATGACAAGATTCTAATTTTGTTTTTCACTTTAAGCGTTTATTGGTTTTAAGAAATTTATATCATAACAATATATTAAGCAGAACATTTATGATTAAAGAAAATAAGCTATACAACTCATTCTTCTTAAAACAAAATATTACGCATAACATAGTGTTTTCTTTTTACGCAAAACACAGTGTTTTCTTTTTTACGCAAAACACATAGCATAGTGTCATACTACTCAATGATGATTCACTTCCAGAAATATAATAAATACCACAATTAACATGCTAGTTTTAAAAGTTGGCTTATATACCATAACTAAAATGCTGGTTCAATTTTTGGCCCGTTATGAAAATCATTTTCAGTCTAAGTTCTTTTACCTCTTTCAATGGAATCTCAATATTTTAAAAATATATTAACAATTGAAGATGTTCAAAGATTTATGAATTTTATTATAAAATAATTTTCATATTAAAATATGTACTTATTTTGATTTTTAATTATATAAAAAATAACATTTATCTTGTACACTGCACATACTAAAATACTATTTATAAAAAATTATTGTAAATAAAATTGATATGAATTATCTTATTTAAACATTATTAATTAATTTTAAATTATTCAATATTAATATATTTTTATTTTTTTATCATGCACTATATTTTTTTACAGGGCAAAGATATTAAAATTGATCAAAACACAATATCTGCCTCAATCAGAGAGTTGCACATGAAGAAGAGGAAAATTATAGAAAAACGCAACCCATTCAAATATTAGTCCAAACAAAAGAGAAAACAGAATGAGACTGCATGTTGTTTTCCTGCACATAGCTTGTAGTTCATCACAGTAAAGAATAGTTCATCATTCCCTACTTATCAAATAAATTATCCCCTCTCAGCATTTCACTTATCCTTGACAAATGTTAGAACTTAATTGGAATAGAAATATTATACAAAATAAAATAGAAAAGAATTAAACATGAGATAATACTAACTTTACTATGATATGAACACATCACAATTACAACTTCGTTAAATTTAAAGAGCATAGCATAATAACATTTAAGTCCCCTTATGAAATAAATATCTAATAGTAGATAATTCGACAGCTAACTCATATACTTATAGCATCTGAATAATACAGCTAAATCAATTGACAACAAATCTAATAAACTTGATCTCTTCTAAACAAAATAATAATCATAGAATTGGCAAGATTATAATCACTATCTTATCCGTTGTCAGGTAGAGCTCTCTTGTTACTGTAATGTAAGATTGACAATTGAACTGCTTGTTATGCTCAGCCCTTGCAGGGGTAATCTTCCTGCACTTTCCACAACCATTTCTCGCATGACACAACAAATCCAAACATAGGCAACATACCTTTCTCCACATGCCCCACATAAAGTCTCTCTATCTTCCTCTTTCAAACTGACACCCTCTTCATTCCTCTCTTTAAATCTCTTGCTTTTTAATATCTTGATTCAGAATCTCACAGCATTTGTCAACCCAAAAAGAGAGAAAATATATTTAGTTAAATACCAACCAGAAACCAGTTCACACTACAAATTGTAAAATCTTTTTTTGGATCAGTAAACACTTCTTCACTTCGCTACATTACGTAGTGCTCGCTTGTAGTTTGTAACATAAATGTAATCACAATCATATTATTCTCCATTCGCTTCAAAAATCCACCCCTGTAACGAAGATAAGCCTTGGATAGTTATTATAGAAGCGTTGCTACTGAATTTCCTAACCTCAATCCTAATGACTTGATTCTTAGTCTAGTTAAAATATGGTAAGTACTGAAGAGGTGCAAAACAGGTTACAATAAGAAAGTCAATAATTCTAATTGTTCACTAAATAGAAACAAAAGTCAAAATTTAATATCTTCAGCCACCAATGTTGCTGTTCCAAGTTTCCACCACAACACAAGTAACCTAGATAATACTAAATAAATAATGACACAGGAGCTAATATGATAACCAGTCTCAACTGTGAATCTGTTAACTCGAGAGTCAAACAAAAGGGCTCTCATAAGTCTTACTAACAATCTCATACACAGAAAAAAGAAAAAAGAAAAAAGCAGAGATTCAGGCCAATGGAAAAAAATAATTAAAAGAAACAACAGAACAAATCAAATAAACACTCAAAGTTCAACTCATAAGTATGAACAAACCAAAGTTGAACTTAATCAAAATAAGCACTTAAGGACTTTAAATTATGGAAATAAATGACAGATGAAGCTATTCAAACTTTTAACCGTCATTAAGACAGTTAAATCAGTATGAGAAGTCAAATCTCTTAACCTTTAACCCTGCCGCGTTCTTCTCCACCATAACAATCTAAAAAGCCAAAAATAGATACGAATTTGTAGTTGAAACATTCAACATCTAATGCGAAAGTCGACGTTACAACACCTTTCTCCAAATTGGCAGTTCAAATAAAATAGGATGAACTTACACAGTAGATGGGCCTATAAAGGAAGTAGGAGCATGTGCTTTCCTTCTCAGAATCTGACAATCATACTTCAAACACTAATTCCATCCATATTCATAAACACATTATGTAGCCAGCCTATAACAGTTTTACGATTTTATGGAAACTAATTTGGACTGTAAACTAAAAATAAAACTATTCAAGGATTCAAAGATTAATTGTTGCCTGGGTAGGAGACAATAGTAAAACGATAAAAAAAAAAAAAAACACGTATTTGGCAATATTGACAAGAATTAGTGCCACCCCTTCAAAAATAATTGGAAGGTAAAACAAATAAAAAAGAATTTTGCAGAGAGCTGTAATTCAATTGTCAAATGTCAAAGAAAAGACTAAATAATTTTTTAAAGGATATTTTTGCCTATTTATGTACAAAGAAAATAAAAATATTACTAACCTGCTCTGCATCACTTTATATGCCTCAGCCATGCACTATTCTGCTCATTTAAGGAACTATTTTCCATTTTGCGCTTTTGATTTTCAATATTAATTAACCATCTCCACTCAATACATTCCTATTCACTAAGCTTTGCTGTTGACTTTACTCCAAAAGTTCACATTATTGGGGTAGAGAAAAATTCATTCTCTTCCAACCGTTTTGGTGCCAAGATTGAGTCAAGAAATGTTCAGTAAGAAAAATAAATATGGCTGAGAAAGCAGATTTTTGTTTAGTGAAATAAAAGTTCGGTTGACTATAGAATAAATAAACAAAACAAGTACAATAAGTTACGAATAGACTTGTCAGTAGGAACTGTGTGCGTCTATGCAATACATCAAGGAGACATCCACTTTCAATAAAGATAAATTTCATATATCCGTGGGTAAAAAATTTCCATATTTTTTGCAGATGTATATCACAAAATATATTATTAACAAATTTGACTCGGATACCTGCAATTTCAGACTGAAACAAAGTTAACCTTGACTATTTGGTTAACATAAGCTTTACAAACTCACGATAATGATACACGGTCAATTGGCCAGATTGTTTAAGTTTTTGTCACAACCCAAACTATACAGTCATGACCGACGATGCACAGGTTGACATTCTTAGCTTGATAAATCTAAACCACACTGTCAAAAATATCATAAACATGTCAATATTCTCATTTACAGCTAGAAAAATGTCATCATACCTAATGTACTTTCATACAAGATTAAAAGAAATATTACAACTCTAAACAAGTTCAGTCTCTAGACTTCCTATAACTACAAAATATACCAAGATTCAAAACAACATCAAGGCCATTTTAACAATTGAGGTCTACAAAAAATGAAACGGTTGAGCAGACCGAAAGTACTGACAGTCTACTATTTAGGTACCTAGGAATCTAAAAAACCAGAAGGAAGGGGTAAGTCACAAGGACTTAGTGAGAAGACAATTAACCAATATGAACTAAAAGGGATCCACCTTTATGTCAACACAAATATTTATAATAGCTAAGTTGATAAAGAAAGTAAAACATATAGAGTTAGATATTTGTTATTATAATAGGAATCACACATGAGAAAACTGAGAAACAATTTCATTCCATGGATAACCCTCTCCTCATGAGGGGTCTTTCCCAATAAGGCAGTTTCATATAACGGATGATTCTAACCTCCCATGTTCACATGAAATCATTAAGGGCAATTCCATCTCGTAGATAACCTTTCCATCTATTGACAATTTCATCTAATGGATAGCCCTCTCCTCTTGGAGCAGTGTAAAATATCTAGGTGTACCTAAGTCATTAATATAGTTAATGGTTACAAGGTTCTATCATGGTTCCCAATAAAATCTAAATCAAACTTTTCTAAATTTTTCTCAAGCTCAACAACCTTTAAACGTTAGATCACTCAATATCAAGTATCATAATACATTAAACTAAATTAAACTACCAAACATTTAACAATAATCCAAAAATAAATTTGAAAGATAATTTTACCAATTTAACTAATTAATTAAAAATCATGTAAACAAATAAAAATAAATAAATAATGCAAAAAAATAAATAAAATATCAGAATGATTTGTGCCAACTCACAATAGCGTAGAAGGAGCTAAAAAATCTCTATTAGTTCCTACAAGAGTAGCTTCAAGGTGTGGGCACCATCCTCCTTATTCAAGACATAAACCGTAACCAAATACTTTCACCTAAAACATTTAGAGAAAGGGAAAATGAGAAATTTTTTTATAAAAAGGGTGAGATTCTACTAGCATTAAGGTTTAATTGGTGAAATTTAGGAATAAAGGGAGAAATTGAAGAGAAGGAGAAAAGAGATGAGGAGAAGGGAGATGGAGAGCATGAAATGGGGGAAAGAGGGTTGAAGAGGCAATGAAGTGTCAAGGATTCTCTGCCCTCCTTAGTTAGCTTTGAATATTTTTTCTTTATTATTATTATTTTTTTCCTTTAAGTTAGAAGGTCTTGGTATCCTACATCATTCTTTACACCCACCATCAATATTTTCTTTAAAGTGAATAACCTAAGTACTTGCTATGGCAAATATCCAATTACAATTAATCACATAATTCAGATTTTATCATCCATCTCCGTAGTTAATAAGATCTACAACTCAATCATTTCAATAACTCAATTGTAGAGTAACAGGTAACTTTTGGAAGTGAAGTCCTAAAAAGAAAAAAACTAATTTTATGAAGACAATTGACATCTTTGTCATCTTGTAATTCTAAGGTCGTGTAATTGAAAACCTAAGACCAAGCGTGATTTGGTACCAGTAAATTATGCTATCCACCCTTTTGTAGGGCTTTTTTGGCTTTTCTAAGAATGGTTTTTTTTCGAACCATGTAATGTGATTCCTCTCTTTATTGATGTCAAGATTGTTGATGGACAACTGAAGACCACCCCTATATTAGAAGAGTTGGTGATCTCAATGACATGGTAAATTGAAGACATAATTTTGACAAGATAAGTCTAGAAAGGCTTTGACTAAGAAGTAATGGATCGAGAAGATAAGTTTATAAGGGCGAAACAACTGTGTAATTGTTAAGCACACAGTTTTTCGAGAGTGATTTTTAATTTTGTCAAACAAGTGATTGAAGTAAAAGTGTGTCAAGCACACAATTCAATTGACACTAAGGCGTCATATTCAAGTGATAGTGATGTTTCAAGCACGCATTTTAAGTAACAGCGACCTATCGGTTTATGTATAATATACAAACGTAGAAACCCTTAGAATGTGAGTTTGGGTCTAAGTCAACACTATAAAATCAGCTTATGAGGAAAGGTTTGCCTTCCACTTATATATTAAAATTTAATCACATCTTTAATCAATGTAAAATCTTCAACGCGTCCCTTTACTCCAAGGATTGAATATTTTGTATGAGAAACTAGGTATTTATAAGTGGTCTGATAACAACCAATAACACGTGGCATGATAGGTCCAACAACAATTACTAGGATAGGCCTTTTTTCTTACAAATGATAAGAAACTAAAAACCAGAAAGAAAGGGAAACAAAACACCCATTAGAAGCCTAGGGTTCCAATGGCATCAGCATGCAATTGCCTAATCAAACTCACAATAGGGGCCTCTGTAATTTCCATCATATTAGCTATTAGAACTCCCATCTTGGCGCATTGATTTCCTTCCCTTATGACATGTATGACCTCAAACCTCCATTGCCTTTGCATAAGCCTTTTAATCATCGCCACTACATTAGTGGACCGATGATAAATATTTAGCTCCTACTTCTCCAATTTGCATGGAGTTTGAGCAACAAACCACTAACATAAACCCTAAATTCCACCCAAGTTGGATATCTTTCCAAATGGCATGCAATTCTATTAGAAGTACAAAGTTCATTTCCAAATAACCATCTTTGATATCATCCCAAAATGTGAGTTTCGACTAAACTCAACCCAACAAAACCAACTAATATATTATAATTTGACCAAATCTCTAGTCAACAGAGACCTCTAGCAAAAACCTTGTCCCATGAAGAACCAAAATTGGAAATTGTTTCCTTTATGAATGATTTCAATAAAAGAATGACATTGACACTATATATCTATATGTAACTAATATGAAGTGATTTATGATGACAATGATTCATACATATTTTATTTTATTTTTTAATAATGTGGAAGAAGTATGTTATTAATTTGGATTTTCAAAATTACAATTATATATTTATTATGTCTTTTAAATTTTTATGCATTTTTAAATAGTTATCTTCCAGATCATATCCTATATATTGTTAGAATAACCATTTTGTCGTATCGAATACCATATGTATTCGACAAAATTATCATATCTATGCATCATAGACCATAAGTTATTTCATTCCATGTCATGTGAATATTGTATTGAACAAGGTTTATAACTTGCCAATAGTAGGGAGGCTGGACCTAGCAAATCAAATTAAAAATGATCCAATATCAAGTATAAAAGGTTGTCAGATTTTTCGTGTTTTCATCTAAAGTGTGATAAATTAGTAAGATGGTCTTATGTGTTGTTATCTGTGAATATTAAGAAAATTCTCTTCAATCAATATAGTAATTGCAGTTATCCTCAATGGATGTATCTTCTATTATCAAAACTGGTAACTGGTCATGCTTCTAACTCACAACCGCAGTTCATTGTCAATTCAAAAGCTTGTTGCTTCATTATCATAGCTGGCTGAATTGGAGTATAAACAGTAATGTGCTAAAAAAGTTCATTGTGGTTGAGCATGATGTCAATTCTTTCAATCAAGTCAATTTTTAGAAAGTTAAGGGTAAGCATAATAAAATTATAGTATCTTTGCTTAAACCAGCTTAGGAAGAAGCTCCAAGTGGGTGCTGCACAATTATGCAGCAAACAGATCACAGTTCTCCATAATTATGCAGATCAAGGTGCATGTATAGGTAAGTAAATACACCATGCCAGAACAAGATCATGTGAGATTTGCATGTATGCTTTTCATGTAGCATTGGTTTCACCAATAAAGATAAGTGTATATATAATTATGTAGACTGCGTTATCAAACAAGTTAAAATGACTTTGCAACTAAACAAAAATCAGTACATTTACAAACAGGATGATACTCAGCCTGTCATGATGACAGTAAAGTTGGAATATTTTCAAAATGAATCTGCTTCTAATTCTCTTTTAACTCAAAACCCTTAACAAAAGGAAGATTACTATGCTCATTCACATAATCATTGGATTTTTAGGACAGTGTGAATCAGTGGGTTAAAGAATTGAAAAATAAAACCAGCTGCTAAACTTTACTGTCAAAATTGAACTCACTAAGTTGCTTTTCTTATGAACTTTGTAGCTTGAAATTAAGCCATTCACAAATTAAGCTAGAGTAAGCAGGTTCAAATCATCCATCAGACAACTAAATGTTGTTATTATTCACAGGATCTTAAGAGATTCATTTCTATTATTCCTATGAAATTTATGAATATTATGCTAAAATTTGTCATGTAATGAAACTATAACTGTGTGCTTTTAGAGGTAGATAAAGAGGGTTGTCCTTAAGCGTTTTGATTGGCCAGAGCAAAAAGTTGACACATTAAGAAAAGTAGCAGTTGGGTACCAAGATTTGTGCAAATCTGAAGTTTCATCCAATTGCAGAAGCTACTCAGCGACCACCTCAATGACATTAAGCTCAAAACCTTCACCATCTTCAACAAAAATGCACCATCATCACAATGGTGGTGCACATGAGAGCCGAAACCACAGGAAGACTTAGACAAAGAAAGTAAGGTTTTGGATTTTAATTGAAGGTAGCCATTCAGATTTGGGAGTTAAGAGTGAGGGGTATTTTTGGTTTTACACAAGTGTTGTAGGAAATTTCATTATTCAACTAAAAGTTAAAACTGTTAGTTAATGTCATTTTCTTAAGGGGGTAAAAGTAATGCAAAATAATGGAGGGGTATAAGACAAAACCCGAATAAAACACAAAGGGAACAAGTATAATTTACTTTTATTTTTTATTATAAAAAAATATAAAAAAAATATTGAAAAAATAAGAGAGGATAATGAATCATCCTGGACAAAAAGCACACAGCAGAAAGCAACCAAGAAAAAGAGACATTCAATGGAACAGAGCTGCTCAATCCATCGATACATCTTTTAATGAACCCCCCATTAAGGATGACATGTGCTTTATGCCAAATGAACTGCACAAGCTTAACAATAAAATCAAATCAAGTGTTCCCTAAAAGTACCATAAAAATATGAGATTTCTGCCCCAACCAAATGCACCAAGTGTAGCATAGGTTGCATGTTGCCACATATGAGAAGCTCTTTGGTTTGAGAAAACATATGTACGCACTTTAATTAGCAAAAGGCCACCGACTTTTCAGTTTGTTTCTTGTTTTCAAAAGTCATTGAAAACACCCTTTTATTGTACTTTGTTTTTAGTAATACTAACATTTGAATCCGAGAAACAGAGCAAAAGCCAGAATACTTAATCGCAAAGCAAAAAGCCAGTTAATCTCTTTATATTGACCAAAACTTTGAAATATTGAAAGCCAATTATCAAAAGAACTGGTCCAGGGGTCTAGTATTGATAAGTACCCAAGCACTTGGGAAACTCACCCCTTAAAAGATAGCTATTAAGGGGGGAGAATCAAGCACTTAAATACTCTACTAACCATTTCATACCACTAAAAGTGAGACTTACATGTCCCATAAGACCCAAGTTTCTATCATTATTAAGGGGAAAGAATCAAGTACTGAAATACTTATTGAGCATCACATACCACTCGGTGTGGGATTTAGCAACCCCATAATATCCAAATCCCTATCAAGGACATACCCAACATTCACAATGTTTAAAAATTGGCTTTTAAAATAATCAATTTACAGGAACAATTGTTGTGAACTTTCGTGTAGGTTCAAGTCTTGGGCGCCTAGAAATAGAATAATCCTTCTTATGACCTATGGTGAAATTAAGATGCAGACTTGTCCGTGACAGAACCTCCTAGACTATCACAAGCTGTCTAAAAAGGCTACAAAGATATTCTTAACAATCATTGCAATTAGTGTACCACATCAACAAGATGAATGTTCCTTCCTGTTAACAGCTATTGGAAATCCACTAAAATCCCCAAATAAAGACAATCTAACACTTAAAAAGGAGCAAAGATTTATTAAGCGACATGAAAAATTAACATCATTACTTTTGTAAAGCAGCAGCTCCAATGAATTATTTAGTTTTAGCAAAGTCACATACATTGGAATGTAAGGCAGCCACATATTAGTTGACATAATCTGCAACCAGGGTTGTACAAAGTTAAAATAAGGAATACAGGAAAAGACAAATGAAACAAGAGCAAAAGTACCACATGTGAGGTCAAAGTCAGCCAATCCACCCTCAAATTTCAAAAGCATAAAGTATAGTACTAAATATATCCACTATAAAGCGAGGCTAATCATTTGGTTTTGAGCGACACTTATATCAAATTATATCCTTAGTTTCTTACTATTATATCTTAAGCAAATATAATTATAAAGCATACCCTATAAAAGTATAATCCAATGTAGGGAATATGGAGATCAAAGTTATCGAATTGCAATATGAATCTACATTGACAAGTAACATAGGGTAGGAATACCTCTTCAGTTTTAAGAAATTCAGACTAAAAAAACTTGAGAATGCAGAGCAAAAATAACGAGCATACTCATAAAATGTCACTGCAGATACACAAAGCAAAATCGAAAGCCGGCCAGAAGTGAGTAAAACCTATACCTCTTTATTTCTCTTCTATCTTGCAAAACTCCGTAGTAAGCCCGCTACAAATTTTCCCATCCTCCAAAAGTTTATTAATCGTGGTTTTAAGCCTCTGATAATCATCAACAGTATTATAAACTTGATGAGATATCCGGACATAACCAGTTATAAACCCATCCTTGTCCCTGGGATCCCTATCATCATTCCTCAAAGCCTGGTAATATACAGGAACTTCAATTGCATGATAGACCCTTAAATACGATCTTAACCTTAAGGCATCATCATCACTCATGACACAGAGCTTAGAAGGCAACCCCACCATAATCATGCTAGCGCACATCTCAGGAGGCGACCCTAGAACCGTTCCCCAAGACTCCGCCAACATGGTCCCCATTTTCACTACCGCATCATGGTTCCTCTGCATGATCCCCTCAATCCCACCCTCAAACCGATTCACGAACTCCAAAATCGACGGCACAACAAGTTGGGGGCTATAGTCCCGCATCCCAACCCATGCACTCTCAATCGGCAACCCCTTTCCGTACTCCTGCGAAACGATAGGATGGTGCACGTCGTTTGAATTCTCTTTACAATACAAAAACGCCACCGAAGGCGGAGAGAAAAACCACTTGTACAAGTTGCTCACGTAAAAATCAGCCCCAATTTCCTTCACGTCCACGGGCAAGCTTCCAATTGCGTGAGCGCCGTCCACGAAAACCTGTTCCACTCCTTGCTCTCTGCAAACCTTAATCAATTCGCGAACGGGGATAACCATCGAAGGCATCGACGTTATGTGATCGAGTATCGCTAACCTAACTCTTCCGCCGTTGAGTTTACCTTTCTCGAGGCCTTTCTTAAACTCGGTCACGATTTCCTCGTCGGAACGAACCGGGAAGGGGAGCTGAACCTCGATGATGGTGCCACCGATCGGAGTCACGTAGGCCTCGATGGACTTCTTAACGGCCTGGTAGGCGCAGTGGAACATTATGACGGAGTCGTCTCGGCGGAAATGGCCGCGGACGAACCGGCGGCCAATCTGCTGGAGGACGATGGCAGCGGCCGTGGTGGCGTTGTCGACGAGGGAGACGCAGTCGACGTGGTCGGCATTGATGAGGTCAGCGACGGAGGCTCTTGATTCGAGGATGCCGCCGCGGAGCACGTTAAAGAAGAAGTCGTCGGGCTGCTGGAGGAAGCGAAGCTGGCATTCTGACTGCGCGGCGAGGACGGAGCGCGGGCAGCTGCCAAAGCTGCCGTTGTTGATCCTGGCGACGCCGCATTGGTGGTGGGAAAATTCTTCGCGGATCTCAGAGTCGGAAATAGGGTGTGCGAGCTTGGGTTTCTTGGCGGTGTGATGGTTGGGCTCGACTACGCCGTTCCTGTGGGTTTCGTCGTCCATTGAGGGTTTTGGGATGTTATAGGGTTGGGGAAGTGAGGACATTGTTTGATGAAATTTGGGAATTAAAGGGCTTTAGGGAGAGTGTAAGGTTGGAGATAGCATAGCTGGGGAGAAGAACTGGGTAGTGGAGAGTGGAGAGTGAAGCGGTGAAATTGTCCTCACTCTTTCCTCTTTCCTCTTTTTTTAGTTTTGTTTTTGACCTATAAGATTCAGACCCTTTTATATAATAAATTTTTCTTTGTACCTCCACGTGTGGGCCACACCCGTGAGGTTTTGTAATAGAATCACAATAAACCTTTTTTAGAATAATAAACCTTTTTCCACAAAACATTACAAACACCAAACCATTGTCAGATTATAGCAAACACCATTCAAAATTTTATTTCCTGAATCTGAATTCTGATTCATGTTGTGGTCCAAGCTTGCCAGAAAACAGTTTCGAATTTGGTTTCCCAACAAACTGATTTTTTTAAGAAAATCATTATCATCTGATAAAATATTTAATATTTTTAAATTAAAAAATTTTAACAATAAATTCAAATTTAATTAATTATGTAATAAAAATTAATTAATTATTATATTAAATCATAATTTAATAAAAATATTATTATTAATTACAATAATAGTTAAAAATTAATGTTATTAAAAATATAAAACTTATTTTGAATAATGAAAAATAAACTTTCAGAAAGAAGGAGACTAGGTTCTTTTAACACTAAACTTTCTTATAAAACAGAAAAGAAATTACCTAATTTATATTGCAATAATTAAGTTAATAATATGAATATCTGAATCTAAGAATATTTAATAATATTTAATATGAAATGTATGAATGAATATTAAAATAGTACTTAAATTTATATTATAGAATAATATTAATTGTTATTATATTAGTTGGGTTAGGTAAAATATGAGATAACATTTTATTAGATATTTTATTCAAATATTTTAAATGAATTATTAATTTAAAATAATATTAGTATAAAATTTAATGAATATTAAATTTAATTTTTATTTATTAATTTAAGTAATTAATAATATTTTTTATGTTATGTTAAAATTAACAAATTAGTAAATTTACTACTACTAATTTAAAATTTATTTTAATTTATTACTTTTATGAATTTATTATTGTCATCTTACGGATATGTGGATGGTAAGCTGATATAGTAGTTACAATCTATTTTGAATTTTGTTTTTCTTAGTAAATTGTGAATTTACGAATCTTATGATAAATATTGTTACTAAAGTGAGTGTCCGATTATTCGCAATAATATTATCTAATATGTTATTATTATTTAAAAATTTCACAGTGCTTAAATGAATAAATCGACATATCATTATTATTTTTTCCATTTTTTCTTAAATGTCACATTTTTTTAAAAATATTTTTTATTTAACTATTATTTTCAAAATTCAAAATAATATTAATTATTCTTTTATTATTATTATTATTATTAACCTAATCTTTAATTTATATATATATATATTATAATGTAAAAATAAAAACAATAAAATAGATAATATCCTAAATATTCTATCAAAATAAAAAATATATTATATTTCTTTTTTTTAAAAATGACACATTATAAAAAAAATTAAAAATATATTAAAATGTATATATTATTCATACTCAAAAAATATTATATAACATATTATTATTATTTAAAATATATATAATTATAATTTAAGCATCCAATTTTTTATCTAAATAAAAAATATTTATTTTAAGGATTCAAATCTTAACTTGAGTAAGGATCATTATAGTTTAATAAATATGAAAATTGTAATGATCATTCTCTAATTATCTTTCTTTATCATTATCTTATAATTTAAACACCTAAATCACTATTTCAGTAATAAATATCAATTTTACCACTTTTTTTTTTCATTTGACCTTATGTATTTAATGCCTAAATCGTACTTTGAATGATTATGATCATCACTCAAACTCAAACACCCAACTCGTACTTTGAGCAAAAATGTTAAAAATAATGTAAAAAAAAGAAGTCTTAAAACACAATTTTTTATTTTCATTAAACCAAAATACTCCTATATCATAAACTCAGTATAATATCTTTTCAAAAGAAAAACATATCTTTTAAAATTCTTTCATTACTTAAAAATTCAAACAAACATGTATTTACCATCAAACTAAGTATTATTTTTTAATACTTACTTATATTATCTATATTTTCTTTTATTATGATAATTTTCTAAGTAATCTATACAAATTTTCAATTCAAAACTCTAATACTTATGAAACTTTTTTCATTGTGAGAATCATGATCATAATTTCATAATCTAAAATCTCAAAAAAAAAAAACCTTTTAAAAACTTAATATAAATTACCTGTTTCCAACTTCCGATCAAACAATATCCATTTTTATACTTTAAATTTTTTCCTATTTTCAATATTTTCTCTATAAAGAAAACTCAGGCAATTTTTAGTTAAAAAGATAGAATTTTTTTGAAAATGAAACAATTTACTCATTTATTTATAAAGTTTTAAAACCTACTTGACATATTTTATTTTTATAAAAAAATTCTATCGTTACATGTATAAAGGGTGAATTTCATTCTAACTGTTACTTTTCTATGTATATAAATAAGTAGTAACAATAACATTCATAAATCATAAAGAAACAATTTAATTTATAATATCAAATATAGTTATCAAATTTTTATCTTTTTTTCTCTCTTTTTCTCTCTCAAATTTCAATATTAAAATGTACTTAAGCATCTTAAATGTGTTGTGAATATGACTCTTAAACATGACTCTTAATCTTATGTCAATGTATAATAATCGTTAGTTGATAATATATTATATAAATACAATGTTTTAAGCATAAGTTTCTTATTCAAAATATAGTAAAAAAAATGGAGTGTGAAGCTTGTAATGACCCCTTAAATATATTGTATATATTAAGATTGAACAATTTCACCACCTTCTTGAAATCTCTAAACCTTCTTAATACTTTTGTATTTCTTTTATCATTCTAACAGTACAACTTTCAATCATGATTCTTCCATTTAAGTGTCATCTCAATCCTTATGTCAATTATATTAACATTTATAACTAATCATTTAAATAAATTCTCAACATACAATAAACATATTTCTTTTATCAATTATATAGATTATCATCCATTCCATATGCATATACATAATCATACCAAACAAGCATTAAAATAAAAAATAAATTTCCTCTTCATTTAGGTATTCTTTCTTTCACTTTAAGTAACAAATATCTCGCTTGATTGGAATCACATGAACTCCACTTACTTAAGTGAAAATAAAGTTAAAAATATTATATTTTTCTTATAATTATTGATTAAGTGATATATTTTTCATTTGTATAACGTCATTTTCGTTTAAATAAGTTTTACTCATTTAAATCAAAATGAGATTAAAAACAACAATAATTTAGTAAAAATACGCTTCAACTAAATTACAATCTCTTTCATAAAATATATTAAAGTTTAAAACATCAAAATATTTAGTCTAACAAAAATAATTTTAAGTTTATACAACTAAAAAATAAAATTAATATTTGAAATCAATTTTTCTCATCTTCTCCTTTTACATGATTGGAATAAACGTTGAAAAGAATTCTTAAAATAATTTTTTTTTTATTAAAATAAAATTGAAGAGTTTTCAAAATTTTATAAAAATAAAAATATTAAAAATAGAATAAAAGAGAAAAAAAATAAGAAAATTACCTTAAATTAAAAAAAATATAGAGTAAGAAATAAGATTTTTTTAGGGAAAAAGTAAAAAAAGAAAAAAAAAATCTTCTCTTTACTTTATAAAAAATAAATCCTAATTTCACTTATATACAAATATTTGCTTCTTATAAAACAATTTCCTTCCCATTTAAAAATTTTGTGTGGCTGTAATAGAGTAATAAAGAGTAGTTAACAAAATTTCTCTAAATAAAAGTGTGTAGTTAAAAATTACTGAGAATAAGGTGAGACAAAGTAAATTGAAATTTAAATTATTTCCATCATAAAACTATATAATATGATTAGCGAAATCAAAGAAAATAAAAATGCTTATTTTTTGCTGGGCTGCCCGTGAGTTTTTGAAAATCATATTTTTCACAATTTTTGGATTTAATTAGTTTACCATTGTTTAAAGTTCACCAATCAATCAATTATTTGCTTTCCATTGTAAAAAAAATATGTATTTAATTTGTAGGTTTGGTTGATGGGCTTAATCACACCACACTCCCTTAATCAATTTTAGAAAAAATAATTTACTACCAATTAGTAAATATAAATTTGAATGTAATTCTAAATTTTATTCTTATAAATTAATTTTAATCATTAAATTAGATATTTAAATTATTTTTTAAAATTAAATTTAAAGAAGAAATAACTAATTTATTCTTACAAGAAAATCCAATCAAATTTCTAATTAAGGAATTTAATAATTTCTATTATCATAAAAATTTTAATTTACTATACATCGATATAATTTACAACTCAAATAATTAATTGATTGGTGAACTTTAAACTATGATAAACTAATTAAATGCAAAAAATTGTAAAAAATATGTTTTTCAATACGAAACATGATAACAATAAATATAATGGACTCTGTTTATTCTATTATTTTGTATAGTGTAATTACATTAATGTTTTATTGAAATTTATTCTTATATTTTTAAAATAGAAAAATTTATTATGGAATTTTTTTTATTAAAAGTTGTTTAAAAGAGTGAGATTCTGTGTTACTACTACTAATACAGACTGCCACCGTGGACTTGCCTACACACTGGATTCCCCTTATCTTATCTCTGGTCGTGCCACGTTGCCAATGTTACAACCATCACAACATCGCAGAAGCAGCAAGAAACTCACCGTCTTTGTTAGCAGCGTTACGAGTTACACACTCGCGCCAAGGCCATGAAAGCTATATTCCCTTTCCAATCCAATCCAAAATCCTCACTATAAACCATTTATTCAAATTTTCTCCACAATTCTGAATCCCAGCCATGGCCGCGTCGTCTCTCTGTTCCTCTTTCACCTCCAAAACGTGGAATCAGCACGCACGTTATCACAACAAAACCCTAACTCCACCGGCTTCCGCTTTTCTTCGTGGAGACCCCCTGCTCCATCCGCCGTCTATTTCCGGCACCCGCCGGAGAAGGAGGCGCCGACCGGCTGTCGTAGCGTCTCTCGGAGGTTTGCTCGGCGGCATCTTCAAAGGCGCCGACACGGGAGAATCCACGAGGCAGCAATACGCTGCAACCGTTAACATTATCAATGGATTGGAACCGGAGATTTCCGCATTGTCGGATTCGGAACTAAGGGACAGGACTTTTGCGCTTCGAGAACGCGCGCAACAGGGCCAGTCTTTGGATTCTATCTTGCCGGTGAGTTTATAGTTTTGCTTGTTGTAGTTTATAAGCGGTGTTTGAAATCAAATGCAGTTGCTCTTGATCGTGACCAAGGAAGTGAAGTAAAGTGTGTGTGTTACAGGAGGCGTTTGCTGTGGTGAGAGAAGCTTCGAAGAGGGTTCTGGGCCTTCGTCCCTTCGATGTCCAGCTTATAGGTAAGTCTTTCGTCGACGAATGGTTGTTTATGGAATTGGACTGTCGTTTTATAGAAAAAAAAAACTTACATGCAGTTAAGTGCTTTTGGTGTTGTTCTCCAAAGTGAAGTTTCAATTAAAATAACCGACGCAATAAAGTTTGTATTGAAGGTTAACATAGGGCCCCAAGGTAAACTCCAATTCTGGTTGGAGATCAGTACCAAAAGCACTAGTGGAATTGTATCTAAGTTTGTACTTATTCTATTCCCTTATACATATTGTAGTTTACTCTAGCTCGTGTTATTTACTGTGTATAAATATATGCAGAAGAGGAAAATTTGTGAATGTTGTTAGTTTGGGTCTTGTAGGAGGCATGGTTCTTCATAAGGGGGAAATAGCTGAAATGAGGACTGGAGAAGGGAAGACACTGGTTGCAGTTTTGCCAGCTTATTTAAATGCATTGAGTGGGAAGGGAGTTCATGTTGTAACTGTCAATGATTATCTGGCTCGGCGGGATTGTGAGTGGGTAGGTCAGGTTCCACGCTTTCTTGGATTGAAGGTTGGCCTCATTCAGCGTATGTCTCATGCTTCGTTCCTTCCCTCTTCTCTTTATGTCTGTATTCTCTAAGTACATCTATATTAATCCTTTGTTAGTCATTTGGGGTTGGTTGTGGGCCTACCTGGGTAAACTTCTTTGTAAGCACTTTTAGAGAAAGAAAATAAGAAGAAAAAACTAAGATAAATTTCTTTATAATCTAAAGCTAGTTCATATATAAATTAAAATTTGATTTTAGAGAAATTAATGAGAGATTCTACAAATTAATTTATGCATAAACTAATTTTAGCTTATGGAATAATTTACATTATTTTTCCTTCTTCTAGAAGTGCTCATGGAGAATTTCATGCAAAAAGGCTTTGTGTTTCAAACTACTGTGTTGCTTTGTTGCCCTCTAATCTATTTTCATCTCTTAATAAACTCTGATTCTTTCCTGACTTAAATTTTTTCTTTGGTTTTTGTTTAGGGTTTTTATGTTTCTTTTCTTTTTCTCTTGTTATCAACTTAGCTTCTTTTATATGCAAACCATTTTAAATCTATTCCTTTGTTATTGTCTAACGAATGATACATTTGTTGGCAGAGAATATGACAAGTCAGCAAAGAAAGGAAAATTACTCATGTGATATAACATATGTCACTAATAGTGAGCTTGGTTTTGATTACTTGAGAGACAATCTTGCCACGGAAAGTAATTTTCCTTTACATATTTCTTGCGGTATGCTTTTTAGATTTTATTTTCCATCCTTTTAACATCGTGCTGAACTTGGAACTGTGAAATGTACAGAGTGTTGAAGATCTTGTCGTAAGGGGTTTCAATTACTGTATCATTGATGAGGTTGATTCAATTCTTATTGATGAAGCTAGAACACCACTTATTATATCAGGACCTGCAGAGAAACCCAGTGATCGATATTATAAGGCTGCAAAGATTGCAGAAGCATTTGAGCGAGACATACATTACACTGTAAGTTTACATTGTGAAATGTAAGGTATTATGTTTATCAGAATACATGCTCTATGTATCTCTATTGGTACCTGCTCAGCTTACTGTAAGCAAATCTGGTACTTTATGTTTTTAAAAGTCGCATTATGTATAGTTGAGGAAATTTTGTTACATTTAGTTTTGTCTCCTCGCAGCATTTACCCTTGGGCGTATAAATTTTAATTAGAATATGGCAACAAAATTATAAACTGGGACTGCATTGTCATTGATTAATATTAATATTTTTATCCCTTGAAAACTGTTAGAATAGGTTAGAGTAGGTTAGCATAGGAGTAATTACAAAAGCTGTTTTTGTATACCTATATCTGCACTACTCCTATTCATTAATTATGACTGTTCCCCTACTCTATTGTAACATCAGTCTTATATAATGAAATCTGAAGAGAGGAGA
>BDMB01000022.1:1410954-1626533 GCA_016859785.1 Macrotyloma uniflorum | reverse complement strand
TCTTATATAATGAAATCTGAAGAGAGGAGAAAGAGAACTCTCTTATTTTGTATACACTGTTTAATTTATTTCAAGTTGGTATCAGAGCGGGTCGACCCGCTCTGCCTGTCTCTGTCTTGTCCGGTGAAACAGTCACCGTTGGGCCGCTGTTCGCCGCCTTCCGCCGCCGGCCGCCGTTCGCCGCTGTCCGCCGGCGACTTGCTCAGTTTTCGTCGGAAACCACCGGATTTGGAGCGCCTCTACGAGCGACGGCCACCCCCACCTGTTCCGTCGCCTGAATCGTTCTCACGCGCCGCCACGCATCACATTTCCCTTTCGATCTGTTAGGCGCGTACCACCCACACGCTGTCTTCCTCTCATTGAAACCCTTCTGTGCTGCCTTTGTAGGTCTCGTCGGACATTCCTCTTCTCTTTATTGTCATTCAGCGTCCATCATCTAAAATGGCGTCAGGACCTGTTCAATCTTTTTCTGGAACTCCTGTAATCACCTCGGAAAAACTTGATGGAAAAAATTATCTATCTTGGTCGGCATCTGTAGAACTTTGGTTTCTAGGTCAGGGTTTCCATGACCACCTAGAAGAAGATGGGAATAATGTACCATCTGATCAAGTTGAAAAATGGAAAAGAATTGATTTTCAGTTGTGTGCTTTGTTGTGGCAATCAGTGGAACCAAAAATATTGACCACCTTAAGATCGTTCAAAACATGCCACTCTTTTTGGAAGAAGGCTAAAAATATTTTTGCCAATGATGTGCAACGTCTTTATGACTCTGCCAATAAACTAGCCTCTCTCAAGCAAACAGATCATGACATGGTATCCTTTATGGCTGAAGCTCAATCCGCCGTAGAAGAATTGAAGATGTTCTTGGAAGTTGATTCACTAGAAGAAATTAAGAAGAAACTAGATAAGTTTTATATGGTTATGATTCTTCGGGCCATGCATCCAGATTTTGATCATGTTAGAGATCGACTTTTAACTGGTCATGAAGTTCCATCAATGGAAAGCTTGACGACTCGACTCCTACGGGTTCCCACTATTCAAAGCAAGAATATGCAAGAGGCAGTTGAATCATCTGTTATGGTATCTGTGCGTGGAAGAGGAGGACGCAATACAAGAGGAGGAGGACGTGGTGGTAAGGGACGTCCTCAATGCACATATTGCAAAAGAATGGGTCATACTCAAGAGAACTGCTTCTCCTTGCATGTCTTTCCTGACAAAACAGCCAATATCTCTAAAGCTGAAGTTGTTGAACCCAAATTCTCTAATGAAGAATACCAAGAATATTTGAGATTAAAATCTAATAGCTTGGCACAATCATCTTCTAGTCCTAATTTGTCAACAGCTTGCATCTCACATTCTGTGGAAAGTTAAAACCCATGGATAATTGACTCAGGTGCTTCTGATCACATTTCTGGTAATACTTCTTTGTTTTCATCCTTATCTTTTCCTGAAAATTCTCATCTCATAACCTTAGCCAATGGTTCTAAAGTTGCCTCCAAAGGTGTTGGTCAAGTTTCCCTTTCTCCTTCTTTAAATTTAAAATCTGTTTTATTTGTTCCTTCATGTCCTTTTAATCTTATTTCTTTAAGTCAATTAACCAAGTCCTTAAATTGCTCAATAACCTTTGATGCCAATTCTTTTGTTATTCAAGAACGTGGTACGGGTCGACTGATTGGCGAAGGACATGAATCAAGAGGATTGTATTATTTTGGGACTAGCTCATCGGTGTCTTGTTTTGCATCCCTGTCTCCTAAATTGTTACATGATCGTTTGGGTCACCCTCACTTGTCAAAGTTAAAGAGAATGGTTCCTGAACTTTGTAGACTTCAAAAATTAGAATGTGAATCATGTCAGTTAGGAAAACATGTTAGGTCTTCTTTTCCTAAGCAGTCTGAATCAAAATGTAATTCTGCATTTTCTATTATACATTCTGATATTTGGGGTCCAAGTCGTGTCTCATCTTTTGGCTTTAGATATTTTGTTACTTTCATTGATGAATATTCTAAATGTACTTGGATTTATCTAATGAAAAATCGTTCTGAATTGTTGTCTATTTTTACATCCTTCTTGAATGAAATCAAAAATCAATTTGGTCAAGTAATCAAAATTTTGAGAAGTGACAATGCCAAAGAATATTTCTCCTCTGATTTTTCTACACTTTTAAGCTCACATGGCATTTTACATCAATCCACTTGTCCTCACACACCTCAACAAAATGGTGTGGCAGAAAGGAAAAATAGACATTTGGTTGAGACCGCTCGTACCTTATTAATTGGTGCTCATGCACCAGCCCATCACTGGGGCGATGCTGTCTTAACTGCTTGTTTTCTTATTAACAGAATGCCATCCTCTTCTCTTAACAATAAAGTTCCTTATTCCATTCTATTTCCCAATGAACCTCTCTTCCATATTTCTCCTCGTGTATTTGGTTGTGTATGTTTTGTTCATGATATGTCCCCAGGTTTGGACAAACTTTCTGCCCGGGCTATCAAATGTGTCTTCTTGGGCTATTCTCGACTTCAAAAAGGGTATAGTTGTTACTCTCCTGAAACAAAAAAGTACTACATGTCTGCCAATGTTACCTTTTTTGAACAGTCTCCCTTCTTCCCTCCATCTGTCCAGGATGTCCATTGTGTCCAACAAGTCCTTCCAATACCATTAGTTGAGTCAATTGTTCCTCTTGTTCCTGGCAATCCAAATCCCATTCAAGATACACCTACACCATCTGTACCTCCTTTTATTACCTACCAGCGTAGGACCCAAATGACTAGTCCAATGCTTCACGGTGAGTCCTCTTCATCAAGTCCTTCTCAATTATCACTCAATACCATAGTTCCTGACAATGATGATTCAGATAGGCCTATTGCCCTCCGTAAAGGTACCTGTTCTACCCGTAATCCACATCCTATTTATAATTTTCTTAGTTATCATAGATTGTCTCCTTCCTACTATTCCTTCATATCCTCTGTCCCTTCTATTACTATTCCTAAAAATGTGAATGAGGCACTTGATCATCCTGGGTGGCGACAAGCCATGATTGTTGAAATGCAGGCTCTTGACAATAATAAGACATGGGAGTTAGTTCCCCTTCCATTAGGGAAAAAGACAGTCGGATGTCGATGGGTGTATGCCATCAAAGTTGGACCCAATGGTGAAGTTGATCGCCTCAAAGCTTGATTGGTTGCCAAAGGATACACTCATATCTATGGTCTTGATTATAGTGACACCTTCTCTCCAGTGGCCAAAATGACTACTATTCGTCTTTTCTTATCTATGGCAGCTATTCGTCATTGGCCTCTTCATCAATTAGATATAAAAAATGCTTTTCTTCATGGTGATCTAGAGGAGGAAGTTTATATGGAGCAACCTCCTGGATTTGTTGCTCAGGGGGAGTCTGGTTTGGTTTGTAAGTTACGCCGCTCTCTATATGGTCTCAAGCAATCTCCACGTGCTTGGTTTGGAAAATTTAGTCACATTGTTCAAATCTTTGGGTTGAAACGTAGTGAAGCAGATCATTCAGTCTTTTATTGTCATACCTCCCCTGGGAGATGTGTTTACTTAATAGTATATGTTGATGATATAGTCATTACAGGGAATGATGCTGCTAGAATCTCTCAGTTAAAGGAACACTTATGCAATCATTTTCAGACCAAGAACCTAGGAAGTCTCAAATACTTTTTGGGTATTGAAGTAGCCCAATCAAAGGAAGGAATTGTAATTTCTCAAAGGAAATATGCCTTAGATATCTTAAAAGAGATGGGTATGATTGATTGTAAACCAGTGGATTGTCCTATGGACCCAAATCATAAATTAATGGCAAAACAAGGTGAATCCTTCTTTGACCCAGAGAGATATAGAAGATTAGTTGGGAAACTTATTTACCTTACCATCACTAGACCTGACCTATCTTTTGCAGTTGGTGTTGTTAGTCAGTTCATGCAAGCTCCTTGTATTGATCATTGGAATGCTGTCATCCGTATCATAAGATATCTCAAAAAGGCTCCAGGACAAGGTCTACTATATGAAGATAAAGGAAATACTGAAATCTCTGGATATTGTGATGCTGATTGGGCAGGATCTCCTATGGACAGACGCTCTACTACAGGATATTGTATTTTCATTGGAGGAAATCTTATCTCCTGGAAGAGTAAGAAACAAAATGTAGTTGCTCGATCAACTGCCGAAGCTGAATATAGGGCAATGGCGTCCCTAACATGTGAACTAGTGTGGGTAAAACAATTTCTCCAAGAATTAAAGTTTTGTGAGATTCAGAAAATGAAGATGTATTGTGATAATCAAGCTGCACTCCACATTACTTCTAATCCTGTGTTCCATGAGAGGACCAAACACATAGAGATTGATTGTCACTTTGTTCGAGAAAAATTACTGTCCAAAAAAATTTGTACTGAGTTTGTTGGATCCAATGAACAACTTGCAGATGTACTAACAAAGTCTTTAAGAGGGTCTCAAATTCAATTCATATGTTCCAAGCTTAGCACATACAATCTGTATGCTCCAGCTTGAGGGGGAGTGTTAGAATAGGTTAGAGTAGGTTAGCATAGGAGTAATTACAAAAGCTGTTTTTGTACAATGGCAAATTCCTTCGTGATTATTAGTTTTTTTCCCTTTTGGGAGGTATACTTGATGGGAGGAATATTAGTTTTCCTTATTCATGATGAGATCTCAATTCCAGCTATTGTTTCATTAGATATCTTAGTCTTACAACTAGAATCGCTCTTTTTTTCTATCCAATTCCTCCACCACTGTGAAACCAGTTAGGTTCAGGCACATTACACCTTTTAGTTATTGAGAGAACTTGAGTACTCTATTCTGATCTAGGAAACAGCTCCCAAAGATTTTTTTCCTCTTTTTGAACATACATGAGGAGATCAATCAAGTTATTGATATTGAAATTCTCAGATTCTTCCTATACCTGTGAGTTCCATTGGAGCAAAAAATGGTACATTGGAAGAATCATTTAAGTCTTCCAATATCAATAGGTTGATTGTTCTGCTTCAGCATATTCCAAAAGGAAAAAAGATCTTTGAGAGCATAGACAATGTGTTCAAATTGTTCATACCATTATTAAAACAACAAAATGTTTTTTTTTTTTTCTTTTCATTAATTAATATTTTTATCCCTTAATACAAACACAACAACAATGCTAATTCATGTGTGATTATTTATTTTTCCCTTTTTAAAGGTATATTTCATGAGAGGAGATCTTCACTTGCCTGGTTTTGATACATGGATAAGATGTTTGAATTGTTCATACTATTTTAAAACAACAAAATGTACAAATTAGGTGAAGGAATATTTATCCCTGCTTTTTTATGGAGGTCATGGACCTTTCCTGTTTTTTCAAACATCAGCGTATCTGGGGTGGGGTGGGGTGGGGGAGATTGAAAGAAAAGTAGGAAACATGATCAGACTAGGCCTAGGTAAATGAAAATGAGAGAGAAGAGAAGAAGATACCTTATAAATATGAGAAAAAAGACTATGCACTGACATTATAAAAGAATTTTACATTGTAATCTAATCATAAACTGTTGTGTAGGATAAGTTTATTGACTTTTACAATAGCTACCTTAAAAGTCATCCATCTACCGTGATTTTTGATTTACACTGATAGTACATAGTCATTAAACTTTCTAAATATTATATATACAGTGGAATGCTTATGTTAATCTAACAGAAACTGTAAATTTGATATGCAAGTTAGTTTCTATTTCAATGTCTGCTCGGCAATGTGAATAAAATTCTGTCATTCACATTGCCTGACAACTGGGTGGTTTTTGTGGTATTTTATGTATGATTAGATTACGGGTATTGTGTTGAAAATTGGAAACAAAGTATGTTAATTAACATAAACATGGTGGTTGAGGTTTTGATTTTTTTGTAATGTGAATGTTTGAGCTAAATTTTCATCACAACCTTAACTTGTTTTTATCTTCAATGACAGGAGCATATGCTTAATTTATTAAAAAAAAAAATGTTTCTTTGAATTTTATTATTCTTACTGAAATTGTCATTGCAGGTTGATGAAAAACAAAAAACAGTTCTACTTTCTGAGCAGGGTTATGAAGATGCTGAAGAAATTTTAGCTGTCAAAGATTTATATGATCCAAGGGAACAATGGGCTTCATATATATTAAATGCAATAAAAGCTAAAGAACTCTTTCTTCGAGATGTAAACTACATAATTCGTGGAAAAGAGGTCCTTATTGTTGATGAGTTTACTGGTCGAGTCATGCAGGTATTTAGAAATTCTATTTGACTTCATGGCAATAAACAATTTAGCTAGGAAAGGCAAAGAGAATAATAAGCAATAGCAGTTTTCTTGATCTATATTTGATATAATTATTTTTATATTTATAACTCAGTCTTTTACACATACTAACTTTTATTGTATGTAGTACTATTAAGATAATGGCAAAACTCTGCTTTAGATTATAACTGAGAAAACTATTAAATTATAACGTAATGCACTGCGTTGTGCTTTACTGGATAATTTGTGACTGTTATTCAACAATTAAAGCATTATTATTTAATTGTTGATACTATAAGAATAGTTGCAATTAATATTCACTAGATTTAGTTTGAAGTTTCTGCAAGAAAATTAGTCTACAGTTTACACCTGGACAATACTTGACCTCCCTACTTGAAATACAAATTAATAGAGATTCCACCTTGTGATACATTTCACATTCTGTCGTTATCTTTAAACACCCTGCAGTGAACTGTGGCATATACAAGGATATTTTTGCTTGTGATTACAAAGCCAAACCCTGGTGATTACATTACTATCTAATTATTGTAGAATACCTGTCTAACCAATGGCAAAATCTTACATATTACTGGTACTCACTATCACTTCTATCTTGATAAAACAAATAATTGAACTTAATGAAGAAAAAATGTCACATGTTCAAATTTCTGAGAAATTAATTTGGCGCTAGTAATTTTTATTTACTTATAGGGGAGAAGGTGGAGTGATGGCCTTCACCAAGCAGTTGAGGCAAAAGAAGCGCTGCCAATTCAAAATGAAACTGTCACGCTGGCTTCCATCAGTTACCAGAATTTCTTTCTTCAGGTTGGAAATGTTATATTTGAGCTGATTAAGTGAATCATCATTTTAGAATTTCATTTTCCTTTGAACTTACCCTGATGCTTTCAACTATGTACTTCTACAGTTTCCCAAACTTTGTGGTATGACTGGCACTGCAGCAACAGAAAGTACAGAATTTGAGAGCATTTACAAGCTTAAAGTTACAATTGTGCCAACAAACAAACCTATGATAAGAAAGGTTTCTTCTTACTTGTCATTCATGTGCTGCACTATAAACTGATTATTGTTTTGCCATGTGGGATCTGTATTCCATTTCCTGAATTGGAGAATGGTAATATATTTATTATACCTATATGTGCAATGTATGCGTAAACGATTATAGTTCCATCAGAGGTAGTGTGGGTGGATTACTTCCATTTAAAGTTAACTTCGGAAGCCTTACTGTTCATTGTTGTAGATAATTCAGTTAGTCGTAGGTAGTTAGTGGACTGTTAATTAACTGCTTATAATAGTTCTATAAATAGTAATGATGTATTGTGATACATTTCTGTGAAATATAAAATTTCAGATTCAATATCCATATCCCTTGTTCTCTTTCCCCTTTTCTTCTCTGTTCTTGTGAGTGTGTTCTAACATTCATCTTAGTAGATTGATTTTGTACATAATAAAATAGTTTTTATAAATTGTTTGTTTCATTTTTAGTTCCTAATCTTTAATTTCTTTCTCAGGACGAATCTGATGTAGTTTTTAGGGCAACTTCAGGGAAATGGCGTGCGGTTGTAGTGGAAATCTCTAGGATGCACAAAACTGGTCGCCCAGTGCTTGTTGGCACGACTAGTGTTGAGCAAAGTGATTCTTTGTCGGAGCAATTGAAAGAAGCTGAAATTCCGCATGAGGTAAGGTCTCTCTTATCTTCCTATACTATACCTCAAAAAATAATTAGAGGCATCATTTACAATGTAAGCACCTTTTCTCTTAGAAAAAAAATCCATTAAAAAGATGAATTTTATTTTTCTAGAAAAGCATATTCACTTCCGTAAAAGAACTTGATAAGTTTTACATTTTTCTCTATGATAATGATTAATAAATCTCACAAAACATCATTGAAAGGCATTTTATTAAAATATTTTATATTATATTTTTAGGTGACCTTTTGAATGTTTAAAATGCTCTTATAATACTAGTGTGCTTGAAGAATCCACCCATTGGGAGGTGTTGCCTCAGGTGGTTGAGCTGACAAAATATTTGTTTAATTGGAAATCAAATGAAGGGTGTTCAACATGTGTCATACCGGTGTTGGTGTCAGAAAAACATGTCTGACATAGACACTCAACCAGCTCAAGCAAGAGAGGAGTTTTTATTCTTCATATAGACATATTGTGTTTGTAGAATACTTTGTTAATCATACCTGTTTCAAATAATTTGTTTCTGAAAACGATAGCCTACTCATAGCCTAGGACAAGTGTTGATAGCATTGACCATCTGCTCATCCATTTGATAGAATGAGATGCAACCACTTTTTTTCTTAATATTTTTGGGTTTATAATGAAATATGTATTGTTTCTAGGTTCTTAATGCAAAACCAGAAAATGTTGAGAGGGAAGCAGAAATTGTAGCACAGAGTGGTCGTCTTGGGGCAGTGACAATTGCAACCAATATGGCTGGTCGTGGCACAGATATAATCCTTGGTGGTAATGCTGAATTTATGGCAAGGTTGAAGCTTCGTGAGATATTGATGCCTAGGTATTATTATATTATGGAGAAATGTGTTCTTCCATTTATGTCTTGCCTTTTGATTGAATATTATTAAAATGGTATTTGGAAAAAAAGAGGATAGGTTTAGTGGGGGGAGGTGAGGATGCTTAAAGGGAGATGCTGAGTGGGATGTTCTCTCCTAGTTAGAAACAAAAATGCTTGAATGGAAGTGTGCTTGCCCGTTTATAGGAAAATACAAAAATAAAAACTTGTCTGAAGTGAAGGAGTGAGGTGGTTATAGAGATGTGGTTTAGGGTTTTCAAGCGCCTCCCACTGTGTGTGAGTAATGCCACTTTATTTAAAGGCAGACCTATTTTAATTACATATGTATATTCCTTGCTTGCACAACCTCACTGTTTACCAGGATTTATTTGTCACTGATAAACCTTAATGGGAAAACATCCTCTGATTACTCCTATCTTATGGTTAAATTCATATTCTTAGAGCCTGCCCTGCATTAGATCTTTAGGTAAAACAATTTCCAAGTTATTGAAGCCATCTGATCTAACAAGCATTACATCTTCTTTGAACTTATATTGCAGAGTTGTTAAGCCAGCTGAAGAAGGCTTTGTTTCAATAAAGAAACCTCCTCCCTACAAGACATGGAAGGTATGGCGTTTTTCTTTGAAGTATTGCTTACGTAAATACAATTATGGTGTGTGTACACTATCATCCTCCTGCTTACTCTTTAGAAGGAGGATGTTAGCAATCTATTCATTTAGAGCAAACTGCCCTATTTATTATTTCTGAAAAACAAAAAGTAGATAAGGATATTTAAGACATCAAGCAATTGGGTAGAAGATTAGTTTTATTAATTGAATGAAACTGAACAGGGACGAGGAGAAAATATTTTTCTCAAATGGTTTCCTTTTTTCACGAAATTTGTAATTCTCTGAATGAATCCCACCTTTAATCCATTTACCTATTGATCTGATCCCTTCTAACTAAATAACTGCTCTAATTGTCCCTAATCAACCGTCTCTAATTAATTTTCCTTCTGTTCTGTTCTAGCTTCACAATTATAGTCTTTTAAAATTTAAATTAATTAATTACTTTTTTTTACCTTATTCTTTATGTCTCTCTTCCTACTTTTTCATCATTTTCTAAATTTAAGTGTGCTAAGACTCAGAAAGATTCCACTAATGGAAAAACATGAAAAGGTGTAGGTTGGCAATGGCAGTTCTCGAAATTATGATTGTTCATTTTGTTGGAAGGAATCAATGGTTAATAAAATTGTCACACTTGGAAGTTCTGGACAGCAATCATTGGGCAACTTAAACCCAATGACTATGTTTGCATCCTTCAGTTTACAATAGTGAACAATGTACAAAGAAAAGAATGTTATGCTTGAACCAGGCTTTTGCTAAATCATCTTTGACTGTGAAAGAGGTGCTGTTATGGTTAAAAATGGAGGGAAGCACATGGGTTGGTGTTATAAATAGAATTAAGTTGTGAAAGATGAATATCTGGATGTCTGTGGAAAGAGAAAGCTGAATTCCAAATCTTTTTTGTTTTTCAAATATATTATATTACAAAAAGGTACCCATAAATCTATGTTGATTTAGATGTGTGTGTGCACATTTATTTGCTTTAAAAAGTGTTGCATGTTTATATGTTTGTCTCTAGATAATTTTTACAGTAACTTTTGAAACTCCACATATATCATTATTTAGGTGAATGAGAAGTTATTCCCATGCCAACTATCAAATAAAAATGTGGACTTGGCTGAAAAGGCTGTGCAATTAGCTGTTGAAACATGGGGCAAGAGATCATTAACTGAGCTTGAAGCAGAGGAGCGCCTATCGTATGCATGTGAAAAGGTGACAATCTGAGGATGATCAATTTTTTTGGTGTAATTAATGCTTGAAATTTGAATGTTTTAGTAACTACTTTTACTTTTTAAAGACAAGTAAAGTTTTCTTTGATATATCACTTTTTGTGAATTTTTCATTTGGTATAATCAAATTGTCATATATTTTTATGTAGGGCCCTGCTCAAGATGAAGTCATTGCCAAGCTGAGAAATGTATTTCTGGAAATTGGAAAAGAATACAAAGTCTTCACAGAGGAAGAGAGGAAGAAGGTCAATATGTTTCTTAACTAATACTTCCCCTCATACATTGCTGTTGCCTGTTGATTAATTATTAATGATCATTATGACTACAGGTTGTGGAAGCTGGTGGACTACATGTAGTGGGCACAGAGCGTCACGAATCACGTCGAATTGATAACCAGGTTTTCTTTTCTCATCTCTTTTTCCTTGTTTGGTTGAAAAGACGGAAGCAGGAATGGAATGGGTTGTGGACTTGGACATCTGCATATCTCCTACCCGCCGCCTTATTCATTCTTGCGGACGTAATAGCTACTCCTATATTTGAACTTGAAACATTGATTTTTATCAATAAAGCTGCGTGGTCGAAGTGGTAGACAAGGAGATCCAGGAAGCTCACGCTTTTTTTTAAGTCTTGAAGATAACATATTTCGTATTTTTGGTGGGGATCGAATTCAGGTAATGCATTTGTTGTGCTGCTGCAACAGTTAGAAATTTTTTGCCCAAAACTTGGTTAGGTTAAGATTGTGATGTGTACTGTGTAGGGCTTAATGCGAGCTTTTAGAGTTGAAGACCTACCTATTGAGTCCAAGATGCTGACCAAAGCATTAGATGAAGCCCAAAGGAAAGTGGAGAACTATTTCTTCGACATTCGCAAGCAGTTGTTTGAGTATGATGAAGTACTTAACAGCCAAAGAGATCGAGTTTATACTGAGAGGAGACGAGCCCTTGAATCTGACAATCTTCAGTCTCTTCTTGTTGAATATGCTGAATTGACAATGGATGACATTTTAGAGGTAAGTCTTGCTAAAGTTACTCGTCTCTTTATACCTTGCTTCGTCGTCTAACTTGATAATGCAATCATGATGTATTAGGCAAACATTGGTTCCGATGCTCCAAAGGACAGCTGGGATCTTGAAAAACTAATTGCGAAAATTCAGCAGTAAGTTAAATTTTTTGCCCTTATGTTTGATGCCATGCTTGATTTAGTTTATGCAGAACCTTGCGTTTCTTTTTTTACTCATTGTTGCTCATTAATGTGAATTGATCTGAAATGGTTATAAATAAGAGCTTGTACATCTGAGTGTTTTCTACACAAACAATTCACCAAATCTCTATCTTTAAAACTACGGAAGACAAGGATTCTAGCTTACCCCAGGTCTATTTACTAAATAAATTAAGCCAAATTTGTTTAGAAGCTTATTTAGCCAATAAAAGTCAGGCTTTAGGTTATCCAAAAACTTTAGGCTTAGTTGGCTTATTTAAGTTGTTATTTTATTATTATTATTATTATTGTTGTTGTTATTACTATTATATATCCTGAAAGTTTTCTATATCTCTTGCTAGTATTATATTTAAAGATTTTAGTCCTTGACTTAATATAAAGGCCTAGGTCCTATCTAATTTTAAAGCTTGGCTTAGCTTAACGTATTTTCACTACGACCAGCCAGCCAACCTCTCCAACTATGAACTGGCCATTTTCTCGATCTCCATGATGCCTGACTGCATGGATGGGATTCAATTGCCCCTGAATGGGCAAAAACTAGGTGTTTTCATTAAATTTGCTAATAGGGACTGCTTTGCTCACATTGGTGAGACACCACCTCATTATCATAACTTACTGATTACATGGTGCAACAACCCAGCAAGAGAGGAATCGAGTTTACTGTTTTGACACTATTGAATACTTTAGTAAAAATATATTTTCTACGGTTATAAATACTGGATTATTCATAGAATCAAAATATCTTCTAATTTATTTATATAATTAATTAATGTAATAAACATGCTATTAAAAATTAAGAATGCTTCGCTTGATTGCTTTATTTATTTTTTTCAAAAAAATTCTATTAGACCATTGATTTAATAAGTTGAATGTGTCTAACTATGACCCCAGAGCCGTTCTATTTCACTAATGTTTTGATTTACTTTTTTATTGGTGTTAAATGGTAAAGCAGATAAGTTTTTCCTCAGTCGAGGCTAAGATTTCCTCGAGCAATCTTAATAACACCCTTAACATTATCCTAGTTCACTTAGGGAGGGAAAGTGAGGGACTGTTTTGTTTGAAAATGTTTTTTGCTTCTGATTTCTACTTGTAATTACAAGAATGTCTCCTTGTTTTCATTTAAATTTGAGTTTTCAAAGAGTTGTACAAAAATAAAATAAAAACTATTGTTTTTGTGATTTATTATATAAGCTTGTAAAAGAAACTACATAAAAATAAGGTGGCGTTTTTTTTTAATAAAGAATATTTTCTCAAACTAAAATATTCCTAACTTTTTTAAATGTCAGCCTAAAAGTCCAAACTGAGAAGTCAAATAAAAGCATCTCTCGGATATTTGTTTGAATTTCTAATTTGTCAATTGTGTTTTTGTGCATTACTTATGATGGGGTTCTATTTGAGTTTAGTGGGCATGCTTTGTCAGTGTCAAAGTTATTACATTGTTAATACATCAAAAGTTTTTTTTTTATATACTTGTAGTTATTAATTTATTATAAAAGTCAATAAATTTATAGTAAAAATTGTTACACTGTCTTTGCATATATTATACTCTTCCTTTATTTGGGTACTTGATAAGAGTTTAGGTTCTATATATGCTTGGTCAATGTAAAAGTTTTACATTATTAATCAATTAAAAGAATGACAAATATTAATTTTAAAATGATATTATAAAAGTCAATAAACTATACATAACTTGTAATTGAATGATAATATAAAATATTTTTACGTTATCGATGCATCTACCATTTAGCATTTGAGAACGCATGTTTTTGGCTAATCTGGATCTAACAATTTTGCTGACGGAAAATATTTTATTTTTCATCAGATATTGCTACTTGTTGAATGATTTAACCCCGGATTTGCTGAGAAACACGTGTTCAGACTATGAAGAATTGCGGAATTATCTCCGTCTTCGTGGTCGTGAAGCCTACAAGCAGAAAAGGGTCAGTTTAACAATTCTTATTTGGGAATTAAATCAACCATTCTCTTTGTCTTTAATTAGATAACGTTGGAGATGGGAACTAACTATTAAAGATTTTTACTCTTCAAAAGGGGATTCTTTATGTACGTTCTTTTTTCAATTAAAAATTATAAGGATAAAAAGTGAGAATAGTGATTTTAATAACATTTTATTATATATGTTTTGGGGGAGGGGAGAGGGAGCTATCAAACCTCACTGCAACTACTAAGCTAGATCTTTTAGCATCATATGTGTGGTGTCTAAAAAACTGAGCCGTCTTGAATTTTCCTTTTCATTACTACAATGCTGTACATAGGATATTGTGGAGGAAGAAGCAGCAGGCTTGATGAAAGAAGCAGAGCGGTTCCTAATCTTGAGCAATATCGATCGCTTGTGGAAAGAACATCTTCAAGCACTTAAGTTTGTTCAGCAAGCCGTAGGTTTACGGGGATATGCGCAGCGGGATCCACTTATTGAGTATAAACTTGAAGGCTATAACCTTTTCTTGGATATGATGGCACAAATAAGAAGAAATGTCATATATTCTGTATATCAGGTTTGCTTTAATCTAGACTTTTGGGCTACTCAGCTTTCCACCTTATCCGTTATTATAATTTTTATAACTGCTTCACATTTTTCTTTTGAACTTATGGCAGTTCAAACCTGTGCTGGTAAAGCAAGATCAGAATAAAACAGAGAATGGCAAATCAGGAAAACGTAATGCGCGCACTCGGGTTAATCCAAATCCTGATCCAGTTGGCACCATCGAGCCATCAACAAGTACTACGTCCTAAGACAGCACTTACGACACTGAACGAGAGGAATCAACTTATAAAATTCAGTTGGTCCTCCATGTTTGTAGCAATTTATTGAAGAAATTTTCATATGGTCAACGTAAGTTTACATATGTATAGTAAGCTATAAAAAGCTTCTGTTCATCCTCCATGCATATGGTAAAATAGAAATTATCATGCTCAAACTAAAAAATCTACAAATGCATTTTTAGCACCTCTCGTTTAAGAAAAACAGAACGACACCTTAGGATGCGAGGCCAATAAATAGCATTGATTATTAACCCAAAATACAGTGACTAAATTACATCTGTACCCTAAAAAAATAACATTAGTAACAGAGTCTTGAAAATCCTTTCGCACATCAAAATATTCTTGCTGAATTTTAGCCATGGGGTGGAAGTTCAAATCCTTGAAGAACCTCCTGAATAATTTTATTTATGCTGCTTTCTCTAACCTGAATTCATTGAAACATAAATAATAGTCCAATTCAGAAAACCAAGATTCAAAAATAAAAAATACAAATTTGGGGAATGTAACGCTGAATACTTGAAATAAAAAATCATGGCTACACCCCTAGTGAGTCTGTAGCAGTTTCCCCAGAAGTATATCACGAAAAAATAACATAGAATAACCTGTTTCAAAGAAATACTTCTTTCTATTCGTTTTACAACTTTAAAATAGTATTTATTTATCCTAAAAATAGCATAAACAAATATGATATAGATATAGTGTGATGCCAGGAATTCACCTTAATTCCGATAGCAATAGCAGTTTTTAATTGAACAAGTTCACCTAGTCTCAAAGAACCTTGTTTATTATCTTTAACAAAGATCAGGGGCACACTCCTTGATGAAGCCAAACCTAGCAGATGCTTCGTCAGCCATCGTGGGTTACAGTCCGAAGCTACAACCACTGCCTGCATAACGTACAACGCAAATAATGTCCTCTTTGGGACTATATAACAAAGTCACGCACCCACACCTAACAGCAGAAAGAGGTACATACTACTAGTACAACTTGTTCATTTATTTCAACGAAAAACTAAACGAGTTTGAGCAATGTAAGAAAAAATAATGACTCTCACATTCAAAATCAACCATTAGAATTTGCAGGATCAGCAAAAAAAGAGCCATATTCTTCGTCCTTATAAAGGTTAAAACATTATAAAAAGTGGATGTTGAAGGATTTACTTAAGTGACGAACTAATAAGTAAAAATGAAGGTACTAAATAGGCGATTAACTAAAGATATAAATATTCTACACAGCACATCAGAGGAAATCAACCTGAAGCTTAACTGAAGATGCTTTATTGTTGCTTCTTAAAGGGAACTGTTGAGCAGACCTTTCTAACTCGGTGCATGGTTTCATGCGCTCAAGGACACGAGTTACATCATTGACCCCGATAGCAAATTGTTGCTGCAAGGAACAACAGAAACGTTACATGACAATGAATGCTTTCTGATAAATATGCCCAAATGTCTTCATAAACCAACCAAGTAGAAGTTTAACCTTTAACCATATCTTCTCTGGCAAGGAACTTCCATCTGAATCTCTTGCAGATTGGATTTCCCTGTTCAAGAGAATAAGGATTAGTCATGTCAGGTTTTACACCATCATTGAAGGTAGTTGAGTAGTTCACTTTTAAACTGTTAAAATTCTCTCAGTCTACTGCCTCAGCTTCAGTCAACAATGGCCTTATGGATCAAATCCTGTTCGAAGAATGATAAATAAAACAAAGCATCAAATGTGAAAAACATGCATCTTACCTACGAATTGATTGGAGCAGATTGGTGAGACGTTCTCCTTCATAGCAACTGCAAATAGAATTGAAAAATAGAGTTTGTAATAAAAATAAACAACAGCGACAATAACAGAACACTGAATAAAATCCAAAAAACCATTAACAAGTTACAGGTTGAACCATATGCAATAGAATATATATATATATATATATATGTATAGAGAGAGAGAGAGAGAGAGAGAGAGAGAGAGAGAGAGAGAGAGAGAGAGAGAGAGAGAGAGAGAGAGAGAGAGAGAGAGAGAGAGAGAGAGAGAGAGAGAGAGAGAGAGAGAGAGAGAGAGAGAGAGAGAGAGAGAGAGAGAGAGAGAGAGAGAGAGAGAGAGAGAGAGAGAGAGAGAGAGAGAGAGAGAGAGAGAGAGAGAGAGAGAGAGAGAGAGAGAGAGAGAGAGAGAGAGAGAGAGAGAGAGAGAGAGAGAGAGAGAGAGAGAGAGAGAGAGAGAGAGAGAGAGAGAGAGAGAGAGAGAGAGAGAGAGAGAGAGAGAGAGAGAGAGAGAGAGAGAGAGAGAGAGAGAGAGAGAGAGAGAGAGAGAGAGAGAGAGAGAGAGAGAGAGAGAGAGAGAGAGAGAGAGGAAGTGCTGCATACTTGTCTTCTAGAGAAGCAAAGCTTGAATTAGAGTTGCTCCCATCCTTCTTTGGAGTTTTGACATTACTCTTACTCGGCATACTTTACTTTCAATGTTCACCGATTCAGCGTCAAGTGACTCCAACGCAACAAATTAATTCAAAAAGCCTTTTCAATCCTTTTGAACAAGAATATGCTACAGTCCGTAAATTCTTAAGAAAAAAAGGTTTAATGCGTCAAGAACAGTGAAAACAGAATTTGGTAAAACAGAAACTGAGTAAAACAACATTGAACGTACGATAATCGAAGAATAGAATAGAGCTTGAATTGATTCTTCCAATCACACTTCAACCGTGGAACACAGAATTCAGAATCCACGAGACACAGAAATAGCCCTATTTTCTCTCTTCCCGTCTTTTATACGATAGATTTAGGCTTCGTAAGATTTTTCGCGCTCTGTTATACTTGGGCTTGGATTACGGAAGACAGATGGCCCACAATATGGGCCCTAATAGAAAAGTAAAGTGTGATCCTTCTAAAAGAGAGAGAGAGAACGTTATAATATATATATATATATATATAGATAATAAACAATATTAAATTATAATTTTTTTATCTGCAATTTTGATTTATTTTAATTTTATATAATTTTAGTTTTCATATTTTTAAGAAATTGAATTTTGGTTCATTTTTAAATTTCATATACATTTACTTTTCTTTTTATGTTGAATTAATTGAATTCTAGACCTAACATATTCATTTAAGATATCATAAATTATTTAATTAATTAAAATATAAAAATAAAAACCCAATACAAAATTATGATTTTTCTAAAATGTAAAACCTAAAATCACAGAAAAAAAAACAAAAATATATATCATGAATTAAAGGAGAATCCAAATTGTAATTTAACAAAAAGAAATAATATAATCAAGTTCGTATATACATCCTAGTCTTCTACGTATAAAAATCTGAATAAATTCTAAAAGTTAATATCATATTCACTAATGAATACATAAAATTGCTATAACTTGATCAAAGTCCTTGATGAGGAAAAAAAGTAAAAAAAAAGTGTAAATTACGAATTTACCTTCACTACTGGATTTTTGAACTGAAATTCTATTATATATAATCTCAATCATTTAATTATAATGATTATAAAAAGTATATAAAATAATAATTGAGATGGGGAGAACAAAAACCAGTACAAAAAAAATGATAAATTAGAGATAGCTTAAAAAGCATAGCCATGTGACAATTCAACTGCCCTATAATATTTGAACATTAAGCAAACACCACACTACTTAACAACTTCATACACTTAATGCAGAGTTGGTATTTATTTGTCATAGCTGTTGAATTCAATCAATTACATTCATGCATAATATTTCATCATTAACCAAACACCCACACTAGTTCATACACTTAATGCAGAGTTGGTATTTATTTGTGTTTTCAATTCAATCAATTATATAATCAAATTTATTGATTAATGTTTTTAATGAAATTTAACATTTTAAGATGATTTTTATTAGATTTTTTTGTGCGAAATCTTCCTGATTTATGATGAGAGAATATATTTAAAATTATATGTTGATGTTCAAATATATTCAAAAAGATTTAATTATTATAATTTTTAAGATTAAATGATTTCTTATATTGAGTATTTATTATTTATTATTTCTGATGGACATTACTTCATAAATCTAATTAAGATTTCTTAATCTTAATTACACAATAATTATTATTTAATTATTTAATTTATTAAAGATAATTTTACTTATTGGTGTTATTGGTGTTAGACTGATAGATTTCGATCGATCTTCAACGTTTTATGAATATAACCGAGATTTTATCTATCTCGACTGAAATTATCGATTTTTTCCTAATACTTATCAAATAATTTAACTTGGTCTCCATTAGAGTTGTCTTTTATATATATATATAGGTTCAGTCTTTGAATAAAGGGATGAAAATCTCAATATTTCTCTATCCTATTCAAAAACTCATTTCTGTTTAACAAAACTCAATTTAACTAATTTATTAAATAAAAGAATGAAGTAGTTTAACTATTGTCATTAATTTTATAAAAAAAAACTTAATTAAGATTAAACATATTGTATTGATATTAAAAAAAAGTAGTAAATTCCTTGTTGGTTTAAGTGGAGGTATGAATATAGAGTGCAGCATGCAAAAAGATAGACATGTGTCAATGAAAAGCCTTACATGTCGGAGTGATATAGGAGTTTAGAGATGCACATTTCAATACAACTTTCTCTTCTTCTCTTGCCTTGTTCTTTATGAAAAAAAAACACTTGCAAGAAAGATATTAAATATTTTCTGAAAAACGTGAACAAATAGAGAGAATTAGAGTATATTCATCTAATTTACTTTTAAAATCGTTGAAAAAATCTCAACACTCTTCTTTATAATAGTTTAAACAACCAATTAAGATTGATACTTTAATAAGTGATTAAATTTAAGTTTAATAATTTTATTAATTAGACTCTGATATTAATATTATACAAAAAGTAATTATAAATCTAATTGACTTCCAAAACCAGTTTAAAAGATGAGGTTTATTATTCATTTATAAAATAATTTAATTTGATTTTTAATTAATATGAAAATTTTTCAGTATTAATTATATAGTTATGTTGAAAGTGTTGGAGGTAGTATCAAAGAAGTAGAAGAAAAGTTTTGAGAAATGAGAAAAAGAGGGTGAAATGGTCCTCAATTCTCTCATCATCATAAACTCTGGACTGCATTTTCATTTATTATAACTTATTATTATCTTCTTGGAACTCGGACACTCCATAAAACACCAACCAACCTCATTTTCTTATTTTCACCTACTAACAATCCCAATTCTATTTCATAAATAAAAAAATATATTTCATACTTCCTTCTATTTTTATACTTATTTTTATAATTATCTATTATTTATACATTTTAAATTTACATTCATTATTTTATATCAATTAATATTTTATTACGAAAAGAATAGAAATTATTATAAAAATTGTCAAAAAAATAAATATATTATTATAATTATAAGAATAAATATTTTTCTTTAATTATAGCTAAATCTTAAATATTATATATTAAAAAAATATTTGTTAAATATATTTGTCAAAGAAAAAGTTAGAAACAAATAAATCAAATTTTTTTATTATAATAATGATAAAACAAAAAACTTCAAACAGATTGACTCTTTTCTTATATTGGAAAATATTAATTATCTAATTGACTTTGTTAGACTTTACTAAATTATTATTAATATATAAAAAAATAAAAGTAATGTCGAAATTCAAAATTTAGTGAGACAAATTAACATTACAAAAAAAAAGTTCTTTTATAAAGTCATGGAATACGTATCGCGTGTTCAAACACGCCCTTAATTTTTCTATTAACTAATATATAATTACCTTTTATTTTTAATTTAGTTTCTAAAGGAATTTAATTTAAATAATTTGGTAATGTAAAAAGACTGTATACTGTTATGCAGTCATAAATTGCTATATATAATAAATTTATTAACTTTTATAATTGTTTTAAGATTTAATATCTCATTTTATCTCATAATTAGAAAAACTTAAATTTTTATTTATAAATAAGAATATAGGTTAACCTAATCTTTTTGCATGTAATAAAAAAAAGCTAGAGTTATCATAATGACAACAGGAAATATCTCTTTATATATATTTTTTACATATCAATATTCACCTATTACAAATTATTTTCTAAAATAGTTTGTTAAAATTAAATATAACGAAAATTATATAAAATTTAAATATTATTTATTTTATTTTTTATTTATATATTTGATATTTATATTTATAATTACAGTAAAATGAAGAAATTTTGGTTTTAATTTTTTCTTTAGTTTTTATGTTTAAAAGAATTATATATATATATATATATATTTGTTTAATTTTTATGACGTGAGATATATTACTTGCTTATATATTTAGTAAAAAATTGAATATTTATCTTAAATAATATTTATGGTTGTGACTGAACTAGTTTATAATGACGTGATATTTGAGTTGTTATGAGTAATAGTTATAATTTTGATATAATGATAAACGTTTGATTCAACATATATTAAAAACTAAATTATAAATATTAATTTTTCATATATCAATAGAAATTTATAATTTTTTAAAATATTTTTTTATCTGTATTAATGTACTAAATATTAACATGTGATATACAAAAAAAATTGTAAATCTTTAAAATAAATTTTACTTATTTATCTTAAAATGATTTTTTGATAACTAAATTAAGAGTTTTCGAATGTTGGAAATAAAATTAAAATTACTTTTTAGATACAAAAACTAAAATACTTTTGTTTTATGAAGATTAAACACAATAACTTTAAATTTTAGAGGGATATTTTTTTTTAAGAAAGAGTTAAAAAAAAATATTCCTTTTACGAGAATTGATACATACTTAAATTTAAATATTAGTATTATGAATATGTCGTTCTTTTAAAATTGATTTCATGTTAAGTTGTAACAATTTTTACAATTAAAAAATATTTTTGGCATAAATATACTATTATCTTTAGTTATAAAATAAATTAAATATTAATGTAATTTAGTTTGTTTAAAATATAACAAATAGTTTTAATTTGTATAATTATTTTTCGGTAAAAAATAAATAATAGATATAAACCTAGTTAAATATGATTAGATCAAGAAGAATTAAACCCTTAATTTCATATAAAAATGAAAAAATTTATATTATTAATAACATCTTTTAACTTTTATATACGAATACGAGGAAAGTTAACATCTGTATGGATATAAAAAAATATACATAAAATTTAAATATCCGATAAAATTAAGTAATAAAAATGTTAATTAAAGGACATGAAAGAAAAACTAAAAATGAATATTAAAGAACATTCTAACACTTTTTCTTTTTCTTTTTTTGAAAAGATATTGAATGGAAACCGGTTTTGGTATTTTTGGCTAATGTACCCTGTTTTGTTGTTCCTTTCTTGCTGGCACATCTTTAGCTAATGTCTTCCCCTGTTAAGGTTACAATTTCAGATTGCATTCTACAAATCAGAATAAAACAAAGAAAATAATAGAAGATGGAGTGAAATGCTTGAAAAGGTAGATAGATTAATCAAATATTACGTACAAAATATGGAAATTGGTTTACGTTCAAATTCATAGATAGTTCATAGGTTATCCCGAGAAACACGCCAACAAGAAAGACATCGGAAGCGGTGAGTGTTTCATGCAATTGGAAACCTCTGAATTTGTCTCTGTCTGCGTCATTGCTTCATCAATGGAATGATCGGTGAAATGCCCAAACCAGACACTGTGATTATCTGATTACAATAGTTTCTTCAGGGCGATTCCTCTCTTCAAAATCGTTGCTTGCTGTTGGTGCCTTTCTGGGTTGGTTAATTGGTTTCTTCCACAATGGTAGAGAGAGAAGGGGGGAGAGAGAGAGAGAGAGGAGAAAGAGTTTGACAGAAGATAGAGAGACATACTGAGAAGGGGGTCCTACTGCTTAATTTTTGAGGGGCATCAACAGTCCCTGTCAATGATTTTTACTTGGGTTGGGTGGTGCTGCTGTGTTGCCTCTCTCAATCTCAAATGGTCCATCCAATCAGCGTCAGTATCAAACTCCTTTCTTTCTCACCAATTTGATCAATAAACCAAAACTTCTCTTCGTCTTTGCCCCTTTCACCCTCTTTTTCATCTCTGGGAGGATTTCAAATTGGTCATTAAGGATAGCTCAAAAGCTCTGCCTCTGGTCAAAAGGGACAAGTGGATCTCACTCATATGAAGAGACTTTCAACTGTGAGTGAGTCTGTGTTTGTGTTTGGTTATTGCTTTTTATTATCCTCACCTTTCCCCTTGACAGGTCTCTGTCCAATGTTACTTTTTGGTTTCCAGTGTCAAGCTTAGTAGTAGTGGGTGCAGTAGTAAGATCTATAAGCAAAAGTTTTTACACAGATCAAGAACAGCATTCATGGGATTCTCCTTTGTTTACCTTGTAATTTAATCTATGTTACTTGTTATCCCTCATGCTTGAAGAGGTGGTCAATGAGAACTGATTGGTCTTTGGTTTTCTAATTTTCCCTGTTACTTTCCTGGTATTTGAAAACATCTTCTTGTTTATTAACTGCTTGGCTAAATGTAGCTGATCTGAGTAGATTTTCAACCATCAATTTGAAATTCTTCAACCGTCTAATATTGTTCTTTAATTTCGTAATATTGGTACTTGCTAAGATACATTTTGAACTGCTCTTGTAGAGCTGAAGAACCATGTATCTACTACTGCTTATGATTTTATAAAAAAATGATATTTTCCGCAATGAGGACGTTTCTAACTGATGGTGACATGTTTCTCGAGCAGTTGGTGGATGTGTTTCTGGTTCTTGCATTGTTCAGTTGTAGCCCATGGACAGTGTGGAGCACCTCGTACTGCAATCAGGTAAACTTGAAGGAAGTTCGGCCTCACAGTGTCAGTATTACCGAATTTGGGGCTGTTGGCGACGGGATCACTCTGAATACAAAAGCATTTCAGAATGCCATCTTCTACCTAAATTCATTTGCTGACAAAGGTGGTGCCAAGCTTTTTGTCCCCGCTGGCCGGTGGTTGACTGGAAGCTTTGATCTCATCAGCCATCTAACATTGTGGTTGGACAGCGATGCAGTAATTCTTGGTTCAATGGTAATCTGTTGTAAATAATATGGTGAAATGCAAGGAAAGGGAAGATTAGCATATCTGTGCAATGTGTTTGCTTTGCTGGCTTGTCTGCAATGTAATTATGTAATTATGAAATAACACACTGTCACTTTCAGAAGACATAATTTTCCCAAGTTATGTTTCTTTCTTATGCATACTAATCAATTTGGAAGTGTTTTCTTATAGTTAATTAATAATGCATACTTCCTTAGGCTATATATATGTATATATGTTAATTTACAATGCAACTTTTTTTACTATTTAACTTTTGGCTTAAGAAAACAATTTATGTTTGTATTTTATATGCTGGCTGAAGTGTAAAAGATCTGGTAGCTTAATTAGTTGACTTTGCTGTCTCATTTATTATATGTAACATGTGAAATAAATGCTATATCATGCTTGTTACAGAACTCTGACGACTGGCCACTTGTGGAGCCTCTACCATCATATGGTCGTGGAAGGGAGTTGCCCGGTGGAAGGCATAGAAGCCTCATTTATGGGTGTAATTTGACTGATGTTGTCATAACAGGTTGATAATATTCAAAGAGGAATTATCTTCTATACATATATTTCAATCAATCATGATTTTTTCACACCCTTTTCACTTCTAACTCCCACTTCGTTTCATCTTGATAATACATCACCTATTTATTATTTTTTCTCCATTCATGCATATCTCTTCCCTCCCAAGGTGTATGCACATGCAATGGGTGTGAAAAATCAATCTTTTTGTATTTTATTTATTGATGCCATTGGTATCCCAATGAAGGTAATAATGGAACTATAGATGGTCAAGGGAGTATCTGGTGGGACAAGTTTAGGAACAAAACATTGGATTATACACGTCCTCATTTGGTCGAGTTGATGAATTCAACAGGGATTCTCATCTCAAATATAACTTTCTTGAACTCACCATTTTGGACTGTTCACCCTGTATATTGCAGGTTTGTTCCCTAAAGAAGGATTTATTTCTATTTCCATATTTATTTACTGAACTTCATGCACTTAAATTACTATTTTAAATTTATGCAATAGTGAAGCTTTCATGATTAGGGGGACATTTGAAACTGTTTTTCTGGATGAACAGCCATGTTACAGTTCATAATGTCACAATCATTGCTCCTCTTAGTTCACCAAATACAGATGGAATTAATCCAGGTGAGTTTTCTCCCTTAAGCTGGAAAGTCATCCATTGTGCAAACAATGCACAAGTATTCTAGATTGATTTCAACAACCCAATGTTCTTTTTAATCCAGTGTTAGTGTGATATCAAGTTCTTGTCATGAATTTTTTAAAAGCGAAATTTTCATTTGGACCAAAAAGGAAGACTAAATTTCTAAAACGTGGTGCAACACATTCATCACCTAGTGGGGTTCGACTATTGTTGTTGTAGTGTTGGTACTGGTTCTTACATTCCTACAACAATAGTTGCGTTTTTCTTGCCCGGGTTTACTTTTGTGCCCTCTAATTGACACTTAAAATTCTGCACCAGTGTCCTTACCAATTTTCTTTCAAAACACTGATCATATTCTCATATATACCTTCTAATTGTGTCCAGATTCTTCAGACAACGTATGCATTGAAGACTGTTATATAAGCACTGGTGATGATCTGATTTCCGTCAAAAGTGGATGGGATGGATATGGCATTTCATTTGGTCGACCCAGTACAAATATTTACATCCGCAGGCTCATTGGGAAAACAACGAGTGCAGGGATTGCTATCGGAAGTGAGATGTCTGGAGGTGTATCAGAAGTTCATGCAGAAGATATTCACATTTTTGATTCACGTAGTGCAATTAGAATAAAAACTTCTCCTGGAAGGGGTGGTTATGTTAGAAATGTCTATATCTCAAACATGATCTTGGCTAATGTAGATATTGCTATTAGATTCACTGGTTTATATGGAGAACATCCAGATGACAATTATGACCCAGATGCTCTACCGGTTATTGAGAGGATTACTATCAAGGACGTGAAAGGGAGAAAAGTCAAACGTGCGGGCCTTATACAGGGTATTCAAGGTGACAACTTTGTCAATATTTGCCTATCAAACATCACTCTTAAAGTGACCTCAAAATTGCCATGGGACTGCTCTTACGTTAAAGGATACTCCGACCTGGTTTCACCGGAAGCTTGTGAACCTCTCAATGAGCGAATATCCCCTGAGCATTGTTCCGACTGTTGCTATTTACCAAACCACTTAAAGAGTTTGGGTAATCAAAACTTGTGGGCTTCGGTTTAGAACATCAAGCTACCAAAGTACAGTTATAGCTGAAATTTGCTTGGGTTTTCCGACTGTTCCGACAAATTTTATCTGACAGAAGTTGAATGTGAAGCGGATCAGTGGTTGTCAGTCTACAGAATGACACCGAGAGATGATTGTTTCTTGTAACTTGTGTGCAGTAACAAATAATTGAGTGATTTATCAGAAATTGAATTTGAATTTGAATGATTTCATGTCTTGCTTTCCTAGCTACTTATTATTTTTGAAAAGTACAATGAAAATTTTATATCCATTTTGCCTCCTCGAATTAGCATACCCCTACATAATCCTGGGATTCGAAACCTAACCTTTTACATCAAGGGGGAAACTAATATAATAATCTTGGGATCTTGCTTTGCAGAAAAGTAAAACGTGTACATAAATCTTTGTTTATAAAAACTTTGCAACAACAATAAAGGATAGCTGGGAAAAAACACATGATTCCTTTGCCTTCTTTATATGAGACCAAATGAGCCATACTTACAGGTACATTGGCTAGCTGGAACTATACCATGTATAAATTAAACAGGAATCCATGTTACATAAAAGATTAACCATCCAAGGTATAAATTGTAAGGAATCAATGATATATAGAAAATGGATATGGAGAATGGACATATATATCAACAACTCTTTCTCTAAGGATGAGAATCTCAACTTCTAAAATACAATGCTTCTTGGGGATGCCTCGCTATCATCTTTGCTGATAACTGAGCATAGAACCTGCCTTGAAATATGTGTTTCAAGCTCCCTAGACACATCTGTTAATTTCAAGTCGAAACTGCTTCTATATTTGTGATGTGGAGATGCTATCAAGCTGCTAGAGAACACCGTTGGTGAGCCAGCAGAATATCTCCTTCTCGGGCTTGTAAACCTTCCTGGTGATCCAGTAAGTCTCCCTTTTGCTATAAAAGATGTTGAGGAAAAATCCTCAGTGTCTATAGTTTTGTCCGGATTCATCAATGGTCCGCATTTTGTTTCCAATGGAAGAGGTTTCAACGAGTTATGTTCTCCCGTTGGCTTTTCTTTCATAAGCTTTTCCCTGGCCTTCTCAGCTGCCAGTAGGGCTTTTTCCCTGGTCAACTTTATGAGTTTCCATGGATTAATGCTCACATGGAACTTCTTTGTCTTAATCAAGGGGGAAGGTTCAGTTTCTCCTTCGATCCTGATAGACAACCTAGGTGAGCTCTGAAGCTCAAAACAAACCTCCCTGTTAGTTTCGAATTAGAATCACGGCATAAAACGAAACAATCCATCTATCTCATTCTTACCTGGTTTCCTTTGCATAGAAACTTGGACATTAGTGTTGGCTTTTCAGGTGAGTCAAAATCGAAGCTCTCCTCTGAAGAGAAATCAGAATCATCCAATGATTCCAATTCCATGGCTTCATTCTCTTCTCTCATCGCTAGAATATAGTCATAGGTTCTCATTCCCTTCATTAAATAACAAACACTACAGGATTCAGTACCAAGCAACAATCCAATAGCAAAGCACTTTCACAAACTGATTATTGAAGTACTTTCTTCTAAAAAATTCGGCAAACTGATTTAGTAGCATCTGTAATTGTTTTAAATATCAAAGTATGGTAATATATCATTGATAGTTTCAGAAACAAGAAAGAAAACTACCTTTCGTATGAGAACCACATGAAAGAAGAAAAGCTGCCCCAATGCTGCTGAACTATAAGCTGTCAATAAGAAAAGCAATACCTGCAGCATTCCACGAAATAGGATGCACATCAAAAGTGATGTTAAATTTTAGACTCCAGAAAACAGAAATGTCAAAAATGATTTAGACAACTCTTACACATATGGCGGCAAGAACTCCTCTTGGAAATTCTATATAAAGTTTCCTCTGAAGCTCCTTTTCTATTCCCTTTTTATCAACAAAACACCTGATAAATATAGCAATCGCAGCCCCTCCTTCAATCAAGAGCTGAAACATAACAAACAATGTTGGAAATGACTCAAGTAACCAGATTCAAACACTACTTATTTTCGTTACTAAAATTGAAACAGTCTATAATCTTGTTAGTACTCACCATTAACAGCACAAAAATCATGAGAAGAAAGAAGGTTGTGTAGTTCTTTTTTCCAACACAGTTATTCAGCCACTGGAAACAAGCGAAAAGAGATATGTTTACATCATAATAACCAGAGAGGAGAAGAAATATACAAATTAGAAATGCAGAACATAATACCTACCCTGCAATGGTGATCAAACCCTTCAACACAGCGATTGCAGGTCCTGCAGTGTTTACTATGCTTTTTCACCTGATTCAGAGGAAAGTTAGATTTAACAGAGTAAGATAAGGATTTGTTTCTATAAACTTCTGAATAAGCATTTATAGATGCAAAACAAGAAAATATAATGAATTAAATCAGATAGTGGTGTGCATGACACATATTAGTTAAATTAACTTCTATATAGTATTTGTTAAATCTCAATAATAGAAACATTCTTGAATCTCGTCAATTAACTTCTATATATTTGTTAAATTAGCTTCTATATATGTACGTGTGTGTATGTTTTTTCTGATAATTTAGAGTTCAATTGATATTGCTAAGATAACTGCAATAAATTAACTTGTAAATATAATTAAATTAATTTCTATTTATTTCTTTTATTTTCGTTTCCCACATGCTTATTGAAAGGTTATCCCAACAAGATAGAGTGATGGAAGTACCTCAAAATCACAAAGTGCACAAAAGGAGATGTCATCCTCTTTGAGATTGGGGGCAATGGCATCATCATCGTCCTTCATGACAAGGGGGAATGGCAAAAGAGGCTCCATTTGTGGACTTATCTTCAAGGGGTCAAGGTACTTCCTCTTAATGAATGTCCTCAACAACTTCCTTTCCACCCTCCTGAAAAACCTCATAACAATCTGCCCAAGAATGAAACCGTAATTCAGCTTCGGAATAGCATTCGACGTCCCTCTCTTCTTCTTCTTCCGGAAGCTGGTCCTGTCCGTGGGGTCAATCGCCGTGCACCTCACGAACAGAAACATCACGGAAATTGCCTGCACAAAACACGTGACTATGTCACAGAAACCGAACAGAGTGGAGACTGAAAACAAAAAACGACATACCACGAAGGAAAACACGAGGGTGAGCGTTAACTCGGCTGTTCGGTTTCCGAGGAAAAGTCCGAGGAAGGTGTAGAAACACACTACAAAAAAAGCGTACACTGCAGCGCCCACAAACTGCACTCGCAAAACAGAAACTTTTAGAATCTGATCTGTGCTTAGATTTTGATATTTGATTCTTAAAATGGAAAATGTGGAGAAATAGAAAAAAAAAAAACCTGTAAGGGGTGGAGAGGGCGTTGCCAGCCATGGCGTCTCATGGTATAGAGTAGTAATGGAATCTGGGTTTGATTAGAGAGAATGGAAATGGAGAGAGAGAAATAGTGAGAGAGGTATTAGAGTTGCAGTTTCAACTCTACTCAACTCAATTCACCTCAACGGTCAAGTCTTTGTTTTCAAAATTGAACTCAACGGGGCTCCATTGGATGCCTTTTTTCTTCATCCAACGGACACCAATAGCACCTCTTTCTCTGTCTTCTCCTAAAGAAAACGTTTGTGACACCTTTCAAATTGGGTCCAGTTTCAGGCCTTATCTTTATGGGCTGGGTCTTAATTCAGCAAATACTTTTTAAATACTAATATTTATGTTATAAAAGAAAAAAATTACTAACCATTATGGCAAAATATATTTTTATTCTTATTTTCTTATTTTTATTTTATTTTATTATTTTCTTACAAAATTTATTTATTTTATAATTATTCATCATATTTTAACAATTAAAAATTGCCGTAAAACATATAATATTCTATCCTTATTTATCAAAGGTTTACGAAATTTTATAATTTTGTTATATATATGTATATTTAATATTTTATTAAACAATTAAAAAATAAAATAATTATTTATTAATTATCTTTCAATAATTAAATTATTTATTTTATTTAAAAATAATAACAATAAAAATAATAATTTTCTTATAATAAAAAAAATGAAAATCTAAATATATAATATAACATCAATCTTAAAAAACTAAACTATTAATTTATTTTTAAAATGGTTTAATAATATCTATGTATTAATTATTTAAAATGGTTTAATAATATTTAATAGATAGAAAAATCATAAAATAAGTTAGTATAATTATTGTTATTTTACTTTATTTATTATATACCTCTCTCTCTATATCTATCTATCTATATATATATCTATATATATATATATATATATATATATATCATAAAAGAATTTGGTTTTAAAAAATAGTTAGATATTGAAGAATTGTAAACTAAAGAGAAAATGTTCCAGTCCAGGATACAAGCATCAATAAACATTATACTAGTTTCCTAAATAACTTTTTTCTTTTCATTTGTGATACAAAAATCTTGTTTATAATAACCTAGAATAATACAAATTTTAAATTAAATTTAACATGTGAAATGTTATTGCAATAAGGAAAATACAGCTATCAAATACATCACAAAATGAGAAAATAAAATTTATATTAATTTGTCAAAGTTTACTTGATTCTTAAGAAACACACCTAGATAAAAATTTTAAAAAAATATGTCTAAATATATTCAATATGAATTAAGATATAATAAAATCTCTTCCTAAAAGTCAATTAAATTTGAGTATAATAACCTTCACACTAAATTTGATTACAATAAATTTCATACATTCTTTTTTAATAGAATTAAAGAAACATATAACTTAATTTCTATGAAATAAACAACTTATTAATAAAAAAATAAGCTCAAAAAATAATTATTCATAATAATAATTTGTTAAAACTACCTTATATGCTGGATTTAGATGATAATCAATAAATAAGTACAATTGATCTTTGTAAATATTATTAGAGACATTAACCATTAATTGTTCTCTTGATGATGAATTATCATAAACATGGTTTTATAAATTTATCTTTCCATTTTTATACTTATTTAACATGCAAAGTAAATAATATCTTTCAATAAATTACTCTTATGCTTGAAATTAAAATAAAGTATGAAAAAAATAGTATATCATAATTAAAGAGCATTAAATTATAAAATTTGGCTCATGCATGTATCTTGAAAGTGTTAAAGTAATAATGATTTTGGAACATTGGACTAGCTATTAAAATTAATGAGAAAATTTTGTTTGAATAGGTGACAATACTTGACCACAAACTGGTGAAAGGGAAGTTATTTTCCATAGGTTTGTCAATTGAATTTTTTTTTTCTCCTTATTCATCTAACATGGTTACATAATTAATTGAAACACAATCTTCCATTTTATGATTAAATAAAAGTGATTTTAGTTTCAGTTTCTTTGAACATGTGATTTTACTAAAACATAACACTCATTTTTTTTTTCTTTCGTGAAGCTTTGTTATAGGTAGAAATGGCTTTTTCCTTCCCCATACAATTTTCCCACTAAAATAAACTATGTTCCTATATTCACATTCTATACATAGAAATAATATGTATTGTCATATAGAGTATGCTACAATTCATGTATACAAGCTGCTGGTGATTCGATAAGTGTGCATGCATGATTATGAAGAAAATTAAGTGGAACCAGGCAACATAGATGTCCCATTAAGGGCAAGAACACTTCCACCATGGCTACTACTGTTATTAGTTGCATCATTGCCTCTAGGAGATCCAATAATTGACGAGATAGCTGCTGCTAATGCTACAGTGAAATTTGGATTCGAAGCAATAGCTGCTGTCATCGTATCTGTCATAAACGAAGGTTGTCTTTGCCCTAGTGGATGTTGCAGTTTGTGAGGGAAGATGACAGGGTGTCCTAGTAGCTGAGGAAAAGTAGTTGCATGGAATGGAAGAGGGGACGTGAGAGCAGAAGAGGGGTCCCGGTGCAGTTGCATAGGGTTGGTGGTCATGTCAAGGGTGATAGTGGGAAATGGTGCAGAGGCTGAGACGGTTGCCATTGGGATGTATGGCATGGAAGAGAAAACTCCTACAGTGTTGGTTAGTGCTTCGTTACTAGTTGTTGAACCTGAAGAAGACAAGAACATAGCTGCAGCTGCTGAGGTAGAATTCGTCATGACCTTAGCTGAAGGTGGAAGAGGGTGGTTATGATTGCCTTCGTAAGTTGTTATCAACACAGTCTTGTCCTCTGTGCATCTTTGCACCTGTTCAACAACCATAACCATGTCATATCATCGTTTCAGATACATCAACAAATATAATCCATCAAAAAAGAAAGAAACTTCAGAAAATTTGACAAATCGAATGGGTACTTAAATATATTTTATTTACCTGCTTACGAACTGGGCATCCTACTGCCATGGTGCAACGATAATAGGCACGAGGACAAGGATTACCCTTAGATATTTTTTGCCCATACTTCCTCCATTGACATCCATCACAAATCTAAACACTCACATTCATTAGATACTCATAAATAGATGCAGATAAGGTAAGTAGGTTTAGATGGGGATATTTAATTTAATTATTACCATAGGAGCTTCTGATATTGCACGCACAGAAACTCTGGCTCTTCTGAAAGGAAGCTCACTGGGCTTAGATTCTTCAATCTTGGGACTCTTGGATGATCCCAAACTCTGTGAGGACGATCGTTCAAGAACATCTTCTACACGATCAGGATGAGCCTGCTTTCCAATTTTTAGTTTTGTTCAATCATGGACATTTTCTAATAATTAACTATATACCAATGAATTGTCTGAGAAAATTAAAAAATCAGTACCTCTTGACCAGATTTATCATTGGAGACTGATGCAACAACTTTAGCGTCAAATTTGGTGCATAGTTGTGGGTCCAATAAATGTTGACCAGACATCATCTCATTTTTCTCCCCATTCTGTTCCATACACACACATGTATAGCCTCAGTGCTTTTGATTTTAACTTATGTATATGTTTGTATGTAAATTTTGACATAATTAGCTTTGATTGGCAAAATCTAGCATTTAAGTTAACTAATAGATGATTGTTTATAATGAATAGTGAATGACTTTGTAGCTAATATAGATAAGCTAGCTGTTTAGATTTGAACAGTGTAGTAGAATTAAAAAACAAAATAAATTCTATTTATTTATATATATCGTTTAGTTTAAAATGATTATTACATCAAATACTTTAATTTATTATAAATGATTTGTCATGTCAAAAACAAAAATATTTTTATTAAATAAAATGAAAATCTTGCTTGTTCATGAATATAAAATGACATATTTGCTCATTTCATATGTGTAATTCTTTCTGTGATACTATTCTTTACAATTTCTATGAAAATAAAGTTCGTCTAGTTTATTACAACTGTTTCGTAAGAAGAACTATTACTAAGTCTTTTTCTTACACCTATCTTCTTCTGACTAAAGACTAAAGAGTTCTTGGAAAGCCCGAAGTAAACATAGAAATGTATTCAATGACTTTAAGGATGGAAATCATGATGACATTTCCTTATTTTAGATCAATGTCCCAGTTTGAAATTGGTAAATTTGACAGACCCGAAGGATATATGGAAGAAAATGGGTGAATTAATAGAGTACAAACCATATATCTTTATTAGGCTGAGAAAATTAACTGATATTCATTTAATGTTGTTTACTCTATTATAAAAATGGGATCGATCTTACAGGCACAGAACGTATAATCTAGTAAAATTAAAACACACACACACACACACACACACACATATATATATATATATATATGACTGACTGTTCAAAAAAACCTAGCTACCTGATACGGCTTTTGCTTCTGCAAAGCAATGAAAAATTGTAGCTGGTGGTAATTTTTGGTGATTTGGTCCAACATAGTTCTCAACTTGCAATTCTCTTCTTGTAATCTCAGAAACTCCTTTTCGAGTGTATTCAGCTGAAAACAGAAGGAGAAAAAAAAATTGAAACTCAAAGCTTAATTTCAGGTGTCACTTTAATTTTGAGGTGCATATAATGCAAACCGGAGATTGAAGATTTTGATCATTTGGTGCGGATCTTGAGAATTCATCACTCAGACTGGGACACGTTAAATTCAGCGTGGTCTGTATATAGAACGACATAAAAAAAAATGAATATTTGGTATTTAGAATCTAACTAGCATGCATAAATGGAGTACCCAGAACATTACATGGACAAGTCAATGTGATTTTGTTTAATGTGAAAACTTACGTTTACGAGCTGATCTGAGAAAAGAGCTTGTGAAGCGTTCTCTTTAGGAATGTTCGTATGGAGATGATGAAGGTCCTCTTGATGAGGGAGGTGGTGGTGGTTAATATTACTATTTGAGTTATCAGTATCACTGTTCTTGGAGGGTGAAGTTGAGGAGAAAAAATCCAGTTCTTTGACTGAAGGATCATGAGGGTGTCCGGTGTTGATGGTTGTAGGATCTAGATTGAGATTGGTGGATCCAAGTAAGGTCCATTCACGATGGTGTGGTTGCATTTGGTGGTGGCTTTCCATTCTCACTCTTACTGATATATGGAGAAAGAGAGAGTTAGAAAACAAAAGGGGTTGCTAAAAATAAAAAGGGCTTTCAACGCGAAGGGTTACTCCTCTAATTTTATCCTTTCTCCTTTCGCGTTCAGACTTGAGAATGAAGGATCCAAAATAAGTATGCATACATATTTTAGAATTAAGAGGGTGACCTTTTGTCTTTTCTGTTAGTTCAAGTTACAAGAGAGAAGAGTCTCATGTGAAAAAATAAATGATTTGGTAAGAATTAAAGACAATCATAATTCTAGATTATTTCAGAACAGGTATTGTTTATTTAAATAAGGTCCCATATCGTAAAGGGTCTTTTTTTTCCCTTCTAAACATTGGTATTTCTTGAAGTTCCAATAATACCGAAAAGGTTAATGGATGTCAAAAAATACATTGCTATCTTAATAAAAATTCAATATATATATATATATATAACTTTTCAATTATTCTTATATTTCCTTAGTGGAAAAAATTCACTTATTTATGAGGATGCTATTAAAAAATTAATTATTTGAAAAAAACCAAGAAAAGTATTGGTTTAAAATAGGAAAAGTATATTGTTTATGATCTTCATCTCTTCATATGAGTGAGGTCAACCTAGTTGACGGCACCGTTCTATCTGACGGTTGTTAGGAACTACGAGGGGTGGGGCCCCCTTCTAAAAAGACAACCTAATCCCACTACTGTCTTGGGATCATCCCTCCACGTCAACCTCTCTCCATGCCCATATATTATTAATAAAATAAGTTAACATCCCTACATTTTATTAATATTTTAATACTTTTAAAATATTTTTAAAAAATAAAATAAAAATATTTAAAACTTACATTTTATGGAGGTAGTAGAATAGTAGAGGGTTAAGCATTGAATGAATATATATTGATTAATTAAAAAATGTGAGTAAAATGGTCAAATTGTGGAAAATGAAGTCAATGATTCCATGGTTTTGGACATGCCACTTGAGGTGATAAAAGATATGTAGATGGATTTTCTTTGGCACTCTTCCTCTCGTGGACTAGTAAATAATTATATATGCATAAAACAAATCTGTGAATTGTGATGCTATATATCAGAGAGAATAATGAACCAAAACTAGCCCTACAGAGTGAGAAATTGAACCTAGACTCACCTTCCAATTAGCATGTGGGTATCTTCAAGTCAATGCCAGGTTATGTAGGTTTCTTTTATATTCTTCTTTCATTATCGATAACTTTGACAAACATGGCATTCCATAGTCTACAAGTGTTCAAATGATCATCAAGTCGTCATCCTAACCAGCATAATTCATTTTTTCTAGTAACTTTTAAATTCTATTTTTTAATCTCAACCTCAATAACACACGCCACCCTTTTTCTTCCAATATTTATTTAGACAGCAACACCTTAATTACGACATTATTGCACAAATAATAGACTATCCAGTGTGGTCAAGCCGAATATCAGAAAATTTTATCATCCCTACCAGACCCATCAAGAGACTAATCTTTTTATTTATAACCAAATAATTATCTATTAGTATAAGCTTGTTCCGATAAGAGTTTTGTTAGGGCTTTAAAATATTACTAGTATATCTATCTAGGGTTTGGGGTTTTGGAAAATACTTATGCATTGCTAACCATCCCTCAACTTCGGAAATAATATTGAGTTATCCTGTTATTGTGTGATATCTTGCTTTTCTTGAGACTGTTATTATGATTAAATATGGCTGAAAAGACACATAATATTCTAGTCCCGAGCATTAAAAGACACAAAGACTTGAACCAAAAGACATATAACCCTTTAATCTCAAGTCCCAAAAACTCCAAAGGCTGAAAAGAGATTTAAATTGTCTCTGAACCTAACTTGAAAGGTATACAATTGATTCTGAAAAAACGGGTTGAAATTATTAACATAAAATCTTGATAATTGAGGAAGTTATTGCTAAAAGAGTGATGTTAAAGTTTTGAAGAGATACTGAGTTATATGTTTGTTTAAAAGAAAAAGTAAAGTTTGAGTATTTTCTTGAAACTGAAAACACAAAATCCACAGAACCCATGCAGCTGCACCCATGACCCACACATGCATGCTGCATAATATTTAATAGAGGCCAATTAAGACAAAGAAACAATATTCAAAAGGAGAAGGAGTATGGCTGTATTATGGAATAAAGGACTGAGAGAGACCCCACTCATGTAACTACAACTTTTGCCCGCACGTTCGGTTCAAAAAGCACCATACTCACTCACAAATTCAGAACCAAGTTTCACGTGTGTATCAGTATGCTATCAGCAGCTTCTACTTTCACCCTACACCTCCTCTATGTTAATTATCTTATAGACTCCTATTATTAAAGGATTGATTAGGTTTGAAGAAGGAAAGTGAAAGTTGAATAATCTACCCCAATCTTCGTTCAATACGTGCCTAATTTTGCTAATCTTTGTTTGTTGTATTTTGTTAAAAATAATCTTTAGTGTACTGAGACAAGGAAATTTAACTAACACCTTACCAAAAATTAACAAAAATTAGCAAACACGCAAGATCGTAGTGTTGCAATCTGATTTCGTGTCGTTGAATCTATTCTCAAGGTCACAAAAAAGGACAAGGGAATGCTTTAGTTGTCATTTTAATATAAGCATAATTGAACTATTTTTTCCAGTTTTCTGCCTATTTTCTTTTATATAAATGGTGTGTTTTGCATAAGCAATAGGGCGGTGACTTTAAAAGCCTACAAGTGAGGGTTGAGAGTGGACCAAGTTGTGGGTATCGCCCATCAATCGAGGGAACCTGATCTTAAAAATTGGAAAAGGAAGAGACCCTTACTGGTACTGGGTGCCCCATGACATGAGAAAGAGAAAGATCAGAGGGTACGTAGAGGCTATTTTCCACCATTGAAACGACTTTTTATTCTTTAAAACAAAAGGGTTTGTGTGTTATCAAGAAAAATGTCCATAAGGAGAAAAGAGAAAGGAAGTTGATCAATTTTTTAAAGTAAAAGATTTTGAAGATGCTGCATAGAATACTATCAGAAAGCAGTTGAAATTAATAACTGTAGAACAAAAATTTATTCTGTTTTCAATGCTTATAAATTATGATCTATCTTTTTTTTCTTAGGATAGTTTGATTTATATTTTCACCAAAAATAGGGTCTTCTTCTTTCGTTTTGAATCCACCTTTGTCAGCTTGCTTTTTGCATGGAATTTCCATGAAAAGGAAGTTTCAATAATGACTATGGAAACCAACAGCACCCGAACAACTGTCTCCTTTTGCTTTCCCACTCTCACTCTCTGGAACTAATCTTCCCTCCAGATTCATCATTTTAACGTTTGAATCATTGAAAACCGTGGGTAGAGTTGGATAAAATTGAGAAATAACGAACTTGAAATTTAATTAGAAAATGGTGTAATGTTACCTACAGTATATATCAGTACAGTATATGTTAGTTTGTGGATAATTCAACTTGATTGATAAATTGACTTACTATTGAGTAATTTATAGATAAGCAAATGTAACATACCTCCTCATATTCCCAACACACACACACACACACGATTATCTCAAGACTCTAATGTATATCAGTGTTGAAGGTAATGCAGAAAAAGAAAAAGAGAGAAAAGAAGAATTCTACTTAAAAAATAATAGCAGAGTGTGGGAAGTTAAAAGTTAAAAAAGTAGTGGTTAGAGAAAGCTTGACGTTAAAGTGTGTGTGTGTTTGATTTTAGGTTATTTCACTTTCCGATATCACTGAACGTGAAAGAGCTAAAGTGTTAAACGTAACTGAAATTCAAGAAACAAACAACACCAGAAGTCTACAAAATGGACCTAAAAGCTGCAAGTTAGATGGAATCTGGTTTCATCATTTCGTTAATGTCAAATGGGGAACCGCGAATAAAGGAAAATAAATGGGGCCAAAATTTTAAGTTTCATTGTGGAGGCTAAGTCAAAAGTGCTTCACTCTTCTATAAGACACAAAGATTCTGTAAATAATAATAATAATAATAAATCTTTAATTTTGGTTTTATCTAAAAAATGAAAAGATTTCATCTACAAAGTAAAAGATGAAGACAATCTTTAATTTTGTTCTTTGATAAATCTCACTTATAGATCTAGAAGGGGTCTAAAAGTATGAGATACTAATTAATTTAGTAAAGTAGACAAAAAAATTATGAAGATTAATTATTAAAAAAATTATATATATTTTATATAAAGTTAAAAATAAATATATATTAATATTAATTAATATATATTTTTAAAAATATATAAAAAATTTAAAAGTTTTCGTTCTTATTTATTTTTAATAATATTTTATCTTTAAAAAATTCAATAATTTATAATAAATAATATTATTGTCAATTAATTTTTAATAATCAGATGTAATCTCTGTTATTTTTTTTTATCAAATAAAATTAACTTAATATTTTAATCTAATTAAATTTCAATTAAATAATTATTATCAAAATGTTGACTAAAGTGATATCAACCGATCTAGAGAAAATAACTCAAAGCCAGTATTTTTTTGCTTTTATTTTTTAAACAAAAAATGTTTTATATAAAAATATTCTAGTTTATCTCTAAAATAAAAATAAAAGGAAAAATCAAAATATTTAATATTTTTCAAATATATTTTAAAAGACATATTATACATTATTTCGTAACAGTTACATATTATACTTGACCCAAAACTAGCATGTTGAATTTGATTACCCAAACCTAGGCCCACTAACTTAGTTTTTGAAGATTCATCTTCCACAATTTTGAAAGTAGTGTAAATAAGATTTATAGTTATGCCATGGGTCGCTCGGGTCAGACCTTGGCTTCCTTTAAATCTTAAAAATATTGCTAACAATTAATATTTTTTTTAATAATTACTTAGTCTGGATAGAAATTTTTAATGGGAATCTCACATGAAATGGCTTACTATATTATAAAATATAAAATATAAATTTCTGACTCTTTATTTTTAAATAATTTATATTTAATTTTATTTTCATAAGAAAAATTTAAAGGATTCTAATAATTTATTATTTTATATATTTTAATTTTAATTTTATGATATAATAATATTTTTAATATAAATTTTTTGAAGAGTTACTTGATAAAATAATTTTTAACATTTTTTAAAAATAATTTACTAAAATTCCTTCAATAATAAATAATGTTAACACTATATATTATAAAAAAATATGAATTTGTAATTATGTAAAAGAAAGGGAAACTATATTGGCATATTCTTAGTTCCCTGAAGGTTGACGAACAACAATCTTAATAGATCTTAATCAAATATAAATCATTGTACATTAAAAGCTTCATGTTTATGGTGGAAATGATGCTCAAAATAGTACCAAAACAGTTGAACATAAACTATATTATTTGAAATAATAATTTTTTTTATAGGTAATCAATACATAACCATTAACTAAAAACATTATTAGACAAAAAAATAAATAATTATTAACTTAAAATCCCTTAAAAATAATAATTATAACTCGGAACAATTATTATTCAATAAAAACATAATAATATATTATACAACAAAAAATTGTCAAATATCTATGAGTAAAAACCTCCTTACTAAATAAGGAGAACCAAAAACATCCATCAATTTATGTTTATAATATTAATTATTAGTACCTATTTTTATAACAATTAACGCTCAAAATAGGTTATAAATATCTTATTTAATGATTTTCCCTCATGATTTTCGTGTTTCATACATAAATATAATAGAGTGAATTGCTAGCATGCTTAATTTGTATGTAACTTAAATATGCACATACTTTTAATAAGAGATTAATAATATAAATAAATTATGTTAATAAATTTGATGCATTTTTTATGCCTAAAATTTTTAAATTTGGGTTAATAGTTCCTAAACTGATTTATAGCATTTTTAATCCCATAAACCTTTTTTCCATTAAATAATAATATTATCTAGTCACATTGGGGTATAATGAATTGTCACCTAGCCATGTTGATTAAGTTAATTTAGTTGCTGAAATATTAAAAATGCAGTTAAAAAAAAAAAGGGTTACACATAAATAACTCATTAAATTTCTTGATGGCATAATAGATAACAAAAAATATAACAAGAAAAACCTTAAATAAATTATTTAGAAACTAAAATAAAAATTATAACAAGGAAAACCTTAAATAAATTATTTATAAAATAAAATAAAAAATATAACGAAGTTAAGAAAGAAAAATAAATTAAATCCTAATATCAGTTTTTTGTTTATTATTTATATTTCAATCCCGTCTTTTTTCTGTGAAAACTTTGTGTAGAGCAACGAAAGTGACTCTGTAAAAAAAGTTATTTTAAAAATAAATCAAGTTATCACTAAAATTTATTAAAAAATACATTGAAAAACCTTTTGAAGGAAAATAGAATTTGAAACTAAATTTTAATTCGTAAGTCAAATACTGATAAGAAGTATACTTTATGACAATTATTTTAAGATAGATTATTTTCACTTAAATATGAAAATGTTAAATAATATTAAAATTATTTATTTTATTTCTAAAATAATTAAAATTCACGATAGAATATTATTATTTATTTAATATTTGTATTTTATATTATTTTAATAAAAAATAAATCATATTATTATTATTAAATAAAATAAGAGAACTAATATTATTTATATTATTTTTCAACTCAACCATTACGATATCTTATTCTTATATACTTTCATATCTTTAACGAAGGATTAAATTTATATAAAAAGTGTAAGAAAAAATAAATTTACATAATATTTATGTATTGATATATTTTAATCTTTAAATATTTAATTTTTTTTTAGAACAAAACCTTTACTAGAAGTATTCCTAATATAGTTATTATTAGTTTCTAATGTTATTTGTGATATATTTTAATCTTTGAATAATTAAAATTTTCTTTTAACAAAACCCTTAAAATAAGTATATTAGAATTATTTCTAATATAGTTATTATTAGTTTTTAATGATAGTTGTGATAATTAAATTAAAAGTGGTTATCATTACTTTTAATAGCATTCTCAATTACCAAATTAAAAATCATCTATCATGACTATTGCTAGATCAATTTAAATATATATTTGGTTCATCTTTCAACGATTTTTTTAACAATCAAATTAAAAAGTGTGTCGAAGTAAATTATTATTTTTTCTATAACTTATGTAATAATTAAGCTATTATTAAATTTTGATTATCTTTTGTTATTAAAAGATATGATATTAATTGATTTAATTCATTGTTTAAAACTTAAAAAAAATCTAATATAATTATTATTAAACTTATTATTATTAAAATATTTAATTTCTTTATTATTTAAGAAATTTTGAAGGAAAGAGATGAGACAATAAATTATATTATGGTGACAAAATTTTAAATGAGAAAAAATTGTTTTTTTTAAGTAAAAAATAGAAATTTATTTTTAATTTTTCTCATTTATTTTTTTATAATTTAATAGTTTAATAATTTATTTCATCATAATTATTAAATTATAAGAACATAAATAATAAAAATAAAGAATAAATATATTTATATTTTCTCTTATATTTTATATCGATATAATTATAACAAACATTTTTAAATAAAAATATTCACAATTCACTTTCAATTTTATTATATATTAATCTGAATCAATATTCAAATAAAATCAATTTAGTTTAATTTGGATTAATTTTGTATTTTTTATCATCATAAAATTTTAAAACATTTTTTATAATATAAAATATATATTTTTTAAAATATTAAATATTTTATAATAAAAAATTATTAAATAAAAAGATATATCATAATTTATTATTATTATTATTACTATATTCGTAATTTTTTTCAGATATATATAAATAAATAATATAGTTATACTTAAAAATTATTAAAAAAAAATATTATTATAATAAATATAAATATTTTATAAATATAATAGTTAAATAATTTAATAATTTTTAAGAGATATATTAATGTATATTTATTAGTTATTATTTAATTTTAAATATATAACATTATATTTATATAAAATAAAAAAGTTTAATTTAATTTTTATTTATAATTTACAATTCGAATTAAACGGTATCATTTAAGAAAAAAATATAATACATTTTAAAAAATTAAATATTTTAGATTATTTTTTTAATATTAATTCAATTTTCAACACCTACTTAAGTGATTACTTTTGGTATTGCAAGTTGAGGTTTCTCAACTTCAATCTTCCTTCCCACTATCACTCATTTCTTTCTATTTTTCTGTGTTCTTTCTCTAGCATGCTGTTTCAGACCAACTGTAAGAATAGTAGAAGAAATTTTTGCATTTATTTTATATGTCAACTCTTTATTCTTTTTTTATTTCTTTTTTATTTTAGTTTAAATTGATTTAATCTCATTTAAAACATAAATAAATAAATAAAATGAAAAAGGTGGACCAAATTGCATATTTACCCTCTTATGTACCAAATAAAGATATTAGTTGAGAATAATTATTTTTTTATAGAAAATTGAGACTAATACTGTTAAACAAAAATGGACCATAGTTTGTGAATGCTATGACTTTAATTAGCAAAGTCAATGACTGTTGTTTCTTCTTGATACCGTTATTCTTGAACAATTTAAAAGTCTTGCATGAGTTTGGACTTGATGGATGAGATCTTCCTCACCCTCCTCCCAAATATGATGGATAGTATATATAGTGTTACCAAGTAGCATCATCAAGAGGGGGGTGAATTGATGGAATAAAAAATAAAACTTTAGCATTTATTTAATTCAAATTTTATCCTTCTTTAAATAATTAGTCTAACAGATATTTTATAAAGCGTAACAGAAAAATTAAAAGATAAGAGAAAGAGAAAGATAACACCAGAGATTTATACTGGTTCGGGTTAAACCTTTAACCTTACGTCCAGTTCCCAATCACCTCAACCTGAGATGATCCCACACTCTTATATCTTTAATTTATCAGAATTTTTACAACCACTAATCACAAGTGAAACATGCAAAAATACAAAATTAAAGATAGACCTCACAGTCTCTTAAAACCCCACAAGAAATTACCACACATTCCTTGAGTCCCACAAGGAATGAAACACCTTCCTTGAGTCACATAAGGAATGAAACACTTTCCTTGAGTCACATAAGGAATGAAACACTTTCCTTGAATCACACAAGGAAAGAGAAAACACCTCTTCTAAACAGCCTCAGCGGATGAACATAAATAAGAAAAATATCACCTGAGAGTGAAGCTTTCAAATTGTAGCACCTGCTCTGCTCAGAGTATCCTCAAGATTTTTCACAGAAAGATTAATGCACAGAAAAATATTCTCACTTTCAAAACATGCAATTTTGTGACTCAAGATACTCAGAGAAAAAGTATAAAGCTTTTCAGAAAAGAATGTTGTAAAAAATGTATTAGTCAGGTGTGTTTTGAAAAACCCTGATATGCTTCTTAAATAGACCAGTATTCCCAAATAAAATAAAATCTTTATTTTAATTTGAAATCATATGTTTTACTTTTTCAGAGCCTCACAACGTTCACAAAATAAAAATAAGATATTCCTTTAATTGTTTGGAGGATTTTTTCGTAACGTTTATTTTTCAAAAATCTCTGAACATAATCGATTATGTTATGGAAATAATCGATTATTACCGCAAGCTATTTATTTTTAAAATCACATAATCGATTACATAATCGATTATTGCCGCAAGCTGTTTATTTTCAAAATCACATAATCAATTACATAATCAATTATTGCCGCATGCTATTTAATTTTAGAATCCCATAATCGATTACATAATCGATTATTCTAGTGTTTTATAATTTTTTGAAAAGCAGTTTTCTTGAGAGAATACTCTAAGCTGAGTGATGATTACCTTTTGATATCATTCACTCCCAATTATAAACTAAGTCTTCTATGTCTTTGAGCTTGCTTTCAACTTGAGTTTTCTTGATGTCCTATTCTTGAATTTCTTGATCATTATTAAAATACTTGAATTGCTTTGATGTCCTGATTCTTGATTTTCTTGATCATTATTAAAACACTTGAATTCTTGTGTAGAGTTGTCCAATCTTCAAATAGTGGTAACATATAGATACATCACAAGTGTCTATCTTCTTGTGTTAGAAATATATTTATATAAAAAATGAAGAAGAAATCTATCTATCCTAAGGCTATAATTCTTCATTCATCATATTTTTTTTATCTTATTTTTATTTATCATGATTCTATTTAATTATAAAATTTATTATTTAAATAAATTTATTATAAATTAACTTATATTCATATTATTTAAAAATATTAATTAAGATTTTTGTATTATGATGTCTAATTTATATTTAAAATAAATATTTTTATTTGAGGGTGATAATTTGAAAATCATTCAAATGGAGGTTAGTCCAATGACGAATTTAAAATTTAATTCTCTAAAGTCGAATCTGATATTAGAAATTTATAAATGATTAATAATAGTAATTCGAGAATGAAAAATTTATGAATGATCCGATAATACGGTTTGAGAATCTTGTTAACATAGACGTTAATACTATATTAGAAGTGAACTTAAAATTTAACTTATTCTTATAAAATTAGTTTAATAAAATAAAGTTTATACTATTTTTTTTTATATATATATATTAATTTAGTCATAGATGATAAGAGATTTTTAATATATTTAAATGATAAAAGATTTTTAATATTAGTCGTGATTTTTAGTTCATCTGAAATTTTTTTTAATTATTTCTAATGTTATTTAACTATTTTGATATGTTTATCTTTTTAATAAAAATTATATATTTTACTTTATATATATATATAATATAAATAATATAAAAACAAGTATTATTTTTTATTTATAATATATAAAGAAGATTATTGATGAGATTATTGAATGAACATTGATTGTTGACCACCGACAAGAGACGTAGAATTAAGATATAATTTTAAATTGAAGAGTTGAATAGTTGAAAAAAGAACTCGTAATTTTGCTAAAAGAAAAAATTGAATATATCTGGTCAAATTTAAGAATGCAGGGTAGTAGGCACTATGATTGAAGTGAAGTTGCCGTGTGCCTTATGACAAATCTTTGGTCAACCAATCACAAATCCAAACCCGTGTCGATAAATTTTGAACCCTCAAATAAGTCAAAAAATTTAAAAAATTTGTAAATATTTATCAATGTTTTTTATATCAATATTTTAATACTTTTCTTTAATTTTTAAAATAGTCATATTCTTTTATTTGATATTTTATATTAAGACAATTCTAAGCAATAAAATAAAATAAAAATAAGCAATAAAATTATAAATCAATATTAAGAACTACATAATAGAAACTAAAATGTAACAATTTTATATCAAATTTGTCTTCCTTAATTTAAATAAATTATTCAAAAGAATATGAAGATAAAAAAACAAAACAGAAAAAGTGAGATAGATAAGAGAATTTAAAGAACAGATTTTATTTTTCTGATTTAGTAACTAATTATTACTATTATTAAAAAATATAGAACCTATATTTTCAACAATGGCCTAAGTATAATATCAATAAGATAACTTTTATTTAAGTATACTTTATAGTTTAAAATCTATTTCAAAACTTAAGATATAAATGATTAAAATTATAAGTTTTGCATGCTTTAATTTTAGTTTTGCACTTTAAATGCAATAAAAATAATCTTGAAATAATAATACAAATTACTAATTAATTTATTATTTTAAACTTTTTTTAAAATGTGAGTTGGATGAAAAAGTTTTATTAATAGGTACGACAATAAACATTAAGAAAAGCTTTACCTTTGACCTTCGACGCCTCCACCGTGTTTTAATATGACAAATTAAAGTGTGTGTTCTGACATTTTCCTCTTTGAAGGAGTCTCTATAAATGGCTTACTCAGTAATCTTCTTTCTGCCAAAACAAAAGCCAATTCGAATTCCACCCTTTTTGTTTAACAATGGCACTCTCATTCTCCTCTAAGGGTGTCTTTCTCTCCACCTTCTTATTCTGCTTTGCTATTCTTCTTCAGTCCTTGTCTTTCGTAGCTGAAGCTCGTAGATCATCCGTTTCTTCTCTCGTTAGCCAAGAGCTTTTTGATTCCATTTTCCTACACAAAGACAACGCTGCATGCCCTGCTAAAAATTTCTACACCTATGATTCCTTCATCATGGCATCCAACAGCTTCCCTCAATTTGGTTCTTATGGTACTTTAATCACACGCAAGCGTGAGATTGCAGCGTTTCTTGCTCAAATTTCGCATGAAACCACAGGTGGGTGGGCTACTGCACCAGATGGACCCTATGCTTGGGGATTGTGCTTCAAGGAAGAAGTTAATCCTCAGAGTGACTATTGTGATTCCAACAACCAACAATGGCCTTGTTACCCAGGAAAAAGTTACAAAGGGAGAGGACCAATTCAACTTTCATGGTATATATATGCATTATATCACATATAATATCTGAATATTATGAGCTTAGTTTTCATGCATCCTCGTTGTAAAAAGTTTTACTATGTTGACCAATTAAAACACCCTAGACATTATTTTGGAAGTAATTATTATAAAGAAAATATGCATACATAGAGTAATAACTTTATGCAGTCAACCATTCACAAACTTCCATGAACTGTAGTCGTAATGTTTGAACTCAAGATCTGATTTACACTATGTGTGCTACTAGGTTGTTTTGTGAGTTAAAAATCCAACAATCTTATTATATATAGCAATTTATGATTATGTAATAATGTAAAATAGCTTTATAATGTGCATGTGTTTTGATTAATTTATAGAATTATATGATGATTAGCTATTATTTAACCTTTTCATGTGGGATGCAATATGCTTATTGATGAACTGAGATAAAATATTGTGCAGGAACTACAACTATGGGCCAGCAGGGAAGGCCTTGGGATTTGATGGATTGAGAAACCCTGAAGTGGTGTCAAACAATTCACTGATTGCCTTTAAAACAGCTCTATGGTTTTGGATGACAGAGCAAAAGCCAAAACCTTCTTGCCACAATGTGATGATTGGAAAATATGTGCCCACACAAGCTGACATAGCAGCTAATCGAACTGCAGGGTATGGCCTAGTCACTAACATAATCAATGGTGGACTTGAATGTGGAATTCCTGATGATTCAAGGGTTAATAACCGCATTGAATTCTTCAAAAGATATGCAACCTTGTTTAAAGTAGATACAGGACCTAACTTGGATTGTGCATATCAAAAGTCCTTTTCAACTGTTTCTTGATCATTATTTTCTTTTATGTTCTTTTCTCTGGCAAAGATTCAATAATAATGTACTCAAAGCTTATGTTACCATATACTTAGTTAGTAGTATTTTCGTTAGTAATTTATTTTTAGAAAGTTGATGAATCTAGAGTTTCTACTTTTATGATCTCCCTAGCCCTGATTATTGGATGCTGTTGCCAAAAGAAACCCACAAGATGACAAGAAAAGCATAAACATATCATATCAAAGTTAAACGACAAGGATGGTGTCATTTCATAAAATCTGCATAGTTAATGTGTCTCACAATTATGGAAAACAAATAGTAGACAAATTCTTGTGATGAGATTTCTACAATATATTCAGAAAATGTAGTGTAGTTTAATTTCTTGTTATGAGTTAAAAACATATTAATATCTTTATAGAAATTAAAATTAAACTTTGAAATATTTCGAGAAACTAAAAATATATTTAATCCAATAAGATAACAGCGAGATCTTTTTCGAAAATTGAAAAAAAATGTTCAAGGTTTTATTAGGTCTTTTCTTATTCAATTTCTTTCTCTTAAACCTTATTTTGCTATATTTTTACTACAAACAAATGTTATAAGGTAATTTTGTCGATGACAAATTTTCCTGAAAAATTGATGAACTATCTTTAATAAAATGTATTCTTTCAATTGTATATTTTTCACTGATGTGACTGAATCATGTTTAAATAAATATGAACCATATTTGATATGGAAGAAGATAATATCAGTAGTTTAGCAGTCAATTTGTTTTGTGGTATGTTGAGAATTTGCTGGGCCAGGAACATTTAAATTTAATAATAATTTGGGTCAACTGAAGCCGCATTGGGCAAAGGTTGGAACTTGTCTGCTACCAATGTACATGGGTCGATATCTAATCCAGAGAATTGTGCCTACAGATTCTGCAAGTGTCTCTGTAGAATTTAATAAATGATTAGACAAGTATCCAAATCAAATTCATTCCATTCCCGAATAAAATTGTAGTCATGTCTAAATCTGATTTGTATTCTTGTGGAACTATTTATATATAGACTAATCAAAACCAAACATTTGTGTGAATGAAATTCGAATCTAACCAGAAAGTGTGTATATATAGACTAATCAGAAATTGAACAAGAAAACAATGCATATGTATAATAATATAACATTACTTTATGGTGCTCGACATTCTATTTTGTCTGACCCTTTATTGCTCCTTATTCCTCGCACACAATCTGTTTCAACTTTGCTTTCTGTCCTCACCATGAATTTTTGTGCAATTTTCCATTGATTTATTGATTTTCTTTGTGAGAATGCGGAGGAACTGGATCTTAACAACCGTGGAAATTATGTCGGTAGTGAGAAAAGCTAAAAGTCGACTTCTAGAAACCAGAAATAAGGTAAGCCAGTAGAAACCTCGACAAAAAGCATTTTAGTTTCTTGTTTTTATTTAGGAATTTTACAAAAGGATGAACATTAAAAAAAATAATGTAGTAATTCTTAATTTTATATGACTTTTCATCCACTTTCATTTCAAAATCTCCTAATTTTAGAAGATTTGAAATATCCCAATAAAGGGGCAAAAAACATTATTTAACCCCTCATTTTTTTTTCCCATTTCCTTCACTTTGATTTTGCTAGCTCTCATGATCTCAACCCTTTCCAATATCCAAACATAGTCTAAGAATATACATCACTTTGATGATCAGTAACCACTAATATTGAGTCTCACTCTATAGGACTAAACTTAAGTCACAAGAGAGCATTCTTCTGTCATATGTGCGCATTTATCACCCGAATGTCTCGACCCTTGTGATCTTCAACCTCTTTACAGCTGATAAGAACATCCTACATGATGAAAAAAGCAATTACATCAATGCTTAGAATGGAAGAAAATGTAAAAGCTCCATCTACTCATGGATAGAATTTTGATCTTTAATTAAACTAGATCAGTTTTTGTTTGAAAATAAAGGTTTACTTTTATTTATTAGTAATACTTTTTAGTAAAAAAAGAAGGAAAGAAAATGTGTTTTTAAGAGAAAGCCTTGGTTAACTTACTCCCAAGGAACATCCCCAACCATAATCAAATCTCCTTCTCCATCTTCATAAGTTAGAACATGGCATCTCTCTGGTTGCACTCCATCCATCTCAGTCCCCCCTGTTCAAAAGAGCCACGTTCCCTTGTTACTATTTTACTAACGAAGTGACAAAGATGCTACATGCACTAAGTAAAGGTAATTAACTACGAGAGAATAGCATTAGACTTTACACAGAATGGTAGTGTCAAACATTTGTTCGAGGGTCTTTACTAACTTGTGGTAGCCATCATGAGCTAACAAATTGAGTTTTCTACCAATCGGAATGCCTTCCATGTACACTTTCACAAAGAAGCTGGTATGATCGCAGCAATCATTCACTTCAGTAGCTTGTGAAAAACTACTTAGATGTGGCTGCATCGGTTGCCAGTGCCCCCTAACATATGAGAATGATCAAATACTTGAGAGGGTGAACAACTTTAAGCTAGCCACAAAATAACCCATGATGTCATAAAAGAGAGTTGCTATATATATATAGTAGCATTAAAAATCTAAGAGTTTTGATACTGAGGCAATAGTTGAATGTGTTTGAGCATACCAAATGAGGGACAGAAAGATAGAGTTTCTCAATATCAGTACCAAAACCCTTAAATTTCTGAGGGTACCATTTCATGATGACAAATCATGTTTTGCATGTTATACAAACCCTGAACTGGAAGAGCCAACATGTTGAGTGGCGGAAATGCTGAGTCCAAGCCTAAGATCTGTGCGAAGGTCTTGACTATGTTGGTGTGTGAGAGAGGATGCAGTTGAATTGGAAGGGTTGTTCCTGCAGCTGGTGATAGAAGAGGAGGAGGAACTAGAGGCTTTGCCCATTGTGGAAGGAACTAGTTTGATAGATTACACATGAAGCCGCCACATTAAAGGCCTTAAATAAAGAAATGAAGAAAGAGAGAACAAGAGAAATGCTGTGAAGAAGACTTTTTCAACTGCTGCGCCACCCTCCATTGGCAACCTCTCCTCTTTTTCTTCCTCCCATGCAATTGGTAGACCTAAAATGTTGTCATGGTAGCCGACAACTACACGTGTAAATAAGTAAAAATCAACATAGTATTTATACTATGTCAACATGTTTTATGTTCAATAATTCAGCTTTCATGAGTATATTCGGACTAATGAGTTAGTTATAATATTAAATGAGATCACACGTTGATGGTTTATACAAAATTGAGTTCATCAAGACTTTTATGATTTAAGCACTTCAATTAGTGGCCATTTGAAGAAGATGTTGTTGGCAATTACTATAGAGACAAAAGTTAGACAAAGCGTGTGGTCCGTAATACACTGATTCAGTTCTGAGGAGGATGGAATGAACCTAGATATTGGACAATTCGTGGGATGAAAATAGGGTGGACAAGAGGACATTAATGTTGATATCTGAAACCTTGTATAAACATGTAATATCCACATAATGAATGTTCAATGGATATAATCATCGTGTTGCTCGTGGGGATCTTGGTTGTAGAGACCAGATGTATTATTTTCCAATGTACTAAGGCATTGGTGCAAGTGAAGTGAGGCTACAAATACTGCTACGTACCAAGGAAAACATATCAGTGTATGAATAGCAGAGAAATATTTTAAATATGAGAACAGAATTTCTACAAGTGTTCTCTCATTCCTTTTCAAGAATTAACTGCACTAGACAAACTTCACCACCATTTTCTTTCATTTATGCAGGCTTGTCGTGTGCATTTATTTCTTTCTGATGTGGTTTTCATTTTGCTTTTTATTATGCATGCTGGTTTTCGCTGTAATCAATATCAAAAGCAATTTTACGATGATACAAATAAATAAAGAACAAAAGGCCATATATAATCGTGAAGTACGTGACAAGTTTGAATATATTATTGACATTTTTTTTTGGCAAAAAACTCGAGATCTGGTCTTGGGGATTGGCAATCAACTCGATTTGATAGCATAGGAAAATAAAAAGGAAAAAGAGAACAAGTTTTGTTCAATATCAAACACATGTTGGAATCGGAAACACACTTTAAAAAAGTGTAATTTTGTGTTTAATTTATTAGCCCTTCATTTCCAAATAATCATTACTCACTTTTACTTTATTTTAAATCAATTCTTGCTTTCAAAAAATATATCATAACATTTTCAAAGGTGATGTGTTCTTTAATTTCCTTTTCTACCAATTTATATGAAAATGAATTTGATTGTAAACATTGATACTTCAAATAATTATATTATTTTCTCATAGGAAATTGTCTAATAATTAACAATTATTAACTTTATAACATTGCTTTAAAAGTTATATTTAGAATGATTTGTAATTTTTTTATATTAGATTATTTCTAGTTGTTTGATCGTATCTTCACCTTTTTATTTGTTTGCGTAAGCAATAAATTTGGTGACATAACCAAGGTAAGGAGGAACTACGAAGAAACTCGCATTAAAATTTGCCTTGAACAATGGAATGCAAAAGATAGCATAACTAATAAACTAGTTGTGAAATGAGAAAAAAGAAAGTATTGAAGGAAGTGAAGATATCTAACAATGTCTCGTCATTAGACAAACGAACCAAAAAGAGAAAGAAAAGACACCAGTGATACTCATGGATCACATGCGTTCTTCATTTTTCTTCCTGATTCTCAAGATTCTAACACTCTCTCACGTGGCTTGAATGAAATTTTGCTGTCTTTGAATGGTTAGAAATAAGAAGTTGAAGGGGGAACAAGAGCATAATGACTTGGATCTAAAGATATGGGAAATGCTAGGTAAAGAGAAGAAAGAATAAAAGAGAAAATGTTGAAACGGGTGAAAAAGGAAAAAGTAAAATGTTCCCCACCATCCCAACCAGAAGGTTGCTTGGATTAGCCATGAATCTGTCATTTGGTCTCCAATACAGTGATTGTGTTGAATTAGAAAAGCAAGGTGTAACCCACATCCACTTTTTCTTAAATAGCCTTATTAGATTTGTCTTGCAATGTGAAGACCAAATCGCCCATTTTCCTTCTCCTTCCCGTTCTTCTATCATCTTGTTTTTCATTGCTTTGCTTCCCTTCTCCGTCATCATTGCCCATATTTTACAAATTATCACTTTCATTCATTCATTCCTCAAACTTTATTTCTAATATCACTTTTACATCTCCCATGTACCCATGCCCCCACATACTCCATCCACCACTTCACCTCTTCTACTTTCTACTTCCCTTGCCTCAACTCTACGTTTCCAACTACATATTCTTTCTTCCTCATACAAGCATCTATATAAAGATAATCAACTCAACATTTTGCTGTCCAAATTTAAAGATCTTGTCCTTCATATTCTACTTTCAAAGGTTCCGTTTTTAAATAAAGATTTCTATACGAGTAAGCAGCTTCACTAAATATCTACAGTACCTAACAATTATAACTTATGATTTGTATATCTCAAAAAAATTTATAACTCCTATATACAGATTCAAAGACATAGTGTTGTTTTATTTTTTATTTTTTTTTTGTCAAAACCTATTGCAATCTTAACATGAATTGTAAAATTTTACAAAAACTCGTATATACGCATATAAATTCATGTATAAACATATAAAATATATAGCCTAAATAAAAGAAGTCTTTAAATAACACTTTCAGTACTTAATTAAGTTTAAGTTAATAACCATAATAGGGGAAAATAAGTCAACGAAGTCATAGTATAATAGAAGGCAAAAACAGGTTCAACATACACAACTCATCATGAGTCAAAACAACAACTTAGCTAGTACAAAAATACCGACACATAAGCACCAAGACCTCTAATGACTAGTATAAATCTTTCAATCATAACTCAAGACCTTTTTCTCCATCTCCTCATCTTCGTCAAGCAAATTAACGTGAGGTGACATGACACGAACATATTCATCCTTTCCGATTTGGACTTGCCCTGAGCATAATCTAGAGGTGGCAAGACAAGACACCTAAACCTGTACAGTAACATACCAAAGATAGTGATAATCCCAACCATAAACTTTTGACAGCGGATACAAGATCTGTGCACGAGAGAGAAAGGCCTTGACGCAGCAAAGAAAGCCCTTTCAGTGGTAGAGAAAATGGAATCTGAATTTTGAAGACGTATGCAAGACCTACAAGAAATTAGGGAATTATCTTTTCCGAATAAAAGAGGACGTCACTTAACTTTTGTAGAGTGCAGAAATCTGTTACCTATAAATAATCTTTTTAGGGGCTTGGGTTCTATTACTTAAACCAGAAAATCATTTCTTCATCAGGTAGTGAACCCGAACTGCCACTCAATATTGTCAGATAAAATGTATGGAGTTATGATTAAGCGTGTTTACACAATTTTGCCAATCCCACAAAAGTGTGATGCAGAGCGTAAATGGTATCGTGCTGTCCAGGGCCTGCGAAACCGCACTAGTTTACAATTGAGTTTTTTACTACCTTGACCCTCCTCCATTAAAGGGTAAGAATGGAAATGACAAAATAATAGCTACCAACCCTCCTAAATACGTTTTATGTAGATAATGAACAAAATATAGTGGATTTTACATTATCTGCAATAGAAGCCACCAAAAACCTAACGAACAAATTTGTGAAACTGTGATTATTACAATTCAATGGAACACAAGAGTTCCCACCCATTCCATGAAAACAAAAATTGCCACTATTTGTACACTCTATTTGTGAGATAATCGTTTACTTCAGCTGCTGCTTCATAAGCTCCCTCAACGCATCGTCCCAAAGCAACACCAGACACATAGTTACCCCCAAGGAACAGCCCTTCAAACCCAGTATTTCTAAGAGAACCTTTGGCAACATCTAGAAGATCAAGATGGCCAATTAAAAACTGGGGAATAGCTTGAGGCCACAGTCTCACCCCCAATACAAATGGATCCTGGGCATTTGGGTTTATAAGGATTTTCCTCAAATCTCGATCAACTGCTTCAACAAGTTCACTGTCCGTCTGCCATTAAACAAGACAATTTAGGAGGAAATAGAAAATAAACGAAACAAATGTGATTATACAGGTAGAGAAATGACACTTGTTTCAAATAACAAAAATGTTAATGTAGATATGTAAAAAATATGACAGCTATGGATCCAAGCATTTGAAGTCAAATAACAGATAATGCCTAATACCCGGAACCCCCAATCATAAAGAAATAATAATGTAGAACAAGAGGCCAAGGGCCTATTTGATTCCTGTTTTCGAAATTAATCTTTGTTTTTAAACAGAAAAGAAAAAAAAAATTGATAGAATAATTATTTTAAACTCTATAAAAAAATCTATCAGTTTTTAAAATTTAAAAAACTAGAACAACTCTAAGTTATTTTTGTTTTACAATAAACAAAAATCTCACTTTATTGGATGAGTTTGTTTGTGCTCATTGAATTTTTTAAAAATTGCTTACTTCAGAAACACTTATTTTTAGTTTAACCAAACTGACCCATTGCTTTTGTGCAGAAAAGTGTAAACATTTGAAACAAGGTCATTGGTTCAGAGTAGTTCCAAACAGCCAAACAACCCACAGGTGAAAATGACTAACAGTTCTTTACACCATATCCTTGATGTTTCCTAGAAAAACCACTGCTCACCCTATTGAATGCCATAACAGCTCAACAAATTCCATATATGTTAACTGTTCATGTTTCAAATTAATGTTACCTTTTGTAAAATTCCAGTATTGGTAGCCCCTCCAATGTAATTCAAGAGTAGAACCCTTCCAGGTGGTGCTCGGTTGGGGAAAAGTGATGAGCTGTATATAGTTCCTGTCAAACCCACAAATATGTTCTTATCATCAAACCCACTAGAATGCACTCCACGGTCCCCAGTTCTAACATGAATGATAATAATTAAAAACACGTGTAACTTATAGTGTTGAAGGACTTCACTTTTGCTTTATAAAATCAACTCTCACCTAATGTCTCCACTCCTTGGGTACGTGGATGCAATTGACCAAACCCCTTCAATTCACCATCTATCAAGCATTCTGATCTAATAGCTTCTTTTGGATAGGATATGGAAACTGCAGCAACTGGAGGGTAATAAAACTTTGAAAGTGCATCTGCAGCAGCAGCCTGCAAGAGATTAACAGGTTGTCAGGAATAACAGTCCTCAATGTTTACATTGGGAACTATCATGGCCCGAATTGGCCATTTATAAAACTAATTTGTTGAGATGCATTTATTTGACTTTAGTAAAAGCCTGAGGAAATGTGATGTCCTTAACCCCTGCTTTAGAAATAGATCATTGAGATACCATATCCTATAAGTTTACAAGGCTTTCTGAATTTAGTCAGGAAAAAATAAACAAGGAACTTTGATATGAGGAGCCAGGTTTATTCAGCCTCAAAGACAATAATGTAAATACAGCCATGCATTAATGCAGTAACGACAGCATGTACACTATTTGCTGCTCTAGTTTGTTCCTTAGAAATGTCTACACTCAATTTGATCATGAAAATTTCCTGTGCACTAGCTTGATTGATTCTGAAAAACACCCATGGTAAACCAATTCAATGAAAAATGCAAAAATATATCCATATTTTGTAAATTTGCAAATGACAATATAGGAGGTGTTTGTGTCACAGTATAATTTTTCATTCCTAGGAATATTATTCTCATAGACATCTTTGGTTAGTATTTAGTAATTTTAGACAAAAAAATAAAATTGAAAAACAAAGGTAGAATAATGTAGAGGGCATAGGTAGTTATTGTAGACAATAACTTTTATTCTCATGGGAATATAAGATACTCACCCTTAAAAACACTTAAAACGTGAAACAAATACCCCCAGAGGTTTTTGGAAATATGATTACTCTTATGCAATGAAAAACTGAGCCCTGGAAAAGCATATCATGGATTAATTGTACTTTGCATTATGTGTGAGTCTGAGTGTGTCTGCACAGGAAATCAATTATGGCTCTGAAAGTTCAGAGGATAATAAAAATAGAGACATGAAACCATAGGCACAAAAAGCATATGCACATGCATGTACCACTCACAACACACTCAAACATGAAAAGAGCCAAAGGCATGCAAACAAAGAAAATTAAAGACATGCAACTAGTCACCAAAAAATGCCGGTTTTTATTCCCACACAATTCCAAAAGGTCATATGGCCCAATTTCAAATATTCCACAAATAAAACGTCATTAATTAACATAAATAAATTATACAATCCCTCTTTGAGGAAGAAACTTACTGACAGAGGACGCAGCAATGTACTAGCAACATGGGAAGGAATGGTCAGAACAACAGTTTTGCACTGCAAAGAAACCACACCTTCTGGTGTTTCATATGTCAAACTGTACTCTCCACTATCCAGTTTACTAATATTTAAAAGCTTCCAAGATAACTTTACTTTGTTGCCTAATCTGTCAACAGGATCACAATTCACAAGGATCATTAATCCAGAGAATAAGACGAGATTAACTAGAACATTGGTACAAGGCAACATTTAGTACCTTGCAGATATAGCATCTGGCAACATGGTAAGTCCCTTCCGGAAAGATCCAACAGTCTGACCCTTTGGTTTTGGCAGACGCCTACATGATTAATTGAATTAGTGAAACACTCCATAAACTATGGCAAAAATCCAGAAACTCCGGAGAGGTATGTTATTACGGGTCACGAGGTGGTTTTGAAGCTCCATTTCTCTCTTGTATTGCTTTGAAAGTTCCACCAATAATGCTACCACCATTTTTTTCCAGCCTCCAAACTTTCCCAAATGCTGCTTTCATACTTAACTTTGAAGGATCACCTGCATAGACCCCTGTATATAACAAAACTTAGGTAAGCAACTGGATTTTCATCAAACATTGCTAAACAAAAACATAGAAAATCAGAATGGATTTGCAAGATGATGTAAGCTCACTACTGATAAAGTAAAAGAGAAATTATAGTATAAGAAACAATCAAGTCTTTTATGAGACATTGCAGCTGAGTTACATAAGATTTGCAGTAAATGCTTGTCCAAATGATTATTTGTACATTTACTTCAATAGCATTTATAAGAGGAAAAAATGGAAGAAAGAAAAGAGTTCTTTTTTTGTTATTACTCGATAACATGGTAAACCAAGTTTAAGAGTTCTAATATGTCAAAACCACCAAATGCTATGAATCGTGATGAACTAACTAGAACGTATAGGACTTTCTCTTTTACAAGTTATTCCCCCAATTCCCTGGCCACAAAAAATTCCCAAACAGGAAAATCACGCATTCAGTTTAGTTTTAAATGGTGGACTAAAGTATCACTGAAAATCAGAAAGATACTCAACAGCCTCAAGGTGGTCACTGATTTTTCAAGTGGCATTATGAACATAGAAATATAGCCATAAATTAAGAAAAATTTCCCCCATATGAAAAAAGTTCAATCTCAGTTTTCAAAAGACAGGTTAGACAATGCATTTATAAGAAACTTCATCTCAGGAATAACTTATTCCGTTGTGCTATTACTCAGTCATCATGATGGATTACATTTTAATGGCCAAAAGCCGAATATCACTGGGTCCAAAATAATACAGAAAACTCAACCAATAAATAATAATAGAAAGTTTGTTAGAGATTAACAAGAATAACAAAAGAAGAGAGCAAACAAGTCAGTGCTCTTACCTGAACAAAAAGGTTCTATCAATCGTTCAAAAACCTCATCACCAAGGTTCCGACGAACAAACTCTTCAACGGATTCCTCATGACCCTGTTACCTTTGTCAGCATTATATTACATGAGAAAACCAAATTAAGAACATTTGCATTTCATCCTTCCGGACATTGCATTAGACACAAACATAATCAAAGAAACGAGAGAGGACACACTGGAGGAGGAGGCCGAATTCCAAGCGCACCAAATCCAGCTCTGATCTTTCCACCAAGGCTCATCAAGTCAAAGAAAGGCAAATCAGATGGCTTCCCAGGCACCGGCCTCAACTTTCCATTCCACAACACAAACCGAGGTGCATTAGGATCCCCCAGAACAAGTTCATCCTTTAAACCACTGTCCACCTGCAAAATGCAACAACAGAAACCGCGTTAACAACAATTCAACCAGAGACACTGATGCAACAACAGAAACAACGTTAACAACAATTCAACCAGAGACACAGACTGTGTTTGGATGAGCATTGGGAAAAATGATTTTAAATAATATTGATTTTTAAAATTAATTTGGTTAAAATGGATTTTGACATGATATGATTTATGTTTGGATTTTTTCTTATAAAAGCACGTTAGTGATAAAGCTCATTATAAATTTTGTTTATCCAACGCGCTAGTTTACAAGGATACGCGTGGGTAAATTTCTTCACAAATATTTTCTAAGAGAAGGAAATAAGAAAAATAAAATAAAATTCCCAAAAAGTGAAACAAATTTGTTTATAAGCTAATTTACAGAAGCTCTTTTATGTCAGTTTCTTCAAAATTAAAGTTTTTATTTATTCATGAGCTAGTTTTTATATCATGTAGAAATTTACTTCATTTTTTTTTTCATCTTCTAAAAGAGCTTATTTCGCCAAGACCTTAAAGTTGTTTCAACTAATAATCAAATTACCAAACTCAGAGTCAATTCCTAGACATTATCTAAAATCACATTAGATGGTATGTCAACGTGATTTTGGGGAAACCAACGGGAAAGCAAACATGCACCGAATTGTGTTACAAATCTCACGTTGACTAGTCATTTAACCAAAATAAGCCGGGAAAACCCTCACTCCATGAGGTTGAGTTAGGCAAAATCCCCAAATTGGACAAAAGAAACATTACATACCACCATGGTGAGCATTGGATCAGAGGGCTGAAAACTATTGGGACCTTCTTCCCAAAGATATCCGTCCCTCTCCAGCGTGGTAATGTTGCCGCCAACGCGGTCTCGGGCCTCCGTCACGACGACGTTCGATTTGGCGTGTTTAGTAGAGAGGGCTTGAGCGATGCAGAGGCCGCTGATGCCTCCGCCGACGACTACACAGTCGACCGGGGCAGCGTCTCTGGTTTTGGGCGGAGATGCGGTGGATTCCTCGGCAATGGAGCAGCGAAGAATAGGATTAGGGCGAGAGCGAGGGAATTTTCGAGAGGGTGAGGTGAAGAAGGAGGTTGGGGAATGGAGGGAGGGACGGAGAAGGGTTTGGTTGGGCGGGAATAGGATGTCGTTGAAGACAGTAGCCATGGCGGGCGCACAGTGGAGAAGGAAGAAGTAACGGCAGTGTTTGTTATCTTCAACGCTGTGCTACAGACAGAAAAATGGGAAACACGGTGATACTGCTAAATTAACCACCTAAGAATCTCGTTTGTCTCTATCTAAACTTTAGCTTGCGTTTTGGTACAAACAAATGAAGCTTTGCCACTTTATTTATTTAATACTTTTACAAAAGAAAATAATTTTAAAAGAAATAAGGAACGGGAAAAAATATTTAACCCAAAAGTAACAAAGATAATAAAAAAAATTAATTAATTTAATATTGATTATTTTAAAATTAAATATGGCAAGAATAAAACATGGTTAGTTTTTAGTTATTATTAATTTGATTGAATATAATGAAAATGAATATTTAAAAAAAATATAGAATAAATGGATGTGATGTTTTATAGTGTGTGTATTATCAATTCACTGAGTAGTTTCATCAAAGCCTGAAAGAATATCAAAAGAGTTCCTTTTAACTTCTTCTGTTTATTTTCTTAAAATGATAATAGTTGTGTTTGGTTTGATAGGGTTTAGGATGTTTCACATATCACTGTTGGTTTCTTAAATTTAAACGTCAGATTTCATAATTTTAGTTTTTAATTATTTCATATATATTTTTAAAATTTTTAATTTCTGTCTACATTTAAGATCTTTTATTAAATTTATTTAAAATTTAATCATTTTATTATTTTTAGCTTTTTAAAATTTTCATCACTTGTAATTATTATTATTTTAAAATTTATGTCCTCTGAAATTATTATTAGTATATATTTTTATTATACCTATTATAATTATTTTGATTTAAATTCTGTACTTTTTCATATATATATATATATATATATATATTTCTCAATTTAATTTTTATTTTCCTGTTTTATTATTTTCACTATTTTAAAATTTAAATTAATTTATATAAGATTATTATTGTTATTATTGTAATAGTTAATTGAAATTGTGGATATTCCATTTTTGTTGTTTAAATTTATTTTAAATTTTCTGAGTTTATTTTTACCTTTTGTAATTTTTTTTTACAATTATTACTATTATAATAAATTATTGTTATTATAATTATATTTATTATTACTATTTTTTAATTTAAATTTTGGAGTTTTTATTTAATTTTTAATTTCTTATTTTTATGACATGCAGAAATAATTTTCAATCAGCTTCCATCATATATATATATATATATATATATATTCTTATTTTAAATTTATTTTGATTTTCACTTTTTTTTCTTTTTTTTCTCTCTATTTTTTTATGTCTTTTCTTTTTCTTTTGTTTTCTTTATAGATGATAATAAAGATATCGAAATTGTTATGTGAGGTAACAATAATTAACAATCATTGAGATAAGATTGAGATGAAAGAAATTGAAATTCTAAAAAATATATATATATATATATATATATATAAAGAAAATAGAACACACTTTTTTAAATTGTAATTAAATTCTTTAATGCAAAATTAGTGGAGGTGTTTCATATTCACACATAAAAAAAAGTGAAAACCGAAAACTAAAGAATAAATTACAAAAGTGAGAGAGTTAACTAATTTTAATTAAGTTTTGATTTTAATAGAATGTTTAATATCCTGTCTCTCCTCTTACATATTATAATAAACTGCTCTCACATTTCATATCTTTCTTATATATTTATAATCTATAATTATATAACAATTAATAAACATGACTCATATTTGTAATTTTTTTTTCATTTTTATAACTATATTATTCTTAAAATCATGATAAGTGTTTTTATTTGATTATAATAATAATAATATGTTACAGTATATTATATTTTAAAAAATTGAAGAGAACAAATACTGTAGAGAAAAAATAAGATAAAAATGAATAATTATTATAATAAATTTTTTATGAGGAATATAAAAATAAGTAAAATATTGTTTATATTTTTATTATTTATTTTCCTGTAATTTAAAATTTAGCTTAAATTAAAATAATTAAGAATAAGTGTCTAAGTTTTATTTTAAAATAAAAAAATTTCTAATTATGTTAATTGTGATATTATATATATATATATATATATAAAATATATATTTAATAGTCACGCAGAAGTATCTGATGACAATAGAAACTAGGAGAACGGTTGAGCTCGCACCTGTTTTTTCCCGCTTTTTCTCTTTGGGTCTTGATTTTCCATTTCAGCAAATCAAATTCATGTTCTCAATTCATATTCATCTTCCACAGTACAGTTACACTGTAAGTGTTTTTGTCTTCTTCGTGTAAATCTCTAATACATTGCTCCTCCATTGTTTTGATTCAGATTAAATTAACACTGTAGCCAGTGTCTCCTTTCAATTGTTGAGATTGTTTCTACGTGCCGATACCGAATTCTCCAATTCCTCTTGCTCGAAGGTTTCTTCTAATCGATCCGTGAGTTCTCATTCTGGGTTTGCTTGGGGTTAATTTTGGATTTTCTTCTTCATTTTTCTGTTGGCGTTGTTAGTCCCCCTTAGAACGATTTGCGTGCTACTCTTTCATGAGTTGCGAGGTTGTTATTTTCACTCTGTTTGGCTGTTCAGATTATAAGGATCTTTCGAGAGTGAGGGTTTCTTTATGTTTCGTGTTGTGCTGACTTTGAACGGATTTCTCTCATAATTTTCTGAGCAATTTTACTGGGTTTTGTGTGGATTTGATCTATATACTTTATTTGGTTTTGTTCTTACTTTTTTTCAGGTTAGTTAATGACGCCTAACTTTCACTTTATTTGGTTTTGTTGTTACTTTTTTCAGGTTAGTTAATGAGGTCTCTGCTTTGCTGAAATAGCAACTGAAAATGGATATTGAAGCACGTCAAGTTTCGCGTGATGTAAGTGGTTACAACCCTGATTTGGTGAATTTTCTGATTTGACTTAGTTTGGTCAATATTGGTGGGCTCACGTTAGTTTGTTCACTTTGAAATGCAACTTGAGCATTCTTGATAATTTTTTGGCAGTTTTAATACTACCTTTCTTTTCTGTATTAAAACCCTTTGGCTACTTCATAAGAATTAAGAAATTCAATTTAGTTAATTATATTAAATTTGTGATTGATTTGTATAATTTTTATTATTGAGATTCTGAGGATGTTTTGTAAAAAAAGCCATTATCGCAATAGACAATTAGGAAGAGATTTTATAAGCTAGCAGTAAAGACAAAACTACCCTTAAAGTTCTTATAGAAAGGACCAGGCAATAATAAATAATCTGTCTGTTATTTTTCAGAACCCTGTTTGATGTTACTGGCTACGACCAATTATAATTTTAGTAATGTTTCTATTACTGAGGGACAAAAGGTCAAGATATTCATGGATTTGAACTATGTATTCAGGAGCAGACGAGTGATCGTAGGAGTTTTGGCAGCAATATCCGTCCGTCCAGTCAGTCAAGGAAAATTTCTGTAGGAGTCATGGCAGAGTCAAAAAGTAGCACAAGAAATGACGTCGCGATAGGGGACGGGCCTGTCGAGCCAAATACACAAAGGGTGATCTCTAATGTGGGAAATTGCCCGGGAGAAAAAAGCGAAGTTGAAGGAGTACCACCTTCCTTTAATATAAAGCATTCTGGAGGTTCACGAGAGCTGAAGTGTTCTTGGATCTCTAAATCCTTTTACCAAAGAACACCTACTTCTGAGGCCATTCTTCAAGCCAACCAAGCCTCTAGTTTACTAGTCTCTCCAGGTGGCCGCGACGAGCCTAATGGAATAGAGCGTGCGGCGGGGAAACATTCGGTTCAGCTTTTCTCATATCAGACTTCAATTTTAGCTTCTAATAATTACAAAAAGTTTGATGCGGACGCTGCCAGAATGAAGGGAATGAAGGACGAGACTACTGAAAAGGAAAAGGAATTTACATTTGCCACTGCGCAACATGTCTTCGAGTCTGACAAAACCGACCCAAAAGACAAAATAAATAGGACGGAAAACAGAACCGAGAATTTGAGGATGAAGCTTTGCCAAATATTGGGGACCACTTCTTCTCATAAGAGTCGGCATTCAGGTTCTCCCGCACGTAACAAGGATGAGGAAAGTTTGCCACTTGAGCAGCGTTTGAACCAGAAGGAAAACAATTCTGCTAAGACCATACAAAATTCTGATACTATAGAAACTGATTCTGAAAATCCTGATCACACTCTTAAGAGGCCAGTAACTCGTTCTTGGAGCAGAAAGAAAGCGTCTTCCAAAAAGCAACCGGGAAAAGGTAAAAGTGGCCCATCTTCAAAAACCACGGAGAAGCATGGAGGAAAAAGTATATTCTCTTTCGAAGAAAAACGGATTGGGAGGCAAGATGCTTTTCCAAGTGATGGTTCCTTGAAGAAAAAGAATCAAAGAAAGAATTCCAAAGTTGTGAAAAATAGGATCTGCGTAATTGAACATGACACCACAGATAAACTTCATCAACACACTTCGAAGACTGATCTACCACTGCATGACCAGACAACAATTTCGCTTGGTAAGATGGCAGGGGATTTTATTAATTACGTACCTGAAGATCAGACAAAATGCCCTCCGACAGAGAAAATAAACCAAGAAAAAGAATTTTACCAGCCACCAATTGTAAATTCAGATCAGCATGGAGAACTTGAGGTTTCAGAAAATGGAAACCAGCAGGAATATAGAAATAATTCAGTAATTAAGAATGTTGCTGCTAAGTCACTAGATGATTTTCCAAGTCTTACATTTCAACTTAAGACACCGATTTTAAGTTTTTCTCCTAACTCAACACCAAATACCGTCCGAAAGGAAAATGATGTTAGTAGTCCAGCATCAACTGAGAGAACATTTTCTCTGGGAAGCATTCATAGTTTAAGAAATCTCCAAGCTTCGGAGCCTGACTTCAATGAGCTAGGAGAACAAATGCAACCTTCTGTATCCTTATCACACCGAAGGACTCAACTTGATAATTTTGGGTGTTTTGGAACTGGAAATGTAGTGTTTCTGTTTTTTGTCATTCCTTATTAGATTCAGGATATTGAAGAACTCAAGTCTTTTATTCCCAGAAAAGACAAATCTTCTGAGACAGAGAAAAAAGAGCACAGTGGTTTATCTGATTCATCATCTGAAGAGTTGAACTTTCAAGGATATCATGAAGGTTCGCGTTTCATTCAATAATGATATATACATTAATCTCTTGCATATACTTAATTAAATTTGCAGAAACAAAGGCTGATTTTAGTATAAATCCCATCTTAAAACTAAGACAAATTGGATTAAGCACACATTAGCCATGGAAACTAAAATAATCCTTCTGTGCTTTATACTTATTTATACAAGAGCATGTGTCTTTCATAGGAATTGATTTGTCTCCCATTTTCTTCTGTTTCCATGGATATTTTCTTCTAGATTCCTAATCACTCATTTTAGCAGTAAATGTATTTTCATAGGAAAAACTCCAGAGAAATAGAAGATTTCTACATGGTTGGTTCTTAATGTAATGCAAATGCCCGGAAACTACTCGATTGGTAGAAAAAAACATCATCAACAAATGTTCCTATAAGTAGGACAGCTACAAGCAAAGAATGCTATAAAAATTTCTCACTTGGTAGAAAATTATAATTTTTTGGTGATATCCCTAGGTCTTTACCGTGTACAGCATGTACATAGTCATTCACAATCTCTGATCTGAGACAGAGATGTGCTCTATTACAACTAGTTACTGTTTCTTATACGAGTGAACTTCTGTGTCCACTGGTCTTGTTAGGTTCTTACACCTATTTAGTTCTTATTGAAACGATCATCTTCCAAACCAAAGAAAAAAGGTAACGGGGAGGGGGAAGGATCCACTGGTACTTAGTGATTGTTGTGTGGCTCTTCCAGTAGATTGATGACAGTTATGAGGAATGAAACAAATTCATTGAACTTGATATGCGATGAATAATTGGAATGCATGACATATTAGTTATCTGATGCATTGTTGGTTTTACTCCAGTTGCACAAACTGTTACCAGAAATTCTGTGTTTTTCCCTTGTATGCTATTGTGTTTTCGAAGCAGAGCCATTTTCTTAGTTGTATCTAAATTTTGTTAGTGAAGGTTCAAGAGTAAGACATGCTTCAGAGAGGAAAAGTTTTGCTCTTCATCCTATGAAAAGGCTGTGCAAGCATGAAGGCAGTAAATTTAACGATAGGAGCCCAGCTTCAGTCTCTACTAAAGGCAGTAAATTTACTTTGTACTTGAAATTTATATCTAAATATGCTATTAAGATATATGCATTTTTATAATATACTTTGCACAAATAATTAGGGATAGGAGACAGTGATTGGATTGGTGAAGCTTCTGAGCAGAATCAAGATGGGTTTGTGAGGTGTTTTATTTTTTTCCATGAGAAACTGATTAATTAGTCCACCAGAACAATATAAATTTCAACTCATATTTTCATAATCTTAAATTGTATGATTCTTGTCAATTTGACAGAGCTGTTGAACTGTTAGCCTTGGAATTGGGCAAAATTCAGAGCAAACTTAAGTCTATGACAAGTCAGAAATCCTCAGAAATTTTGAAGTCTGTTGTAGAAGAGATACATCTGCAGCTGCAGAATGTTCATTCCCAGATCCAGACAGACATGTAGGTATATTAGACTGATGAATTCTTAAGCTTCCGATATCTTACACTTGTGTGTTTACTTGAAAAAATGTTTCAGGGGAAAGCTTACAAATTTCAGTAAATCAAAGAGAAAACGGCTGGAAACTAGATTTGAAGGTAAGAAAACTTTTAGTTCAATGTTTAATATATTTATATTTTATTTTTACTATTGTAATTATTATATACATTTTTCTCCTAGGAATGGATCTCAGTGCAAGTTTTGTGTTTGTCTCTTTTGATAGACATTAAATAAATGAAGTCCTATAAAAATAATGAAAGCGATATAGACATAAATTTTTTGCATATAATCCATCATGTTCATTAGAGGATCTTGTTTCCCTTTCTCTTTTTCATGTTTACTTTTATATTCTGGTTTCGAAACCTTCTAGAGTTCTTTCTATATAGAGAATTTAACAATAATAATCGTCCAGCTCCAGCAATAAGACTGTCATGATTTTGTTAGTGCATAATTTTATTCAGTAGATGTTTTCTCTTCTTTCCTTCGTACTATTTTTAACCTTCTTTTACTCTAACAAAAACGTAGACCAACAGAAACAGTTGAGGTTAATATACAATAGATTCAAGGAAGAGGTTAATCAGCATCTACAGGATTGCAGAAGCACTGTTGATGATCTTGAAGCAGATCAGATAGAGATCAAGAGAGTCATGGAAAAGCAAAGTATGAAAACATAGTTTTTGTATTACCTTATTTTGTGTTTAAAATAACTTATAATTAAAATTTGATTGTAGTTTTTTTTTAAAGGCAGTTTTTCCCAACAAATTAATCTGATCCAAATATGCAAAGACGTCTTTTGGTTATGGATACGCCCTTTGGTTTTTAAGTGCAATATATCTATATATATGAAAAAAATAGAATAACGAAAACGTAATGGAGTCATATCAGGGGAGTAGTGCAATTCTTTCGTATTTCCTCCCCCTTTAACCTTTCAAATCACCAAAGCCATGACACAGTTTGCATATATTTATGTCATCTTCTGTATAATTTCTGTTAATTATTTTGTTTAAAGTTTTAATTACATTAAGATAGTGTGTCAATGTATTAGCGTCGCAAGTTTTTTATTTTTTAATGAAAAGGGTCTCAATGTAGTATGCAACAAAAATCGTGGTTAGCTCGATAAGGGATTAAAGCTCGGTAGAATTTTTAGATCTAGTCTCTTTCTAAGAAAAAATAAATCACCATTTGTATTATTGGCATGTATCATGTTGGTTGTGGCCTTATTTTGAATATATTTTGTACATAGGAGTAGCACATAAGAAGCTTCTGTCGCAAATTGAAGAAGCAATGCAGATCCAACTTGATGACGCTCAAAGGAAAATCAGAGTCACCCAGGAGGCAAGTATTTGTTACATGTAGTTGCTCCATACGTTAGCGCTAGGTTTTATTCTTCTCATGATTTTATGCATGAGTTGGTGATTAGTCATCAATCAATCGCTTGATTCTCGATATACACTGCAGCATACTATTGCGTTAAATTATACATGAATAACGAGTAATGATATTTGTCCGCCTAAAAATGTGGTGAAGTGATGTTAACCAGAGAAAGATGACAAAGAAAAAAAGGTGGAGAGAGAAAATGATAAATATGATGCATGTGATTGAGGGATGAGAGAGAAAATAAGAGGTTGATAAGAGTTTTGCTTGTATCATTGCCTGCAAAACTCAGTAATTGAAGCCTGCAAAAGCAGGATAGCCAACTATTTGGATTACGCTTGTTAGGTAGAGATTCTCTCCAGCCAAATTAAAATGCAGCCAATATCTTGAAACATCTTAGCTTTTCATTGATCATTACACAGCAATTAATGAGGAGATAAAATTAGAGATGAGATGGGATGGAGAGGCCAGACAGAATCCGTACACGTAAAGAGAACAAAATTCGAACATTAATTAAGTTTTGTTGGCACCAGGCTCTTTTTTATTCCCTTTCATTGTTCATTGAATTTAGGATGTGAACGTGATATTTTGCTGTTTAAGCTGCCATTAGTAGTTCTGTTTAGATTTTCCTTTTCCCTATTCATTGTCATTTGCTTACAACATTGTTAACAATCCTTTTGAATGGATGCAGAAGGCGAGAGGGAAACTTGTACAATTGAAACAAGTTGTAGCTATGTGCTTGAAAGAATAAAGACTAAATTGATATGATTTCTGCTGATTCCCTCGAAGTTAGGAAGCACGCCTTGAGATATCGCTAGATCCATAAGAGTGGAATCATTGAAGATTTCTATGTACGTAATATTATGACCCCTCTCTCTTCTTTTAACTGCATAGAATAGATATTTTGGCCCAGTTGAAGTAATATCACTTAAAATTTCTTTTATCAAACTCGAACACTGGCTCTATTGGGCGTGATTTACGGGATAAAAAGCATCCACTAGACTGAGATTGTTATTTTTTTCCCTTAATCATTTTCTGTTTTTCCAACTACAACTGGCGGGTACACTGTTATTACAACTTATATTTCAAATACATGCTGTTTGAGTTTTAGGCCAAAAAGATGTTTTGAGTTGTGACACGGTTTGTTAAGGGAAACAGTGAAAGAAACAAAAATAAATAATTCTGGTGGTTTGAAAAATAATGAAGTTTTGGGTCGTTCTATATTATGTAAGAATGATTCAACAAAGGAGAACAAAAAGACGATATATGAGTATACATTTTTCCAAGTTGAAAAAAAATAAGATCAAGAGTAGATTATTTTACATTTAAATTTTACTAAAAAAATTATGTTTTTTATTAAATATAGATCTATATTATGATTGTGTAAAAATTCAACGTGAAAACATATAATCAATAATAATAATGTAATAATCGTAATTAATTTATAGTTTTGCAGATAAAACCCAAGAGTTGCATCATAAGCATATGGTCGAATATGTTTATTACATAATATATTATATGGTCCTTACATAAGCTTGATAATTGTCAACTTAAAATCTCTGTCAACTTAAAATCTCAAAGACATAATCATTTTTCTCTAATATGATTCTCACCAATAAATTTTTTGAAAATAAATTGTAATTTTTTTATTATTATTGCACTTTCTTAAGAATAACATATTTATATATAGTCAATTATTAAAAAAAAAAAAGGTTACAACAAATATTTATATATATATATATATATAAAAGGAAGTTTTATTTTTACTAATTTATAAATTAATGTCACGAAAACCTTTCATTTTTTAAAAGAAAAATAGAAGACTTGTAACTATGATAAATTTGTATACTATGTCACCGTCTTTAAAATATAATTATGGTTCCTAAACCAAAATTCCGTTTTTATTATTGGATTTAGGGTGTGTTTGTTTCTGCATACGGAAAATAAAGGAGGATGGATATGGAAAATAAAGGAGGATGGATATGAGAAGAAAGTACGAATTTTAAAATTCAAAATCACTGATTTCAAAACAAATTTACGCATATGTGTTTTCCTGCTCAACTGCGAGAAAAATGAAAAAAGATAATTTATATAATTATATATTAAAATTATTAATATATTTTTTTATATTATTATAATAATAAATATTAATATAATATTATAATAATAAATTATTAATTATAAATATTAAATAAAAATATTAATAATTTATTTTAATATAATAATAAATTAAAAAATAATATTATAAATAATTAAAAAGTTTATTAATAACATTAAAATAATATTTTTTATATTTACTTTTTATTTATTTTCACCCTCTTTCTCTTAATCCAAACAATATCACTTTCTCTTTTCTTTCAATTTTCTTTTTTTATCTTTTCAAATCTACACCCTAATCCAAACACATCCTTAAGGACTAAATTCCTTAATGATATTCAACTACCAAACAATAATATCTAAATGATTTTTTTTATATATATAACAAAAAAAATCACACATTTACACTACGTTTTGTTTCTAAAAAAAAAATACTGTTTAAAATAATTTAAGGAAAATAAAAAAATAAAACAAATTTCAAAATATATATATATATATATATATATATTATTTCTTTTAATTTACAAAAATAAATACCGATTATGTCTTTTAACACAATCCATTATGTGTAATTGTTACGTATATATTACATAATATTATTACATAACATAATTTGTTATGTTAAAAGACATAATCTGCGTTTTATAATATAATTTGAAATAATCGTCTTTTAACATTGATTATAACATTAAAATTATTAATATTTTTATTTTTTATATTATTATAATAATAAATGAATTTAAAAATGATAAATGATAAATAAAATTATTTATAATAATATTAAAATAATTAATAATATTATTAATAGCATTAAAATAATATTTATATTTTTATAATAATAATAATAAAAATAAAAAATAAAAAAACTATTAATAATAAATAAAATTATTTTATTTTTTTAATTCAAATAATCTTATTTTTTATTAATTTTTTTCATTCTTTTAAATTCACACTCCAATCTAATCGAAATTAAGAGATTTAAGAATTTGAATTCTTTTCTTCTCTAAAAAAACTATTGATATTTTTTTCTATCATATCTATATTTTGAATGCAAGGTGTTAAATATAATCTAATATACACAAAATATTTTTCCAAGATTAATGAGTATGATTGTTTGTGTTTTTTTAAGTGGTTTTTAAGGTTAATGAGTATATTTATTTATGTTTTAGAAAAATATTGCTAAAAAAAAACTTTTTTTTTACGTAATTTTTATATTTTAGAAAAATCTATTTTTATTATTGTACTTATTTTTTTTTTCTTTTAAAAACAGATTTTTTTTTTCTGTTTCTGTTTTTTATTAAATAAGTTTATCCAAATAAAAAAAATAAAATAAAAACACCCAAGAAATTTCATTTACAATAGGAGCTAAATTAAAAATAATAACCCTTAAACCTAATTAAAAATTGTGATGAAATAGATGGAAATGTAGAAGGAACCTTAACAATGAAATAAAGAAGAGAAGATAAAATGATTTTGGGAATGAGGGTCCCAAACACCAAAAAGTACAGACAACAAGATGTTGGGACACGTGAATCCCGTGTCATTCCCACGTGACTACTCCCCTATTTCAAATCTTCTCTCTCACACACACATAAGCAATCAAAATATTCCATAATATCTTCTTTCAAAAATATCATTAAAACTATATTTTTACTTCACTATAAATATTCTTATTAAAAATATAAAAAGTTATATTAAAAGTATCATATAAACTATATTATTACTAAATTGTAAATATTCTTATAAAAATAAAGTATTATTTTTGAGAAAATATTATTTTAATATAAAATAAATAAATAAATGACAGTAAAATATTTGATTTAATTTATTATTATATTTACGTTAGATTTTTAATACAAGTATAAATATGAACTAAGACAAGAAATATGATTGTTACTAACTAATTTCATAATGGAGATAAAATTTTACTTTAAAGTTAGAGCTTGATTTAAAATTAGTTCAATTAGTTTTTTTATAAAAATATTTAGCTTGTTATATTTGAAAATTTTAATTTTCATAGTTTTTTATTTAAATTTTAGTAAATGTGTTAATTTTAAATAAAATAAAGGAGCTACGTGTAACTTTATTAAAACATATGAGTAAAATTTATACTAAAAACATAAGGGAAATGTGTATCTACAAAATTAAAATATTTTAGCATGAATTAAAAGATATGATTGCAATTTTCCCTTAATTCGAAGATACTAGGCAACTATATGTTTCCTTTTTATAATATTTTTATTAGAACAAGAAATCAAGTTATAGGTTTTAAGTTTTTCTGAGACGTAATTTAAATCTTTATATGTAAAAAACAATAATTTTAATTCTTACTAGGAAAAAAAATAAAATTCAGCAATTATGAAATTATGAAGAAAGTTTATTAAATAAAAAGTGAAGAAAAAAATTAATAATAAAAGGTAGACAAAAAAATAATTGGCGACATTTATCTGGGTAAATTACCTTCTCCCATGAAGAAATTTAAAATGATATCATATATCGAGGTCTGAGAATAATTGTTATTTGTATGGGGGAATGAGAAAAAAGTGTTACATAGTACAAGGATGATCAAATTGGGAAACATACATAAAAAAAGGTTTCTTTTCTTTTGATTCAGATTTCCCATCTTTCAATTCCCTTTCAAGTTGCTACCCAACAAATGTTTCCCTTTCTCATCTTTTGGTAGGACCACTGCAGTTATTATCAATTCATTTCACAATTAAACCTTGTCATCATCGTCCCTTCAATTCCCTTATATCAATTAATATTTTGCTTTTCATCACTTCAAAGTTCCAACCTTTCTCCATTTCAATACTTCCATACTTCACAATTCTATGTAACCTTCTTTATGTTCAAATACAAAGAAATTCAGTGAGTGTTTGTTGTAGTGGTAACAATTATTTATGCCTGATTCCACCCGACCAGGGATGAGTAGAAGCTCCTCTTATATTGATTCCATGTAAGTTGTTGCTTTTGGATTTTATTCACTTTCTTTATTCGTGTTCTGTTCTGTCTTTTTCCTTTTTCTTTTCCTTCCTTTTGGTTTATAGCTAAAGTTGTGATTTTGTTCCAGTTATGGTAAAGGTTCCCTTGAGCTGGTATGGGAAAATGGTCAACTTCACGTGCATCAACTGTGGTTACACGAATGGCTCCCTCGTCTGAGGGGTATTCAATAAAAGCAAATGATGAAGGTGAGTTCAATGCGAAAAGTGCAAGGTTGAGTTCGCTATACTCTCGCATGGACGTTCCAGTTCAAAGGGACTCTGCTGTGGACAATTCACAACCAAATTCTCGACAAAGTTCTTGTCATCTTGCTTTAGAACGAGTACAGGAGATTAAAAGTAGTGAGCTTGCTAAGGCTGCTTCTAGCAGCAAAAGTCCTGAGAATTCCTCGGTGATAAACTCACCTAATGGATCAGAGGGAAGCCAAAAACCTTTGATTTCTGATGCATCAAACCCTCTTCTTGAAGAGAAATCTGAAGTTGTTGGTCATAATAGTGCTCTCAGTACTCGCGAATCTCGTGGTCAATACTGTAACCAAACCTCAAGCTCAGTAGGACTTAAAGCCCAGGGAAAAGCTGATACTATGTACTGTGATGAAGCCTTGTTAGAATCTTCTTCCCTATGCTCCCTTGGAGCCTCAAATAACAAAAACGTTTGCAGCAGGAAGCATGATAACATCGATGACTCAGCGTATTTAAGTGATGTAAGTGGAACCGTATACTTATTTTCCTCTTCTTAGTAAGCATAGCATGATTATCATTTCTCAGGAGTCTTGATTAACTTGGTGCAGAATGATGAAGAACCAGAAGATGTAGTGAAGGAAAAGCCTGCTCAGGAAGGCACCGGAGTGAAGAGAACTAGGAATGCAGAAGTTCATAATTTATGTGAAAGGGTGAGGAACATGTTGGAGATGATAAGAAACAGTTTAAGAAATTATGAGCTTCGAGATTAGTAGATTAATTAATAGCATCTTATTGTTGTGGTTGTCTGCAGAAACGAAGAGATAAGATCAACAAGAGGATGCGTATATTGAAGGAGCTTATACCCAATTGCAATAAGGTTTGTACTTTGGATACATATAATTCCCCGCTCTCCTTTTCTGAAAATTTTGCTTGTTTTAATTCCATATATATTTTTGTGTCTTGTATGTATCTTACTTAGACGGACAAAGCTTCAATGCTTGATGATGCCATTGAATATCTTAAGACCCTCAAGCTTCAGATACAGGTACTTTTTAAGTCTTTTACCTCTATCAAATAGGTTTTAGGCCTTGTGTTAAATAAACAGTCATGTATATGGAAGTCTTAAGCTTAGTTTTATGATGCAGATTATGTCAATGGGTGGAGGATTTTGCATGCCTTTTATGATGTTACCTAATGCTGCTCAACATATGATCAACACACCCCATTTACACCAGCTAATGGGAGTTGGAATGGGGTTCAGGCCAGGCACAACCATCGGTTGCAGTCAGCCTCAGTTCCCTATGACACCTTTCCCTAACCAAGTGCCAACCATGCCCATTTCTCATGCACCTTTCATTCCAATGGTTGGAAATCCTTCTGCACAAACCCCTCTGGCAACTAGCATAGCTACCAACTTGGCTGAAAACCCTGCTTCTTCCCAGTTTACTCTATTGGCCTCACTCCCCAAGAACTCATATCTTACTAGACAAGCTCAACATGCGACAAAACAAGCATTGAATCAGGTTTCCCCTCACCACTAGCCGTTAATTTGTACTCCAGAGAAAGAAAGGAAAAAAAAAAATGAAAATTAGCATGCCAAAGGCAATTGCTAGAAAAAAGTCGATTCGCAGAAAGATAGTGGGATCTGATAATAATTTTCAGCAACTAGACACTGACTTCACAGTTGGATAGTTTATTGCTTTGAAGCACTGATGGAAATGGCCATTGGAAGCGTATAAAAGTATCTTTCTTAGTTATCATCCAATATCATTGTAAGAATCATTAAAATTAAGGTGTATAATAACAACACACCATTTAAAACTATTGCCAAGTGCTTCATTCACTAACATCAGCTGTGATGTCCATGATAAATGCGACAGGACATCACTATGTTAAGTATGAATGAATTTTGAAGCACAAACACATTCTATATTCATAAACAGGAAAGAAAACATATCTTATTCATAAGCTCGCGAGAGTGCTATGATAAAAAAACTTACATAGGACAAACAGTTATCCATGATTTTTTGTTTTGTGGATAATGCTATATAACCACTGTATTTTTCGTGGCATATTAATTTACATGAGAATGTTGTGCCTGGAGGAAATTAAAACATTTCCAAACTTTGAGCATGATGGAGCATATCGGCTAGATATTGGATCTTGGCCTTAGCCAGTTTGATAATAATTAGGATCTTACAATGGTAGTCATATATAAATAATGTTTAATGGTATTGTATGTTTGGTAACATTATAGTTACACACTGATCAGCAACTTTGGTACACAGAATATCTTCTTATCACGGCTCCAATCTTTTGAGAAAAAAACATTAAAAAAGTTAATATAATATAAATTATTAATCCTCAAATGATATATGGAGTAGATCAATGCATTGTCATTGAGTTTACAATCACTTTCTTTTTTCTTTATCATAGTCCTAATCCAAAATCAATCTAATATAATTACTTATTATGCCAGGCCTCCAGAGTTGTTATATTCTGATTACGATTATTTTAAATTTAATCATGTTGTTAAATCTTTCTTTCACTTTCATCCTTTATATACATTTAAATATTTATTTAGTTGGCTCTTTATAATAGAATTAAATTTACTATGAAGGTGGACCTACTGGCTTACCACATCCACGGCCTTAAAAAGTATACTATGACAGATAAAAAACAAACCAAACCCCTTGTAATGAACTTTTGTTAAACATAAAAACATGTGCTGGTTTCTCGTATTTTTCAACATCTTCAGAACTAATACGATATATTAAGCATAATATCCATATAAAAATTTGCAATTAACCCATTGCTTAGTGTGTATTTGCTTTATCATTTACACACCGTTCGAGACACTCAAATGTGACTGAGGAAAATTGTAGGATTGAGTTTATTGGGATTTTGAGGGGAAACACAAACACGCATTTAGCTTCCTGGAATTGTGATGAGAAAATTCTTAGGTTGAAGGCAGCACCTAATCGTATTGATTAACCACTTCATCTTGAATCACCAAAAATTCTATCACTTAATACTATAAATATTCGATGCAATATTCGAGGATATCATATTATCATTTTACGTTAAAAGTTTATCATTAGCACTTGGTTCACAGTCTTCACTTTTCATGATTACCAATAACCTATTCAGAGTCTCTTCAATCTGTGCAAATGCCGGATGAAAGGCGCTCGTAGCATGGAAAACGTACATGCAATGGCCCACCTGAATCCAGCTACTTCCTGGTTTTTTCTCCAACCCTTTATCTTTTATCATGGTTCTCACCTTTGACATGTCATCCCAACGTTTCCCAGAGGCATATAAATTTGATAGAAGAACATAGTGGCCTGGATCATCAGGATTCAATTGTAAAAAACACTCTGCAAGAAGCTCAGCCAGTTCCACTTTGTTGTTAAGTCGACAAGCACCTAGTAAGCTCCCCAAGACATTGGCATCGGGTGTCATAGGCATCCTTGTGATAAACTTATAGGCACCATCAAGATCTCCGGCTCTACCAAGGAGATCGACCATGCACGAGTAGTGCTCCTTATCTGGCTCAATTCCATGATCATTAATCATAGAATTATACACCTGCCAACCTCTGTCAAGGAGACCTGCATGACTACATGCAGATAACAGTGAAATAAAAGTGACTTTGTTTGGTCTAATTCCTTCCTCCTTCATTTGGTCATAAAATGCCAAACTCCTTTCACCTAGGCCATGAGCTCCACAGGCAGAGATCATAGTGTTGTATGTTATGACATTCCTCACCATCATCTGGTTAAAGACCTTCACTCCAAGTTCTAGAAATCCGCATTTGCTGTACATGTCTATTACAGAGTTTCCCACAGAAACATTTAATCCTAGACCGCTCTTGGTCACATAACCATGGATTTCCTTTCCCTGTCTAAGAGCTCCCAATTGGGTGCATATAGGAAGGACACTTACTATAGTAATGCAATTTGGCCTATGTTCAGTTCCCCAAATTCTTCTGAAGGTAAAAAATGATGACTCAAAGTCACCAACTAAATTATACCCTACTATCATTGAATTCCAACACGTGGTATCCTTATTATACACTCCCTCAAATATTGACTTTGCTTCCTTGATAGACCCACAATTAGCATACATATCAATCAATGCACCTCCTACAACAGCATCAGATACAAGTCCTTCTTTAAGAACGAAGTTGTGCATCTCCTTCCCTTGTTTCAACAACCTGAGTTTTCCCAAAGCAGGAAGAACACTTGTGGCAACAATTGCATTTGTTTCTAAACCTACATTTACCATTTCAATATACAGTTTATAACTCTCTTGGTATAGGCGATTCTGTGAGTAGCCAGCAATCAAGGTACTCCAAGAAACTACATCCCTATAAACCATGTGACTAAACCCACGATGGGCCTCAAGTGGATCACCACATTTACAGTACATGCCTATCACAGCGTTGGAGACATACAAATCACTCTCAAAGCCACTCCTCACAGCACAGCCTTGCAACGTCATCCCCAATTTCACAGCCTCCAATCTGCCACATACCGGTAAGACAGACGCTACAATCACTGAATCAGGCTTCATACCTTCTGATCTCATCCTTCTGAACAGTAAAAGCGCTTCAACCCACTCACCATTCCAAATTGTCCCACATATCATGGCACTCCATGAAGCCAAGTCTCTAGCTGGCATTTCTTCAAACGACCTACGTGCATCATCCAAGCTACCACACTTTGCAAACATATCGATCACAGCACACTGAACATAAATATTAGCCTTTATTTTACAATGCAACTCATTGTACAAGATGGTCCCATGAACCGATCTTCCCAATTCAAGTGCATGCAAGCAAGAACATGCCTTGAGGACAAGAGGGTACGTGTAATTATCAGGTGTTACCCCATGTTGGAGCATAGAGTGGTAGAAGTGAATGGCGTGGGTGAAATGGCCAACACCAACCAGACCTCGGAGAATGGCATTCCAAGCAATGATGGGCTTGTGAGGCAATGCACGGAAAGCAAGAAAAGCGTGTTGGAGGCAACCAAAGTTGACATAGACATTCACAAGCTGCGATGATAAGGATGATGTACGAGGACAAGTGGGTTGAAAGAAACCAAGAACAAGAAGAAGAGCGTGCAATCTTCTGGCTTCATCAACATTGGGTGGAGACTTTAGGTGATTGAACAATGAGGTAATGGTGATTGTACTAATGGTGGTGGGGAAGTGCATGGGGAGTGAGTGTTGTTGGCGTGTGAGAGTGACAAGCATAGCAATAGCATTAACATTCACTTTAGTCTGACACAGCATGCTTGATCTACATGGATGGGACAATAATCTTAATCTTAATCTTAGTACCTAGTTCCTTATTTGCACATCTTGGTTCCTTACATTCTCGACCCTTGTTCGTGAAATCCCATATCCACTTCCCATTTCAATGGAACTGTTTGCATTCTAATGAATTTTCTAACGATAATGAGAATAGAATAATCTCAACTTATCAAATTGTGAGGGGTTGTAAATATCTAACGATTTCCAAGAATCTTGGTAAATATATAAGAGCACTTGGGCCTTTTTAGGTTGTTTTCTAAAAATTTTAAATTATGTTGAGAAATAGATTTACCAACATTTGGAGTTTTGAATTCTTCTGCACAGGATTTATTTTTCAAAGAGAGTTTTGTCTCAAGGAATCAAATGGTTTCAAAATTCGTTCATGGCTTTTTTTCTACAAAGGTTTTTATTTTTATTGGATGGTAGATGTAGTCTTACCAATTTGCTAATATATTTTTAAAATTAACTAATGTTAATTGTTTCTATAAATAATTAACTACTAAAATGTTTTTTTCTCAAAGCAGAATTGACTCAAATATTTTAAGTTGTTTGAACTTTATGTATAAGTTAAAATGTGATGAAAGTTATATTAATTATTAATGTTGTGGGTGAATATTTGAGGCTAATATTATGTACTGACCTTAAATAAATAGTTGTAGTTAGAAGTATAAATTAATTTAATATGTTAGCTATCCAATTTATTTTGAAATTTTTTTATCACCTTACAAAAACGTTTTTTATTTAGTGTTGTTTGATAATAAGAATTAGTCTTTAAAATTTTCAAAAACTAACTTCTTTTATTCTTGAAGGGCCATGTTTTGGAATCAGGCTTGCAGCCCAACTCTACATTAGAAAATCATGCATTTTAGAATTGTTAACGGCACCCCTAATAACGCTAAGTACACACCTATCATTAAGAAAAGTGTGAATTTTATAAAGTCCTTTCCCTCTTTAACACCCCTTTTTCCTCTTTTTTATTCTTCACATCTCATTCACATTCTCTCATATACTTCTTCGATAAATCAATAAATCGGATGTGTTAAAAAACAATTCTTTTGTGTTAATTTTCTTTGGAATCAATTGCTTATACAAGTGTGATAACTGGTTTAGAAAATAGTTAAAATGAATGTTAAATAATGTGTGGGGTGGTGGTGCTAGAAGCTAGTGCTGAATTATTGGTGCATTAGAAAGTTAGTTTGCATTGGTGTATCCTCATACATTGGTCTTTCGCAATCAAGTGAAATTGTCCAAACATATCACTGCCTAATTTGGTTCACTTTTAATAAACTACCTATTTTATCTCTTCATTATGTGGTGGGGGTGTTTATATATTTAGCATAATAGTACAAAAACTCATTAGCATGTGCTTACAACAATATTTTCTTACAATAAATTTAAATATTTATTTTCAAGATTGAAACTTCCACTTTTCTCATTCTTTTAGCAAAACATTTTTTATGTTTTTTTCTTCCCTCTTTCAAGAATCTTAGAAGTTCAGTTTGATTTTAACTGAATTTCACAAATTGGCTTCTGAAGTAAAAATTGTGTCTATTAGTATACAATATTTAGTTTTGTTAGTAGTGAATGAGATGTCTCCAATACTTATCTTTCATATAAAAAAACATTTTAAATATGAAGTTTGTAAATGTGAATATCTACAAATAATTTGATATTTTTTCTCAAAATCAAGTTAACAACAATTATTAATAATAGTAAATTTTAAATCTAACTCATTCTCATAAAACTAGTTTAATAATATGAGATTTGCACTAATTAATATATCTTAATTTGATTTTATTTTTAAATGATATAGAAACTCTAACACACATCTTTCATGTCAAGAGTCCTTAAACTCAAATATAAAACTAGAAATGGATAGTTCGATAATAATTCGAAAATATTTTTTTTTATGGATGGTTCAATAACAATTTAAAAATCTTGTTAAAATAAGTTTATAATGTTAATTTGAATTTAGATATAATTTAATTTTGTCTATAAATATATTATATCATATTTAAATTATTTATTATAGATAAAATAATTTATATATTTAGAATATTTATTTATTATGAATTTTAAATATAAAAAAATATTGAACAAAGAAAAGGAATTAATTGAAATTGTATTTAAATAATATAATAATAATGGCCCACGATTGATGGAGAAGTATGGAATTTTATTTTTTGAGTGATAATATGATGCTTTTTGACTTCGATAACATGATGTTATGCAACATTTGTCAACTAATTTTGAGACAGAAAAGCTAATAAAACTTGGAGTAGTCTAATTACCAATTTAGGTTTATATTTGAATGCACAAAAATGATTCATTGGCCTACTCTATTCTTCTCTACAAAACCCTAATGACTCATAAATCAAGATTGATGCACCAATAAGATATCATTCACTGAATCATTAGCTGATGAGACTAAAGCTCAAAAATTTGATAAAGCTCATTAAAACCCCTCTTATATCCCTTTCTTCTTATTTCTGATGTAATTGGCGATGAGATAGATGTCTTCACTCCTATTTATATCCATCCACAATCAACAAAAAATGAGTTTTTCTACAATTATTTTCACCACTTCTTTTCTTTTATGTAAACTTAATTAAGATTGTGAGTTATTAGATTCAACCATCATATTCTTGATATAAACAATAAATATTTATGTAAAATTCGAATTCAGTTTTATTATAATTTTATTCTAAAAATATTTTAATAGATTTTAAAAGAAAAATATATTTATTATTATAAAAAATATTATAATATTTAATTATTTTTAAAATCGATTCAAAATATAAATTTATTTTTTTATATTGATGAAACTTTCTCAACTTAATAATGGTCCATTAATAATTTGGTTACCAATCATGATTCTTTAAAATCATATAAAAAAAATCATAATTTATTAATAGATAATTTAATATAAATTTAATAACTTACTAATTAACAGTTATTATATTAATAAATAATTTAATTTAAATTTAAAAATTTTATTAATCGAATTTTGATAATAGGTAAAAAGTTATTACGATATCTAATTTATCCTAAAAATTAGTTAAGAAGGTAAAATTTATTTTTCATTTATATTTTATTTTTTTATTGATATAAAATTTCTCCAACAATTATTATTATAAATCTTTAAAATATTATTAATATAAATATTGTATATTTTAAATCTTGTTTGATTCTATTCCAACTTTATTTTTAAAATACATTTTGATATTAAAATATATTTCAATAGGTAAACAAAAAAGTATGAATTATCTTTTATTTTTACTCTAAATTATGTAAAATTTATGGGATTGAATAATATATATAAATTATATTTAATTTTTATAAAATTTATCAACATATTAAAAAAAGTCTTAAAAAATTATGTTCTCTAAAAATAAAATTAATATTTTATCATCATATTTAAAATATTATCCATTTTGAAATTTGATTTATAATTCCCACAACATATATCTTTATGATTTTATGATAAAAAATAAATCTGTCTATAAAGATGTAAAATAATAATTTGAATTAGATGCCAATCTTCCACTAGAACTTTCTTCCTTAGAGTTAAAGTCAATTTGTAATAATGACTGTTTGATACTCCATCTCTTTCCCTTCCCCATCACCTTTTTCTCTTTATTTTTCTAATTTCTTTACATTTCTTCCATACCCAATATAAGTGTTTTGCACAAAAACATTCTTACACTTTCGAGTTATGAGATTTTAAGTGTCTACAAATTTTAAACCAAATGAATCACAATCAGATAATACAAATTATTCAAATGGAAATAACATGCATGTAAAAATCATGACATAGTTTAGGGAATGATTTTTATCGTATTGTATGTGGTATATATATTTATTTATTTATTTGAATCTCGAATTAATTAAAAATAAAATTGAATTATAATATATAATTTTAGTATAAATTTTATTTTTTAATTAATTTTAAAGTGAATTAGATTTATAATATTTTTTACATTATTTTTAAATTCAAGTGTTTCATTGTGTCTATGAAGTAATATAATAAAATGATGGTGAGATTGTTAAAGGAAAAAAAGTGAGAGTGAGTGTGAAAAAGAAAAAGAAGAAGTGAAAAAGCATTACACTAATTGTGGTGTGAATTGAGTTTGTGTGATTGATAATGAATGAGATTGAGATTTGGTGCAATGAATAAGAGGTAGAATTTAATTTAAAATTTTGTTAATTATGTGTTGTAATATGAGGGGATTGCATATGAGTGACATGTGCATGTGCTAATGTTGCTTTTTTAACGTTAATGGGCCTTCATTAAGTGGTCTACATTAGTGGTCTTCTCGAATAGACACTTCTAAGTCGCATAATTTATTAGTACTCACACGAACATGGGGTGCTTCCTCCCATAAAACCTCAGTTTCCACATCTTCATCTTTTACACGTTAACATCATCCATCCTCTAAAATTCAATTCCATTAACAATTCTAATCCATTTCAAATATACCATATTAGTATGAATTAAATTGAAATTTAAAAATAATTAGGAAACTAATTAGAGTCTAATGCGATTATCCGAATGTGATGGTTGATATTTCTTGTCAATTGGTTGTCATGGTTTGGGAATGGATGGATTAGAGAAAATGGTGGCACCTGTCATTCATTTGTTCTCAATGACACATAAATGATTCCTCTTTCGATTTCAAGTAACATCTTCATTACAATCTACAAAATACTTTAATTAATTCTGTTTCTAACCTCCCTCTACTTAAAACCAGTCCCATCACTACCTAAACACCATCATCTTTTTTTTTTTTCTTCTCCTTTATAAGAGTAGAACCTCTCCAAGAATGCAGAAAATAACAAATTAGAGTTGCAGTGAAAACTATGGAAAATATATATAAATCGAGAACATGATATGACTCCAATAACCTACATATACATGCTTGATTTGGGTTGGATTTTGTTTGGTTTCATTTATGATATTTGATTTCAAGTATTTAAATTGTGATTGACTTGATGAATTGATTACTTTATTTTAGCTAGGTTAGATTAGTTCATGTTCATGATATTTGTTGAATCAATCTTGTCAATGGTCCACCCTTAGTATGAGATTTTAAGTGTTTTTTTAAAGACAAATTTTGTTGAGACGTTGATAAATATTAATACAAGGATTTTTATAAAAGAAAATTCGAATATTAATAAAAAAAAAAAATTCTCTCCATCTATCTATCTCTCTATACTACCACTTTCTTAGATGAAGAATTTTAGAGATTTAAAATAGTTAAAATTTAAATTATTTTTTTGTGTTTTAAATATATGATTTTTTTTGTATTGAACTTTATAAAAATAGAAGTAGTAAATTTAAATATTTAATAATTAAAATTTAATACAAATATTGATACTTTTTTCGTCAATGTTAATAGAAAGAAAGAAGAGACACAGAGAAGAAGTACATATAATAGAGACGAGAGAAAAGGCTGAGAGAATAAAGAGAAGGAAGATGAAAAAGAATAAGAAGAGGAAAAATAAGAGAAAATACTGATATAAATTTATAAAATTTTAATTTCTTATTAACTTTTTTTATATAAACAATATTTTTTCTTTCTAAAAAAGCACTTTGAATTTTCTAAAGAAATAAAATTTCCCTCTTAAAATTTCTTATAATACAGCATGGAGAAAATTTGTAGAATGAAAAATATCTGCACAAGGAGAAACTAAAGTTCAGCATGTTTGAAAAAAAGTTGTATATATATATATATATATATAGTTATGGACTTTTGAAGTTGGGGCGTTGACAGAATATGTATGATGATGTTGCGTGAAGTAATGATGTTTTCCTTACGACATAGATCTCCCATTAGCCATTGCCTTCACTCTACTTATGACTTCACCTGTCTCTAACGTAGCTCTGGGCCCAAAAAAACACAACACTAGTACCTCCAACCTTTTTTACCTCACTGCAAATTCTTTTTTATTTACACACTTTACAACATATGCTGTCAAATTTACTAATAGAGTTATGTTTAGTGAAAAACCTTGTCTCTCTACTCATAATGCATTAACTACACTAATCAAAATTACAACAAATGTCCACAGTTTAACAGTTTCTCTAATAAGATTGGATTCTTTTACGTTGCCAAACACACTACCTTTAATTCTTCTCACTTTATACTCCATTTGAAAGCAAGTCTCCTTTTGAGAGCAATCACATCTTTGATTTCGCTTTTTCTTTTGTTGGAAAATAATTGCATATTTTTTAAATAACAAAACAAGCATCTGTCAATGGTTAAATCTTTATAAGAAGGGAAAATGTTCATGGTAGTCCCCATAATTGAACATATTATGAGAAAACAAGATTTAATAAGGTCTGATAAATTATGGCAATAATTACCTCAGCGTTCTGCACTTTTGGTGGAGAACAGTGTTTTTACACTGTTGTGTTGGATTGAGCATGGTGGTGTGTGGTAATGTCCGACATGCCTTGCAACAGGAAATTTGATTAATATTCTTCTGGGGCAAGGAGATTATTATTATTATTATGATTATGATTATGATTATAACTAGTACGATCTCATCACATCACTTGATTAATGAATAAATTAACGATTAAGAAATGGGTTAAAGAGGGATTTGCCGACAACCAGTGAATGAAGAACACGTGGGAAAGCATCGATGGCAAGTTAACCTGGTTCACATCATCACATGAGTTTGACTTGATTGTATTTTACGTTAATAATAATAGTATTACCCTGAGAAGGAGATTGAGAGAGAGTGTAGTGTTGCAGTGTGCATGAAGAAAAATGAGTAGAATGAATGAAGGGTGATGATGGGTATGGTATAATTAGTTGTACGGTCTAATCGAAGGGTGCATGAGATGAGTAGTTAGTGATTGAGGAGGGTCCCATGAGAATATGGAGCATGGATGAGAGAGGTTTTCTGAGATGGTGTGTATTTAATTGCATTGGGTCCTGTGTGAGGTATAAGCCATGTTCGAGTGGGTGTCACTTTCATCTTCCACTGTTGTGACCAATAATTGATAGAGGAAAGGGTTGAGATGGCATTTGTTTTGTATATGGCCCTGCATTGCCACTGCACACTTATCCTCTCTTTTGACAATGGAAGATATCGTCTTGCACATGTGTGTGTACTCGACCTGAAGATCGTGACATTACCTTGGATTGCCTCTCTCACCTCTCTCTCCTCTCTTCTCTCACCATGCTCCATCTTTACCACTTTTCACCCTACTTTTCGAAACTCATATTAATGCATCCTATTCCACTTCACAGCACTTAATTAAACCTATTAAATCTATATTATTCTCTCTTTCTCTTTCTCTTCACCTCTCTCTTTTGCCCCAGAGAAAAGTTCAGACCAAGTACTGGTGAAACTTTTCGTAGGGCATACCAGTGAGTGAACAAAGTAGATTAATTAGAAGTGAAGTGAGTTGTGTATTCAGTCTCAGATTGATTTTGTGGTGAAGAGAGATATACGTGCACGTATAGGATAACAATAGACAGAGGCTACTAGGGCCAGAGGTAGGGTTTTTGGTTTTGATAAGAAAATCATAGAAAATTGATGAATAAAATTGCATGTGTGACTATGTATATAAAACTTGGGAATGGGTCCCCAAACCCCTCCTAATGCTCTACTACGCACCACCCTTCTGCTTAGCTAATTGTGACACATTTCAGAGAAGGAAAGAGACATTTTTATAAACTATGTATAATTAAATCATTTAGAACTAGTTCTAATCGCATTCCTTACTTTGTTCAATGCTTTATATGAAAAATACATTAAATTTGTGTATGTCAATTTAGGCTTCATATTAATATTTCTCTTTCAAGAATGCTTATTTATCACTTTATAAAAATCATTCAGCCACCATTTTTCAATTTAGATCTCACTTGCTACTGTATTCGAGTCTTTTTCATTTTTTTCATTTTTTTTTCTCTCAATCACATTCTACTTCTCTTTTTTTCTTTTTCTTTTCGTCATTTTCTAGTTGTTTAAGTTTTCTTAGCAGCATCTTAAACGTAAACTTGAAAATTCTAGTTTTTTAAACTTTTTTAAGAATAATTTTGGAAACTTATAATCACCCCCAAACAAAACCTTTAGTATTAATTTATTTTTTCTAATTTGGAAATTCAAGACGTGAATCATATCAAATATTCACTAAAAAAATAATTTACTACCAGAAAAACATAAAACATTGGAATTATCTCCGTTAATATAACCTTTATTTGATGGAAAGTATATTTTGTGTTAGTATAGATATTTATGCATTTATATTAACCTTATAATATATTAAATTTGGATATAGACAGTATAAGTCACGTTTTTATATATAGTAGTAAATATTTATCAGTATAATGTATATCATTTCCACAATATTTATTTATACTAATAATTTATTTTCTACTAGAACAGAACCTACATTACCAAAAGTTAATCAACTAGATCATTAGTGAATGAATTTTTTTCATGATTCTTTTACCGATAACTATTCTTCTGTTTTAAAGGGTTTTTTATATTGAAAACAAGAGAAACAGTTATAAAGCTTCTTGTTGATCTCTTAATAGAGTGGTTAATAATTGATTTATTTTCATGATAAATATGCAAAATAATTGAAAAATAGATAATAAGTAATTGAATATATAACTGACAAAAGAATAATATTATGTTGAAGTTTGAAAATAAAGAAAATGTGAAAGTGTCGCCACTTAAAAAAGAAAATTATATTGAAGATTTGAAGGGTTCATTGAAAAAGCAAAATAAAAGGTGACACATGATAATGAGGAAAATGAAGCAAAGCATTGATGTTTGAAGTCTAAATGAAGGATCATGAGATTGTCTCTCTTAAATTAATTCAATGAAAATTATTGATCCAATCCAAGTTCCCCAATAGTTCTTTCTATCAAAGAGCAATCTTTTCCCTTTTTGGAAACATTGGAGGATTATTTTGATCCTTTGGGAACCTGGTTTTTTAAGGAAAGTTAGTGGCTGTAGATTGCATATGCAAGATGGGAAGATGGAATATTGTACAATGAGTTACAATGTTAATTTTATCATTTTTGCATTGTACTTCAAAATTTTGATATTAATCAACGAAAGATATAAAATATGAAAAATATAATTAAAATAATTGATTTAAAAAAATTATAGAAGTTGAAAATTAATTAAAAATGAAAATATAAATAATACAAAAATATGGTTTTTTTAATAAAATATCATATAAATATCCATTTCTATGATTTTGTATTTATATCTAGGCTTTTTAATTTAACAATTTAAACTTTTAATATCTAGGCTTTTTAATTAATTAGATTGAACTTAATTTTTCAAGTTTTAACAAAATTTTCAGTTAATTTAAGCTTTCAATTCTTAGAGAACAGTATGAAGTGGGGAAGGGAAAGGTACATGTATGGTTTGAGTTGTTTGGTGAATAAAAAAAAATGAATGAATACATATTTACTTGAAATATCAAAGAATAAGTAATGTATGATTTGAATAAGGTGTACAATAAATATTACCTCTTTAGTTATAATATTCACTCCTATATGTGTACTTTTATAAGGGGGGGCATGAATAGAAAGTCAGCATGGCCTTAATTGAGAGGGGACAAAGGTCATGAAAGAGTACCAATATACCTAAATCTAAAATGGATAGGACCACAACCACACTCGTGCAATATAGTTACTTACTAGGGTTAACCAATGCATTGCATGCACACATTATTGAAACCTTATGTAGCCACATCCATCTTTGGTAGGCCATGCTACTTCACACTTTATTGGAGAACCTACATATGTTAATTAACTCAACTTTCCATTTTTTTTTTTTTTAACATTACTTTTTTTTTACTAGAATTAAAGATTTTATATTGATTAGAGATAAGATCAAATTAATATATATATAAAATAGATGAGTACTAAAGATTTCATATCGATTAAAGATAAAACCAAATTAATATATATAAAGTGGATGCAAACCTTACCTTATTGAGCCGGTTTTATGAGTTTGAATTAATCCACTTTTATTTTGATATAAAAGTTTATCCTAATAAGTTTGTTAATCCTATTGGATTACTTATTATCGGATTATTGTTGGATTACTCATATGTTGATCCATATTCGAGTTAGGATATCTCGACGTGAGAAGAGTGTTAAACATCTCATATCGACTAAAAATAAGACTAAATTAATATATAAAAAATAAATATAAACCTCACTTTATTGAATTTATTTTATAAGTACGAGTTAGACTTAAAATTCATATGAGAATAAGTTAGATTTAAAATTCATTTCTATCAAGGAGAGATCTAACACTGAATATGAAATCTAATTTTGAAAGTGAATTATATATTATAAAATTAGATCCCTTCTTAGTAGATTCGTTTTTGTACCCACCTTTCTTCATTTTTCTTCTTATTTCTTGCAACTATTCTGCAACATATACATATAGCACCTCTTTTTGCTGTACTCTTCTCTTCAATGTGACCACTGGTGTGCATTTTTCTTGGTGTTGATCAATAAATGTTGTTAATTAATCATATAAAGATCATGTGTCCTTGCCTTTCAAGGTGTATGCGCCAGTTTGGATGGTGAGTTGCGAGTTACCAGTTTAAAGTTTTTTTTGCCACTGGTTTTTCCAGGCCTATTAAGTGAAGAATTAATTCCAATCCTGATATTATAATTATGACTAGTTTAATAAGTTTTAACGATATTTAATTATAGTTGATCCAACAAGTTTTTGTGATATTATAATTATAACTGGTCCAACGAGCTTTTGCATAGGATCAGGATTGTACAAATTCTTCATAACATATTAATTGAGAGTAGTTTTCTAGAACTATAAAAATGGTTACACTAATGAATGAGAAAAGATTGTAAGTTGATGAAAAAAAGAACTCCGATTATGCGAATTTCATTAACGAAATTAACTCCAAGGTTTTAACGGGCCATGTAGAATTCATTGAATAATAAAAATAGTATATATAGATTATTAATATTTCTGATAAACGTCAATTACTAAGTAAGAAATGTTTTAATGAATAAATCTAAAAGAGTATAGACAATAGTTGACTAGGGGAAACAACTCATGTGCATGAATATGATAAGCTTGCCAGAGTATGCATTATAGTATAATATATATGAATCAAGATAAGCCTATAGTATCTCTTCCCTTTCCTTTCTTTTTCAATTTTTCCAATTCTTCTTCTTTCTTCATTACTTTATGATTGAATAATATAATATTGCCATATTTAATAGGACATTGATAGGGTAAAGGAGGCCATTATAACAGTCTCATAACACAGACAACCTAAATATTATTATAATATGTAAAGGAAAACACTCTCATATTCTCCTTCATTTGGAGGTTTCAACACTCTCATATTCTCCTTCATTTCGAGGTTTCTTTCTCACTTTTTTAATTTTTATTTTTATATAATATGAAATTTTAACTCGTTTTTAATTTTTTAATTTTTTTCTATTTTTAAATTTTTTTTATAACTTTTATAAATAATGAAACTCGTAGTGAACGAATTTACTTATATCCTTTATTTAAAACCCATATAAGAAGGATTTGTAAAATTTATATCAGAAAGATTTTTAACATAAAGATTCATCTTAATTTAAAATCTCTCACCTATTCTTTGTGAGCTGGACCTTTTATCTAAAATTCATGTCAGAAGGTGTTAGGAAAATTTCACATTAACTAAAAATGAGACCGAACTATATTATATAAGTGAGGTGTAAACTTCACTTTCTGAACCGGTTTTGAGGATGAGTTAGACCTATAATCAATTTTTTCAAAAAAATTTATAAAATTCATATTAGGAATTTTTTTTATACAAGGATTCAACTTGATTTAAGATTTTTTACCTACTCTTCGTGGGCTGAACCTTTACCTCCTCATAAGCTGAACTAACCTAAGTCTAATAGAGGCAAACTAATAACTATATAAGAGAATATGATTCTATATCTTACTTAAAACTTTAAAATTAAGAATTTCTGTATCTTTCTTTTTTATATATTATTCAACTTTCTTATTTTATTCTATATAAGATTTTAATTTATTTTAGATTAAATTAATTTTTAATAAATTATAATTTTTTATATAATCTAAAAAGTTTTAATGATTAATAAGATTGTTAATTACGTATTATTTAGATTATAGTTAATTTTGTAATAATTTTTCATAGATTTTTTTCTTGAGAAAAAGAATATAGGGTTATGTCTTTGGCTGTCTGTTTGTAAGTATGCATGCACACATTCATGGAGAATATTTGTTTATCTTCATGACACACATATTTTACTCTCTTTACAAACTTCAAAAGAGTTTCTTATAACATGTTTTATGTATATTATTTTCAGTTATCTTGCTTAAAAAAATGGAGAATCTCTATAATTTGAATAGATAAATGGTTTATATGCCGCCACATAGCACTAACTGCAAAAGATGAGATATTTAATTAAAAAAATGTAGCAACCTTGCAGTAGCGGCCGCCAATAAAGAGTTCTGGTTTATGCGAATATAATTTCTCATTGTTGAGTATGATGAAGACTTTGTTCCCAACAATTTTACTTTAATAGAAGTTTCTCGTATCTTCTTAAATTTCATTCATTTAACAAGAAAAAAAGTAATATGAAATATATACTTAATTGAGAGTGATATAGTGAAACGAAATCTCCATATCTTGTAGTTATGCAATTTTAGTGAATAAGTTTAAGTTATAATCATTTGGATGTTTAAGTAACCAATTGATGCTTAAATAATAAATTATGATTTGAGTAAGAAATCATCTAAAAAAGAAAGATTTGATGCAACCTTACCATTTAAGTTATATATTCCCATTAGAGGAATGACATATATTTTTCAAGTAATACATTATTATTATTATTAGAGTAAGGAATAAAAAATTGATACGACTTTTATTTCGTTTGAATGTTGTTGAAAATACTCAAACGATGAACTTTTACGTTCGAGTAATTATTTATCATTCAAACAATAATAAAATAGAAAAGAATTAAGTTATTTTTGTAAGAATATCGTTCAAATGAAAAAAAATTATTATTTAAGTAATATTTCTCAAGTGAATTGAAAATTGAATGATGAATAATATAACTTATAATATTTATTATATATATATATAAAGGAAAAATATATTTATTTTAACACTAAATTTAAATATATTTATCAGTTATTATTATTATTTATTTATTTATAAGTAAATAATAAATATAAGTGAAAATATTAAACTATTATATTATTAAAAAGTTATATTGATAGTGGGAAAGTTATAGGTTTAAGGAATGTGATATGATTTAATAATTTCTCTTGAGATGATAAATTTCTTTATAAAAATCTTAAATATATTTTTAATTACACAAAATTTTATTTTTTATTATATATATATATATATATATAAATAAAAGATTGTAAAAATTAAACCTACTTTCATTTGTGTTTTTTTAATAAATATTAAATTAAATAATGATATTATATATATATATAATTAGTTTAATAATGTTTGATAATAATAATTTTAAATTTTAAAATTTAAATTTCACTTCAAATTTTAAATTTTTACCAACTTTTTTTTATTTGAGATTTTGTTTTGTTAATTACATTTGACATATGATTATTTAGATTTGTCAAAACTTTAAAATAAGACAATAATAATGACATTACTTCAAAATATATGTATTAATTAGTAACATTTAAAAAAATAATCTACGTATTTATGATTATGACGCAGATTTAAGTCACATCTACATATTTAAAATTTGTTAAAGTATTTATTTTTTACTTATAACTTGATTTTACATATTATTTATTACTTACATTTTATATTATGTTTTGAAAAAATAATAATAATTTTTTCCTAATTTCTATAATATTTCATTATATGTGTTAGTTTAATTTTATATTTATGCAATGTCGAATAAGAAAATTATCTTATTTTAACTATTTGTATATGACTTTGTTATTGTTTAATCTCTATTTTTATTTTTATTTTATTATTTTTAATATGAGTGTGATGGTCTGTGAAATAATTTAGCCATCAATAATAGTGTGGTTATTTTTACAATGGTTGATTTTTAAACTCAATACAATTATCATAAAAAAAATTATAAATATATATAAATATGATTATTCCAAAATTTAAAATTCAAGTTTCACTTCAAAATTTGAATTTAAAATTTAAAATTTTTAAATAATAAAAATAAGTACAACAATGACTCTATAATTTGTACATTTAATTAGAAAATTATTACATTAAAAATATATAGAAAAAATAAGTATATTATTATGACTACAAACTTCTTTTATTATGATAACTTGAAAACAAATTTAAATGTTTTAATTGAAAAAATATATATACAAAATATACTAAACCTAGTTAATTAGACAATTTTTTTTAATTAAAGTATCTTATTTTTAAATAAAATAAAATATATTTTTCATAATAGTCTAACGAGTAAAATATTTTATTAAAATTATGATATTATCGAAAATATGATTATCTTATTTATTTTAAAATATGTTTAAATTTTTAACTAAATCCATTAATTGAAATTATTTTTAATAAATTATATTAAATTACAATTTTAATTTAAAGGTATTAATATTCAAGTACTTCAATCAAATAGTAACAAAACCTTTTGTTTTTTAATATATATATATTTATTTATTTATTTACGTAGGTGTTTGTAAGGTTTTAGAAATGATGCGGGAGAGGGCCTGGACAGCTAATGATATGCAATAATGCAGAGTTATCTCTGCCCTGTTTTTTAATGTTGTTGTGTGACTTGTTTTTTACTTTTAAAGTATGTCAGATTCATGATTCTCTTTCCCAGTTTACCTCATTAGGATAATGTTCTTTCCCTGTCTCTGTTTTATGTCAATTTCGAACAGAATATTCTTTCTAGTTTTATATACATCGTTTCTTAATTCTCATCTTGTCTGTGTTTTAACAAAACTAATACAAAAGATGCACAAACCAACCATAACGAGATAATTAAGCTGTAAAGAAAAAATAAAACAACATAAAGAGGAAGCAACACCTCCACTACAACCCCTGATTTCTGCTTTACCTTTATCAGATATAAATATCTCTTTTCTGCATTTTTTGTTTCTACACTGTTCTTCATCCTTCTGCGTAAATAACCCTCCTTTTTCTAGATTGTCATGATATGTAAACTCCCCATTAAATATTTAGACATGATTCTCTAATCTCATATAATTAGCTGTTATGATAGTTATACTGAACAGATTTTCTTGCAAGATTTTGCTGTTAATACGCAACTATTATGTCTTGCAGAAAATAACCATACAGAAACAATATAAGTTGCTTGATTAATTATATATTGCATGAATGGAAGTTTGGTGAATATGTAATTGCAGATAATTCCTAATTTTTCAACCGACAAATTCAGGTACTGGATGATATCATATTCGTAATGAAGAAAAGAGTGTTTATTTAACGGATGGAATAAGGTTGTGTGTAATGAATTGAAGAAAAAAATAATAAAAAGAGGGAACTTTAATTTGATTTGTAGAAAGAACTATTGCACATGTGAAGACCATAGATGCCGGTGGAATGGTTGTGGAGTTAATGAAATTTTAATAAAACCATTATTATAAAATTAATATTAAGTGAAATCACTAATGCGCCCAATAGTTAGTTGTCCATAAAAAAAGTTTTCCTTAAAAGTGGTAGGTTAATTATTGAGAAAAAAGATGTTTTGTAAAATACAGATAGAACCCTGAGCTATAAAAAACGGTTAGCACCAGTTAGTACTAATAGCAATGTTAACCTATTTATCTATGCGTCTACGTGACCAACATCACCATATATAACTCAATTTTATTACTTTTTTTTGCTCTAACTTCCTAGTAAGAGTCAATATTTTAAATGAGTGCTGACAAAAGGAGAATTCAGAATTCAATCTTCCAAAATGGAAACCGTGATCAGAAGAGTAGTTTGCAGCACCCTTTGGATTTCAACAGATAAAGGATAACAACATGCATTATTTTTTGACGAAATAAAAGAAAAATTGTTCTTTCCACGTAATGATGGAACTTTTCAAAGAAATCATGACATGAATGAATCGCACATAAAGCTCAAAGAGTAAAGAATAGATAGGTCCTATTTTATTTGATTTTTTCAGACACAAGTTTTGCAGATTAGCAAAATGGGTATTTCGCACTTCGCTTTTCACAGACATAGACGGGCCGAAACTGTAGCTTGTGACAAGGAAATTTTGCTATTTGGATTGCTTTCTTTTTCTTCAGGAGACTATATAACAATTAATTCAGGTTTTTGAATAATGAGACTCAGGTTAGTGTAATATAATAACTTCTGTGGCAACTTTGTTGTCATCACAGTAAAATAATCTCTTCCATTATTTTTTCCAAGTATCCATTTTTTATCTTCAATTTAGAAGCATTCTTTTTTTCCTTGTAATGTCTTCACTTGATTATAATATCAGCAAAGGTGTCCCACAATTTCTGCAAGAGACATCAATGCTCATCACACCTTCGAAAAGACATGGTCTACTCTACTGTGTGAAGTTTCAACCCCATTTTCTCACCTTGCTAAAATGAATCTTACCTTGTTTCAACTCCGACCTATATACAACAAGAAGTCCTATTTCACATTGTTGAATCTCTATCAGATAGATCAAGCATATAATTGTAACTCGACCCTTTATATACGTTTAAAATAAAGAAAGAAAGAAAATACGGGGAACCTTGTTGACTATGACCTCTCTCATGGGGCCTCACTCTTATATTAGTTCAACTTCTTTTCTCAGCTGCCAGTTCATTTTCTTTCTTCATATATATCATCTCTCTGGCTGTCACATTCTTTCTATCTCAGCCCCTCCAATAGCTTTGCTTCACTGCCACCCCTGCTGACACTTCTCATAAAAATAAACAAACTTTGTGTTAGCGACTGAAAAAGGTTTGAGGTTCTCTCTTCATTGTATTGGTAATTAAGGGAAAAAGTAAAACTACAAATGGGAAGGCACTCTTGCTGTTACAAGCAGAAGCTTCGGAAGGGTCTTTGGTCTCCTGAGGAGGATGAAAAACTCTTGAGGCATATTACAACGTATGGTCATGGATGTTGGAGTTCGGTGCCCAAGCAAGCAGGTAATTGATCCAATTATCAAACTCACCCTCCTTTAATTTCCTTTAGTTTGTAATCAAGAGAAAATTGTTATTCATCTCTCTTTCAATGTATTGGCAGGTTTGCAAAGGTGTGGTAAGAGCTGCAGGCTTAGGTGGATCAATTACCTAAGGCCTGATTTAAAGAGAGGAACATTCTCACAAGAAGAAGAAAACCTTATCATTGAACTTCATGCAGTATTAGGGAACAGGTAATTGTACTGTAATTGTAATTTTAATTGTAATTCAGTCTCTCTCATGATTGAATTAATGAATTCTCTCCTTTTTTTTCTTTTCTACTGTGGTTATGGTTAACTTTTTTTCTTTATTCTTTTGCTTGACATGCATGTTATCCTGTGCTGTCTCAGGTGGTCTCAAATCGCGGCACAGTTGCCGGGGAGGACAGACAATGAAATAAAGAATCTGTGGAACTCTTGCTTGAAGAAGAAACTGAGGCAAAAAGGCATAGACCCTGTCACACATAAACCACTGTCCGAGGTCGAGAATGGAGAGGACACTGGTAAGAGTCAAGGGAAAGCACCAGAAATGTCCAATGAATTGAACCTCCTGAAATCAGAGAGCTCCAAGTCAGATTCAGCTTCCTATGAGCAGAGAATATCAATTTCTCCAAAAGCCTATGCACCCGAGATGGATGGTTCCTGCAGCTCTAAGATTTACTGCAGAAGTGACAGCAATTTCGTAACCAACAACTGTTACAACAAAGACTTGTTCCAAGACAGGTTTATGAGTAGTAGCCGCCAAGAGAGCTACACCACTAGTTGCCAGCCCTCAGATTTGATGGGAAATTTTCCAATTCAGATGAGTTATGCAACTAATGACTGTGTCCCTAATGATTCAAACTCTAGTCACTGGTTCAGCCAAACTGGAAGGCCTTTCGATATGAACTCTGAATTTCCTTTCAATGCTGCCACTTCTGTTAATCCTACACCTACAACCAATTTGTTTCTTCCTAATTCATTTTGCTACAAGCCTTCACTTGCTGTTCCTTCTGACAGTGTTTCTACAGCCTATGGATCTCATTACTGGGAAGCCAGTGCCTCCAACAATAGCAATAGCAGCATTAGGAGTAATAGCAGCACAGATTTGAGAAGTAGCAGCCCCTTAAACATCTTTTCTTCTTGGGGATTGGCAGATTGTAGCACCTCTACTACTAAAGAGGCACAAATTCATATGATGGAGAATCATACAGAAGAAGGTAAGTGGGATGAGTACCTTCACAACCCAATCTCAATGCTGGCTTCTGTACAAAATCAAGCTCCTGAATCCATATGCAACGAGATAAAAACATCCATGCATTTGGTACCTGATACTTTAGGGGCTATGTTACCTCATAGCACCAAGCAGCAAGAACCGTCTCAAACCTCTAGTATCTTTTCCAAGGACATCCAGAAGCTCAGGGCAGCTTTTGGACACATGTAAAAGGATTGGAGAAAAACAAAAGATTTTAGAAGGGTTCCAATTCAAGGGATTGCTATTCTTAGTACAGGTGTGTGAAACCACAGATTTTGCTCTTGGATGTAGGTCTAATACAAAACAATTATTTCACTTTGTTTACTATTTGTGAGCCAAACCATTTGTCTTTACTTTTTTCTTCTCGGGTGTGGGGTAGAATTGCAGAATAAGGGTTGCTATTCTGTCTTCATTCTACTCTTTTCTTTCTTTCCTACACTGTAACCAGAATGGTGCATTTGCATGTCCAAGTTCCAGCCATACAGATGCTTTTGTTGGTTCATGCAAAGTTTCATTTTCATTTTGATGCAAGGGAAAGAGTTAATTTACCTGCAAACAACTATCAGAATCTCTTCTACCGGGTATGATCTTGTTTTCCCACTTTCATACCAATGAAAATGACAACAAACTAGTGTAACCAGCACTTTTACCAATCCAAGGTTCTAATGGTTGTCCATCGTTTTCTAGACAGTAGAATAATATATTCACTTCCACAGTAGCCTCGACACTGGACACTTTCCCTCTAAGCAAGTTTTGGGAGTGGAACCTTTCATGCAACATGACAAGTCTTGTCATGAGTAAATTTTACATATATTTCTTTTCTTAATACTTTTTCACAGTGCCTCCTATATTTACTGTGGAACAAGAAAGAGATTGACAAAACATACACATCATTACAATATGGGAGAATCTAGTAAGGTGAGTTTTACTTTCACCTGCATAATGAGACCGTTAGTTTTCCATTTAAGAAATTACAAGTGACTAATAACTTTGCTTTCAAGTTGAAGAAAAAGACAGGAGCAAAATGAAGGCTAATTTGAAAAGCAAAAGAGAGATTAATTTGAAAAAACGAAAGAGGGAGCGTTTCCCCCTGATAATTATTAAATTTAGGTGGATGCCTCTGGATATTCTTTGACATTTGAACACGCAGAAAGGACTAGAATGGTCACGTTTGGGGAAGTTAAGTGACACCACTCATAGCCACCGATTAATTCAAAATCGCTTATTTCCGTGTAATGAGACAAGGACTTCTAAGCTAACAAGGGCCACATTAAGCATACCCCATCTCTTCTACTTCCTTCTTAAGACACTTCCATCTCCAAACATTATCCTTAACAACACCCTTTCCATTTCAATTTCATCTCCAATTTTCTCATTATTTAACATTTCTCACTTCATTATTAACATTCACTTCATCACTATTTTCTCATTACAGTGATATCTGACGTAAAACACAGCATATGCACTCACAGTGAGCATGGATGAAAAAATCAACACAACACTGCACTGTAAAATAATGAAAGATCTCTGAGAAATACTTACATGACAGTGACGGGAAACATGAATTGTGTTATTGAAAAAGTGAATAAATGACTTCATTTTTTATCTAATACATATAACTAACCAAAACTGTTAGTAACTAACTAATGTTTGATTTTTTTTTATCAATTGAACAATCTTATTGTTATTATTATTAATCTCAAAATGCATTTACAAAAAAGAAAAGAAAAGTTTCATTGAAACTTTATGCAATATTAAGACACAATAAAATAGAAATAGTTTCTCTCATCTCTTACAAATAATGAATGGATGCAATGATGTCTACCTTCTAAATAGTTTTATTTTTTTGGTATCATGTAATAACTAACAAGTTATTCATTTAGAGATGAATTGTATATTAATTTTTTTTTCTTATATGTTAAGATTAATTTTATCCATCTATTCTTATATTAAGAAACAGAATGAACAGTGAATTTTTCTTTGTTAGATATATATATTCACAATATCTTCTATTCTGTCTTTGGATTATGTGATTTCTCACCTGATTCCTAAAACTAACTACAAACTTCAAACTATTTTCTTCTAAAGTTATTTATATATTTAATCATTTTAATTATATTTTATCTATAAATTTAATTTTAATAATTTTAATATAAATAATGGATACTTACAAATAATAATAATAATATAATTTAAATCTATCCTAATCATATAAATCTAATTCAACATATTTTGAATCAGAACATATTATAATATTGAATGATAATGGTTTTAGGAGTTAAACGTTTATTTTTATTTATATTAAGTATATCTTTTTGATTAAAATTTAATTGGATTTACAATTATTCCAAAAAATTTATTTTCAATCATCTCAAGCCATGTTCCTTTTATCTTTATCCATATTTTTTATTTTTTTATTTTTTTTATCACTTTTATTATTCGTTTTTCATATTTTTTTCTAAATTAAATCTTAATATTTATTTTAAAAAAAATAATAATAAATAAAAATAACCCGTATCACAAAATTAATTGTTCTTCATAAGTATAAAACATAATTTATATTTTAAAAAATATTCTTATTAATTTTAATTAAATCATAAAAAAAATTAGTAGATATGGATATATTAATCATTTAGGTGTTTTTTAAACAATGGAGTGAACTTAGAAGGAAAAAAATGTGTTGGAGTAAGAACAAAATGTTGAGCACCAGCCCAGTTTTGAAGGTTGGACCCATTTTTCTTAACCCTATAATGACCGGCCCAATGATAGGTAGAGCCTTGAATGGACTGGCCTGCTTTGGACAGCTTCAACTTTTTAATAATATTTTGGAGGGAATGGAACTTAAACTCTGCTAAAACTTTCTTTCAATTTTAGATTATTTTTGTCCATCATATTTTTTACACACAAATCTGTCTACTGAGATTTATATTTTTCTCATCCCAGCCCCTTTTTTTTTAGAAAAATAAAGATTTAATAACTCATTTCATCTCAGTATTTATTTATATTTTTTCAATTTTATCTTATTATTTTTTTAAGTATTAATTTAATCTCACTTTAATGGTTAAAGAAGTATTTATTTAAAGAAAATTTAAACATGACATTGACATGATGATATATTTATACTAATATGATATATTATTGATAATGTATTAAATATATTGACATAAATATAATGTATATATATATATAACTATTTATTAATTTCTCTTAATAATGAGAGATATATGAGTGAAAAAAGATAAACAATTAAAAAGAAGGGGAAAATATAAATTGTATGAGAATAAAAGTAATTAGATATAATATTTTAGTATTATTTGTGTTATTATTCTATTAAAATTAAAATGATATAATATATTTTATTTAAAAATTATAATTTTATTTATTTATCGCATCTTATTATTTATAATTTTTTTTCTGTCACTAGGTTTCATTTGGGTATTATCTAGTATTTGGTGTTTTTTCTGTAATGTTTCTTAAAATTAAAATTGTGATTGATAATACATAAAATAAATATATTATACAAATTAATGTAGTAAACTTTAATTGTAATTAAATATGAGTAAAATCTAAATACTGTATTAAAGTTTTGTGTATAATATAAGAAAATGAGAAAGAAAGGATTAGATAGATAGAAAAATAGAATAAAAGTGTAATTGATGAGGAAGATGTGAAGATAGGAATATAAATTACTTGAACTTTTCTACTGCCTTATCATATCACCAAATCAGAAACGTATCATTCATTCAAAACAACAAACAACCCGCTCCTCCATTTACTTCTTTCTTTCTTTTCTTACACATAACACTCTTTTTTCCTGCCCAAAAATGCTAATAATAATAATAAAAATGATGCTTTGCATGCATATATAATATGTAGTAGCATACTATTATGATCACAGTTCACACCATGGCTTCTTATGACACCATGACCTTTCAGTTTCATTCTTCCTTGCAAGATGAAGACTTTGAAAACAATGATGGTTATGATCATCATTCCCATAACTTGTCCTGCCTTTCTGTTTGTAGCAGCAGTTCCCTGTGTTGCGATGTTGGTGATGCCATGGCTATGTACATGTCTGGCTTGTCCATCGAAGAGGACGATGGGGATGCTGATGCTGATGCTGAACTTTCTGACGACAAAGAGCTCTTGTTATCATCTGACTCTGATGAAAACGTATTGAGTAGCCGTTATCCTTCGTCAGCAACGCCCCCACGAGGTGTGAAGGATTATGTTGGTAGCAATGAGGCTCAAAAAACAAAGGAAAAGTGTTCATAGAGGAAAAGGTGTAGGAGAATGAGAAAGGGCACGAGGGGGTGGGAGAAAAATAGGAGCAAGAGTGAGAAGAAAGAGAAGGAACAAGTGATGAAGCTTAAGGGGTTGAGCAATGGGGAGAGTGATGAAAATGGGTTGAGGGTGACAAGAAAAGGTGGAAAGTCAGTGTGCATGGAATTGGAGAAAGTGAAGGAATGTAGAGATCTTGGCTTTGACTTGGAGTTGGAGATACCTTCTCCTCTTTCTCTCTCTTTCTCAAATTCCACACTTGATACTAGCAGTGGTTCTACTTCACCAATCACAAATTGGCGCATCTCTAGTCCTGGTAAGTTTATTTATTTTCTGCATCAGACTACATTACACTACGTACACTCTTTTACATGTCTAATAGTCTCCAAAGAATATGTGCAATACATTTTGTTGTTTACATTCTTTGGGTGAACTCTAGAAATATTTTACAATGTTTTATGTGATGATTAGTTAATTTATGATTTATCTGATAAGCTATACGAACGAACTGATGAATCTCTCTAAGAAAGTTCTTCTTTTATATATTTTTGCCATTAAGGTGATGATCCTAGAGAAGTAAAGGCTCGGCTCCAGATGTGGGCACAGGCTGTAGTAGCATCTGCATCCAGATACTGCACTTGACATGCTGATATCAGAAAATGATTCATCGATACCTCTCATCTATTTCATATTGACCGAAAGAATAGAAAAAAATATATATAGATATAGTAGATGTGATAAGAGAGATTCACATCTACTATATCTATATCCATTTCATTTTAGTTCATTACATTTGACCTTGTCTCTTTCTATTTATCCAAACGTAGCCCAAAGGTTATGTAAATTTCTCTTGCTCAAATTCCCCAACCGTGTAGGTTTTTCAAATTGATGTTCCGTTATTTGGGATGGATGGTCACATCAATTTTATGTGTATAGTAAGTGTTTGAAAATGAAGCCATGGTGAGAGCAGAGTTCATCAATGTGGTAGAAGTGGGTGGGAAGTTTGAATGCATATAACGAAGTCAATCAGCGGTTACTACTGCTACTGTTTTGTGTACTTTGTAAATTGAGATTTAGATTCTCACCTCACTCTTGGTCCCTCCTTTGAAATGTACAATAGAAATTTAGATGAAGATATTTTGTTATCATGGCAATTGAGAAGTGGACCTCATTCGGATAGCTATTTCGGGATTAGAAAAATTAAAATTTTCAACAAAGTAAATGTCACTTCAAATAACACTAACTTTAGAATCATCCAAAGTAATTAAACAATTAGAAAAAAATAAAAATATAGAAATTTTTCTTATCAATATTCGTTTTTTATCTTAGTTGTACGTTTCCCTACTAGAATGAAAATTTGGACTTGTTTGCGCGCACCTTAAGTTATCATCTTTTGACTAATGCAAAAGTGCTCATGAAACAGGTCCGAATGATTGTGTAACTTCATATGACTTTTATTGAAAAAATAATTATGATACATTCATTTTCCCATTACGATAATTACTCAAAAATTGAAGGTGACTAACGAGTCATGTACAAGATCAACAAAATTATCATATATGGCAAGTTTGCAACAACACTCAGAATTCAGAAACGCTGGTTCCTTTTAAAGTGGCATGGAAGTTCTATATACTCCTTCGTTGAATTAGGTTTCAATTTTTCGTGATCTTTTTATACCAATTTGTCATTATATAGATATTCTAACCAAGATTAGAAAAATGACAACTAATGAATCTTATTGACATTAGTTTTTATCAGAAATCAATTGCATCCTCAGCTAAGAATGACTTTCCATAATAATTTATGAATGTTAATTGTTGAATACTCATTGCAGTTACAAGGATTAAAGTGTAATGAGAAGACAACAAATTTTACTCACTTAAAGTTAAACACCAGATTATGGCAGCTGTTGTCACACGGGTAAGCACAGTCAATAGCTTTTACAACTTCTCGGTCAAAGTACCAGTCTCCAACAGCAACTGCAATTGGCTGCATTGCAACAGATTATTGTTTTGAGACCAATAAACAAAAGGGCGAATTCATCCAAGGGATTAAAGTGTTTGGTGTTGGACTAATGAAATTTGTGTTTGCATTAAAAAAATAGGTTTTGGAAAGAGCTGAGTCTGAAGTCCGAACAGATATAATTGAACATTACCCCTTAAACCTCTAATTACTTAAATCCTACTATGTTGTCTTAATCTTCACTAGGTTGGTCTAGGACCGTCATGGTCCTTGTTAATCTCCTACACCTAATTAAGTATTATTGATTATTTACTATAAATTGAAAAGTCGAGTACATGTGATTAAGATTAGTTGGGACTATGAATATGTGGTGATCTCACACTACCTGATAATTTATCTATCTTAAATATTGGAAATATAAATTGAGCATATATACCTTGTCCTCTATAACGGGAGAGTCATCAGAAAACCATGTCTCCTGTCTCTCAGACTGACAATGAGCAAAACAAGAATTTATGAATAGTCCAGTTTGAGATGAACTTGAGAAGTCTTTAATATCACTCAGCATTTGATTTCTGAAGTCTGCTTCAAAGAAAAGATACGATTTGTTACAACGAAATCAGATTATTGCAAATGTACCTTGATTGCCGTGAATTTTTCATGTTAGTAGATATACAATTTATGAAACGAAAACTAGAAAAATTCAAATATGTACGTGCATTATTCACAATAGGAGATTGAAATAACCTTGGAGGAACTGAATTTGAGATGAGCTACAATTTGCATGGTTGGATTTGCATTCATTCCAAGAGCCAAGGCGGTCAGCAGATGGTGGGGCTAAACTGGCTTGGACCTGGTGAAACAAAGTTCACAAAAAAAATAGTGGTAATCAGGTTGAAGTGCCTATAACAAATAACTAAGGTGTCAACATCAATGATCATAGTAATTGTTGTTCCTGGTTTGACTGTGCCCAGGTTTGTAATAGGATGATGGTAAAAAGTCCAAGTCCTAGGTTTGTGAAATGTTAAATCTAAAATTGTATATCCCATTGTACAACAGAAGAAAAATAAATTACTACGGAACCATTTGTGGTAAAGAGTAAGCTCAGACAATAAATTAGTCAAGCTAGAACTAATGGTGTCCATGTCATAGAACCTAGAGGACAAATGAAGATATGTGTTGCATGTAATTAGCATATAATCGAGCACATCATTAACATGATACAGGATATAAACAATGTACAGATTCATGTTACCTGCCACACATCATAAGCTGTGTTTAGTAGAAACAATGGGGTCTCAATATGTTCGATCATATTCTGAGGAAAGAAGCACTGTGGAAAGAGACACCACACGATTAAAATATGAATGTCTAAAGTAATTTCAATTTATGAATAGCATGACATCCAGAATAAGAATTACCGAAGTTGGGTCTAGTTGGTTGAGACAACTTTTTGGAAGATTTTTTTGTACCTCCTACAATTTCAAAACATCACACATATGACATATTTGTACAGGGTTTATTAACCTTACTTCAAAAGGTAAAACCAATTAAAGTATATACTGCTAAAGCTGTCGATAGTTAGGTCCTTGCTAATCCCATCATTGATGATTAAATCATATAAGCATATGTTAACAACATAAATCTACTAATCCCATCATTGATTATTATATTAGCTTCAATTAAAAAATAATTTACTGCATAGCTAAATTAAATGCTACCTGTAACTGAACCACACCTCCAAACAGATTCCTCAGTGTGCGTCCCCCAGATACATCAATTCTACATGATTGAATAGATCATTAATTATACCCAATTAGTTTCTATACAAGGGAACAGTTTATAAGATGTAATATAATGGAAAATATAAAACTTACGCATCAAGAAAAAAACCTGCATCACTCAAACATTTCACTTTGGAAGATTCTGGAAACAAGCTCCGGAACTCATCACAATGTATTATGGATGCCAGGCCACCCGCAGAGCATCCAGAGAGAAGTGCCTGATATTCATTTGTTGATTAGCATTCATGCATATGAAAGACTGAAAAACAATACCATGAGAAATGGGAAACCTGGTTGGCTTTCTGCATTCCTTTTGACATTAATTCCTCCATTGCAGCTAGCCATATTTTTTGTCCTCGAAATTGAAGCTGTGCAGACTGAAAAAAGAACAAAATCCATATATCAATGCAAATAAAAATTCCAAATATATGATCTTTCCATAACAACTAGTTCGTCAGCAGTAAAGGTTAATGTAGGAGAAACTTTCTTCATTGGAAAAGATATAGCCAATATTCACAAAATACAAAATAGGTTTGTTAGTTTTGCATTGTAAATAATTTTATAGGATAACGTACTGGAATCATAAATAGTTGTGTCATACAGAATCAAATTATGTTGCAAAAGGTTCCTGCATGATGTGCAAAACACGACATACAAGACTAGGAGAATCCTAATTATCACATTCTTAGAGATGGCGAAATGCTATTGCTACATTGAAAAAATAAATAAACCTTTTAGACAATATGTCAAGTCAGTGACACAAAAAAAGTTGTTCTTTTTTTAGTGAGGCATAAGTTTGTGGTACTAGCTTTTCTGTTAGAAATTTGTGATTTTATTATGTAGCTGCAATGATTGGATGCATCTTCAACAACTACGCTTTCCAGGGAAATATGAATTGTTGTTAATAGCAATTACATTATATATAGATAAAATTAAAAAAAAATGTGGTATGTTTCTCTAACTGACCTCATCTTCACTATCGCCACTGAAAGACGCCCCATCACAATACCGTAACTTAACTCTGTTCCAATTAAAGAAATCTGTACGTCGAAGATTACATACAGAAAAATGAAAGAACAAGTGCTTGAGTATACTTAAGTTGCAGCCTCCAGGAGGGAAGAGTTAATGGAACAACAGGTAAAATATGCATGCATGTTTAAAGTAAAGGGAGAAACCAGGGTTTTCTTCAGGTTTGCTGCTCAATATTCCCGTGAATGGTATTTGATTTTCCATGTATTTTGAGGAACCACGACGAGTATTTTTTCTATAGACACAATTTCTGATGGTATCACACCATCCTCCCCCCTGCAGGTATTAAAAAAGTATCAGTACGTTGAACAAAGACTTCAAATATTAATTTCCACACAGTCTACCTTCTTAATATAGGCCAATTAGTTGCTAGAACGATGGGGAAGTTTTTAGAAACTATATAAAACCTTGAACATTCTTTACCTCCAAATGAACAAGCCAACTATCTGCACCAGATCCAAATCCACGATCCAAATGGTAACCAGGCAATGTTCCATCCAAGCAGACTGGCATTATAGGGAAAAAAACAACTTATTTGCCAGATTTCAAATAAAGTAAGAAATTTATGCATGAGACAATCTTTAATCTTTTCAACTTTGCCATCAATTATGAAAACTCAACCAATTCAAACAAGCATACGCATAATGAAGTCTATCCTTCGAGTATCATGTCATTTAAAAAGCATACGCAATTCCATACAAGTACTTGCATATTCAGACAGTAATCAACAAATACCAGATATGCATTGCAGAGACAAACAAGAATATCTGCGTGGAGCTATAAACAAAGAATTTGAGATAGGGAGGTAAAAGGTCACACTTCATCTCAAAATCCCCCATTATAGTATTACATAACTAAGAATTCTGATAACGAGTAACTAATGTCTAAGAATAAAAGAATTGGGAGGAGAAAAGCAAAGAAGTGCAAGTTTAGCAAAATAATTAGGCGAAATAAGAAAACATTAGCGCAATCTCTCAGCAAAATTTTAAAGGAGAAACAAGAAATGAGGGTTAGCTAGAAAATGTGAACTTTCTCAAGATATGTTAATTATATGCAAGACTTTCATATAAGGAAAGCAACCCACTAAATTGATGTTTACAACCCACAATATCCAGCAAATCAAAGATGATGAGAGACGATAAAAATATTTGCAATGTGAAGAAGCATTGAGTAAGTACCAATAACAGAGAAGCTCAAAATGTAGTTTTCAGCAATAGACACATCACAGAAAAAAGCCACATAAAATAATTTAACTGAGAGAGAGAGAGAGAGAGAGAGACCAGCTCCTTTGGAATCAGCTCCTTGAATGAGAGTGAGGTCGACCATAAGAGGTTGAGGTTGAGGTTGAGAAGAGGAGGAGGAGGAGGAGGAGGAAGGCCTAGTAGAGACGACATCGTTTTCTAAGAAAGAAAGCTGAGAGAGTGTCTCAGATCCAAAGGAGAAGATCCCAGAAACCAAGCAAACAAGTTCAACGGCTACCAAAAGCAGCTTCATTGTCATCTTAATGAAGCAGACAACAATGTTTTTTCCACTCTCCGCAACAACTACTTACACTCACTAAATTTATCTCTTCCCTTGTCTTTCACTATTTCTTTTTCTTTAAATAACAACACTTGGCTGTTTCACTTCGCATGTGGAGCCAACAAACTCTATCTCACTGCTGCTAAGAAACAGACACAAATATAGTAACCCATGTTCTCTATTTTCATAATGTTGTTTTTCTTAACACATTAATCACGAGTCACGATAATAAAGTTTAATAATAATATAGGATGTCTTAAAAATGACGCTAGACCTTTATTATGAACTGATTCCTCTTGCTTTGAATTTAGTTATGAAGAGGGCAACCATAGCCCACGTACTGTACACATCAAACAAATCAGCTGCCCCTTTATTCTTAATTGGAGAGCTATCGGAGCAAATTTATTATTACTAATACTCATACCTGCTTTCCTCCCATCACCTACTATTTTTCAACACAATCATTGTCATCACTAATTCAAGGCACTGACCGAGCCAATCACGTTAAATTGCATCTATTACTAAAAGGTATCAAGATTTTCCTGTTTTCTATCATAAGATCAAATCTACAAATTACACTTCCCGTCGTTTAGGTTTTCTTTATATTAAATAGAACCTCCGTATTCTTTATAGATATTTCATTACGCTCTTAAACATGTGGATAATTACTCATTTTTAATTCTTTTAATAAAGTATCTTGATAGTCTATACAAGTTATTTGAAAAATAAATAAATAAACAAAATTTAAGCTTTTTTTAATTATTGGAAAGGTGTTACTTGAATTTACTTGTCGCGAGCTGTTCAACTGACATCATTTTAAGTGGATGGATCCATATCAATAACTAGAAGAGAAAGTAGTGTGTCAAATAAATAATTAGCTTTACTTTTTCTGTGTATTTGGTGGACCTCGGGGGTAAAAGCAATGTAATGCCCAAACTTTTGCTGTGTCCACCACTTATAGCGGGAATTGATTCTTCGCAAAAAGAGTAGGATTGCATTCTACCACCATAAGGCACATTTATAAACAAATAGGGTTTAATGGTTTTAATAGTTATATACACTGCGAGTAAAAACAAAACTTTATTTATATTTAAATACATTATAAACTATTTATATTTATTACTATTTACCACACAAGTTTTCAGCTCGACAATTTACTAAGCTTATCTTTCATGCTTATTATGACAAGACCCTACCCAATTGTATGTTTGATAGCATATTTTTAAAAGGACCACGTTTAAGAAATTTGATAAATCTTACATGAGCAAGTTTCTTTAACTTTTATGGGAAACAGCCAAATTCACAATGATGAAAATGCGTTACAAGACAACTAAAATTTCAGTTCACAAGTTATATGAGAAGACATTTGATTGAACTAGCAAAATCCCAATAGATCATTAATTAACGACGGTGGTGCCCATTGACATTACTAACTGCACAGACCAACGTTATTTATCATTAACAATTTGTTTAACTCATGTAACCACAAAAAAACTGATGACAACAAACCGTTAACTATTTAAGTAAATAAGTAATGTTGATATTGAATCAATTAGAAAAAATTCGTGAAGGTTGGTCGCGCAAGGACAGGCTAAACAAAAATAACATTTCTTAAAAATGTTCAGACAGCTCAAGTGGTACTTGCAACGCAGTGTGATAATATGATTGATGAATATTCGTATATCAAGCTTTAGTCAGGAATAGAGGGGGGAAATATATCCAAACACATTGTTTAAACCTTAAGGAATCAATTACCTTTTACATAAGTTATCTGGGAAAAACTCTATAGGCAACTAAAGTTACAAACGGGGAGGGGAGAAATGTACTCCCCAAAGGATTTCCATTAGTGGAACAAATTGAAATATTCCTGTTAAGGAGCTCGGGCAAAAATTAGCTTCCCACAGATTATTATAATTTGGCAAAGAATAATTGGGCAAATAACTAACTATGCAGACACTGAGCCACTGGACAATATCTCATTTTCTTCACCAAACTTATGATGTTTGTATACTTCAAGCAGCAGTTCCCTACACGGGACAACGGCCCCAATCTTAATGCATGCCAAAAAAGCACCCGAAAGCTTTCTGTGCAGACTATAGGCTTCATCAGGAGGAGGAGTGAGCCTGTGCTTGAGCATTGTTGCCCCAAGATGAGAAATGCTTTGAGTAATGTTGTTCGATCGGAAATCAAATCCACCAGGTCTTGAGAATGGCAAACCCACAATAAACCCAGCTTGGACGTGGGCATCTAGCATGACATCTGATTCCATTCCCGTGAGGAACCCAAGTCTCCTGGACATCTCAATGACGCCATCGCTATCACCATTTGCACATGCTAGAACCTAATCAATTATGCATCATAAACAATAATAAGAATCCCGAAGAATTTTCTGCTCAGCTTAAAAAAAGTGTATAACAGTCTAGTACTCTAACCCCCCTCCCACCAAGTTGTGGAAAGTTCAAGCAATCAAGTGTTATTATAAGATGAAAACATACAGGAAGAAATTGAATTAGAAACAAGGCATTAAATGAGTCTGTTTACCATACCAACTTAAAACAGCCTAATGATCATTTTAATACTAGGATGGGAACCATAAAAATGGTCATATAGAAGTGCAATAAATTGCTATGTAGGCAGTTTAGGATTCAAGTAGTAAAACTTATGTATATTATTAAATATATGTGTAGTATTTTTTTTCATTAATATATGTACAGTATGATATAGGCAAGTCCAAATAAATAAAATAAAAATTAAACAAAGGAAACAAAAAAATGAAGATTTCAAACCTCAGCTTAGTTATAGAAAGAGAACCCACTATTCTTAAATAATCATCAATAAATAATTTCAGTTTAGGATAAAATGTATATTATTAAACATATGTACAGTATTTTTTTTATCATTAATATATATGTAGGATGATATAGGCAAGTCCGACTGAGTAAAATAAAAATTAAACAAAGCAAACAAAAACAATGAAGATTTCAAGCCTCAGCTTAGTTATTGATATAAAGAGATTAATGAGAAAGAGAACCAACCATTCTTAAATAATCATCAACAAATCTTTTAGGGTAATCCCGTGCTGCTCCAAAATCAATCAGATTGATTGTCTTTGTAGCTTCATCAAATAAGAAATTACCCCAATTAGGATCGGTCTGCATTAAAAACACCCTCCACGTTAAGAAGAGACCACAAAATCATATTTTGAGGTGTCATTTAAAGAAAACTTCATGCTACGTTAACATTAAAAGACATGAATGAACCAAACACAATAGAAAGTAAAATTCATGAACATAATTTATATATATTATATATATATATATATATATATATGACCTCATTGCATCTATCTTATTAGATACTTGGAATTTGGGAAAAAAAAGTGATAATATGTGTTAGTCTCTAGTAGTCTATAAGTGTAGCTACCAAATGAAGACTGGAAGTTGAATAATGTCTTGTCAACTGATTCAACCAGTACCTGCAAAATGTTATAACCTAGGCTCTAGTATTATTGGTATTGCTAAAGCAGCCCCAGTCACTTATAACATCACTATACCATATCACCTTTGCTTTACAGTGTATAGGAAGTGAACTATATACAAATAGAGTGAAGTTTTTCCAACTAAATCTTAACCACTTTGCATTTAACATGGGAATTTATTTATAAATACTACGTCAACGAGGATGATAATTTCATTCAGACCTAATAATTTGTCATATTCACTCAAGTCTTTTAGCAGTAATATATGATTACTTGACTTAGACATCACCAGAACAAGATAACAAAACCAAAATTCATCAGGTATACTTCAAATTTCATATGATTGGACCAGAATTCTCCTATTAGTAATGCTAGAGTTAGTATGCCAACAATAGCCTTCAATATTTTACTCATGCACAAATATAAACACAGGGCAGAATAACATGCCTGCATAAATCGGAATACAAATAACTCCATCAATGTGAGTTCTAATAACTTTTTGCCAATATAATTACGAGTTTCTTGGTCCAGTGATGCCACTTTGTCAATTGTAATTCCTGTACCAAGAGAAAACTACCCCAAGTTCAAAGACGAACGAAAAATTAAAATCACAAGAATATCATTCTATTTATTTAATCTGAGTAGTGTAAACAGATTGATTGTTAAACTGAATAAGAAATCAAGAATTTTTTGCTACATATAATTTCCCCCAAAATTGTAGTAAAAAGGAAACCAACCCTTGTTTAATCAACAGGACAAGTAGCATATCTCAATATGAAATACTTGTGCAAAGAATGATTTAAAACATCATGGACAAATTTCTGTTCATAAAACTATCTTAAAAGGCAACAGCATTTCTCAAAACATAATAATACAATGAATTACATAATATTTGTTATTGTTATTCGCTCTTCCTTTTTACTTTTAATGAATTAAAAAAATGCAAAGATTAAATAATTGAGTAAATGACTAATAAACGAGATTATGTAAGATAAAATAAGAACATCTACTGGGAAAATCTGCTATCCAATCTGGAAAACTATATCTTCCATGCAAATAATACAACATATATATTGAGAGAATTGCCATCTGAACAGGATGTCAACTGCAGCCACATCAAACACCACATACATTTTTATTCTTTTGACTCATTGAGTGCACAAGCAGGCTATGAAAGTTATGGTACCAGAAAGCTGCATGTAATGATGTATGGAAAAATGCATCACAAGAACTGAAGAAATTTGTTAGAATTACCATAAACAAACTCAGTAGTTAGTACTCTTCTACTTGAAATATCATCCACAACAATTGGAACATAAAATCCATCTATCCCAGTAAGAAGATCTCGGAACCGCTTCTGATTTGCAGCCTCCAACCTGTAATCACACTCTCGAGATAATTCTTCTTTGGCCACCTAGAAAAAAAATACAGCAAGAACTTAAAAAGCAAGGTTTAACATATAGACATATATTCATCAAATTATGGAGACATTTTTTTTTTCTATATGATAAAGTAAGAGACTCCAGATCACTATCAACCATAGATAAATATTATACTGCATAGTCCAATTTAGGGCAGACTATATGGAACATTAGATGGATAATTGGTGAAGAGGCAAAAAGAAAGAGGTACTAATAAAAGTGTTGCACAAGCAAGTATGTACACAGATGAAACTATTACAGATTGAATATGGTTTAGGATCTCACTGATGAATCTGAAGGCATATCACTCAGTGAAAGGAAGAGTGGGGCTAAGGGATCCAAACCCCTACAGACAAGATAGAAAATGTGTGGGTTTAAGGACTATGAAATGAGAATATTGATATAAACACACAACTGAAAGCATGCCTGAATTGATTCAATTATATTAATAAATACGCACCTTTATAGCTCTGTCAAGATAAAGTCCTTCAGGAATTAGATTTGTGTAGTTCAAAAGAAGCTTCACATTCTCAATGTCACTATCAATGCTATCTGCAACACCAGGGTACTGAATTTTCATTGCAACTTGCATGCCATCCTTCATGACAGCTTGGTGCACCTAAATTCCATGAGGAACCTAATTAGGCAATACTAATTAACAAAGCAGAAGTGCTCCAATATAAAGTTGCATGATATTGCTGCTACGACATTTGTAAAAAATTGTCCAGCTTAAAATTATGTAGAACATAAGACTTCATAAATAAGGAAAGGAATTATAGCAAATTTTTGCATTCTTAGAAGAGTGACCTTTATGTTAGTATGAATCCAAAAGTGAATTAGAGAGTCCAAAGTCATCTCAGTCGGGCTTTATGGAAAGCAGGTTTGAATTTTCAAAGCTCATTATATTAAAATACTTTTATTTGCCACTGATATTAACATGACTACCACATATTGAGAAAAACCCAAGTCGCACATCAACTAGAGATAGTACCAAAATACAGCATATAACTGGGCGCAATCTTCTCCTTACAAACTGGTTTTGTATGATTGAATTAAGCTCAAACCACTTTCTAAGACGATATCAGAGTTTATCCTAGATCCATTAAATGGGTTATCAAATCAAACTCAATAGTATCAACTAGAGATAATGCCAAAATATAATATATAAGTGGGAGCAATCCCCACTTTACAAACTAGTTTTGTAGGATAAAATTAGACCTAAACTATTTTCTAATACCAAAAATTGAAGAACTAAATATAATTATAAAATCTAAGATATAAAAAGCATTGTAATATCTAAGACCGACTTCCCAAAAAGTTTACGTAGCAATAATCTAATCTTAGCCTGCTTTTGATGCTCATATTATGGCCTCAAAAGATACTTTTGATCTAACATTCATAAGAATTTGGATCCTGTCATTTTAACGTTATCAGGAGAGGTCCTGTTTAATAAATCCTAACCATCACTAAATCAAGCTGTTGAAATAAAATTTAATTAAAACTATAAAAGAAGAACGGGGAACATGAGGGTGTACTTGGGATAATGGATTGGTTAACTTTTATTTCAACAGTATTTATTAAATAATAAACACAACCAATAGTTAATGTTTATTAAATAGGATTTCTCCTGTTAATCATGAATAGGAGAGTATCCAAATCCAATTCATCATGGTGCTTATGATATTATTCATGCCAATAGCACCCATAACTTTCCCAATAAACCTCCTCATCCTGTGAAATGGAACTTCCTTTGGTGATCCAGGTAGAGCTGGCTTTGGAGGTTTGGTCAGAAATGAAGTAGGAAACTGGAACTTCCGCTTTTCTAGTTACATTGACATTTCTTGAAATATCCATGCTCAGCTCAAGCCTATTAAATATGGAAATGGCTTGGAATAGAAGCATCTGAAAAAAATAATCTGGCATTGGGATTCACATACTTGCACTTGTTTACATTATAGTTCCATTTCTGCACTTGTTTACATATAGTTTCAAGAAATCAATCTCCTATGACAGACTATTATTCATTCAGCACATTTTTATGGTAGCCAATTTTTGTGACAACTGGTTAGCCTAAAGTGTGTTGATTGTTCCTTCACATCAACTTTACCTGCTTCTTTGAGCAGATGTAATGGTGTGTCTTTCATTAGAAACTAGCTTGCTTCTTTACTTTTGCAGATGTAATGTACCCCCTTGCCAACCCCCCACCCCAAAAAATAAAAAAACAAACAGCAAGTAAAGAAGCATAAATACCTGGCCAATACTTGCAGCAGCTACAGGTTCATAATCAAAACTGATTAATTTTGATGACCACCCAGGACCTAATTCAGCATCTAAAACTTGATTAAGCTGGCTCTTCGGCATCACATCTGCACCTTGACGGACAATTTCTAATGCAGCCAGGATCTGCAGATAAAGAATTAAGTAAAAATATAAACAAATTACAAAAGTAATTTACTGACTCCTCCATGCAGAATAATTTTTTAGCAGCTAAATATGACAATCATAACCACCATAAAATATCAGAAATAAGTAATAGCAGTCTGATTAGCAAGTCTGAGATGACAAATTTTCTAGTTAGAGGATCTTTATCCATTAAGCAGTCTTTAGTTATTTGTTATCTCTGCACTTTTCAGATCTGTCCAACCATGTCCAATTGAAAGAAGGATGCATGTCTGACTGCTGATGACATGTGATCCATGTTCAAGTACATCAGATATAATTATGCTGTACTGAACCAAAGACTTAGAACCTATTTAAAAACTCAATCCACTAAATAAACTAATGCACTACGCAGGTCACATTACCGGAGCAGGAACAAGCGATTCGTCCTGTATGCTCAACATCTGCCCAATTTTAAGCGCCGCTCCGCGCATTCTACACAGTGCAAGAGCCAAACGTTCCGCATTTTTTTCAGACAAAAACGGGGAAAGTGCAGATTGGTTGCCATGCGAAGTAGGCGTACCAAAGGCAAGCCTCTTGGCAGATTCCTGAAGTGTCCCCCACGCAAGACCTGCTCCTAGCCCAGCAAACCTACAATTGGATAATAATGATAACAAACAATTGGTAAGAAATCGTAAATGTTGATTCATCACAATTCACAGCAAAGGAAGCAATGGATCATATATCACAGTGGTGAATTTTAAACAAAATTAAACAACACTAACCCAAGAGCCCTAGAAAATGGAGTTGAGGGAACCTTCCTCTCCCGGGGCCTTCGTTTCCTCGGCGGCAAAGTTGCCACTTCCCCACTCGCACCTTGTTTAACCGTTTCAGCAGAAGTCACAGCCTCGCTTTTCTCTTCTTCCGCAGCACAAACATTTGCATCGGAAGCTTGCCGTTGGTATGCGTCGGAAGAAGAATAGGCAACATCGTCATCATTTGTTATTGTTGTTGCTGTTGGTGATGTTGTCGGTGTTGAATCAGATTGAGGAGGATCATCGTGGGTGAAAAAAACAACGGAACTGGATGCAGAATGAGCGTGGTGCGGAGTAGGGTTTGCGGAGGGTGGAGGGTGGGGCAATTGGCGAAGCTTTCCTTTGGTGAGACCGGTGAGGTCGGTGGCGGAGAGGAGGGTTTTCTTGATTAGGGTTTCGAAATTATCGGTTGTGGCGGGTAAAGAGCGCTTGGCGAATTCGTTGGCTACGAGGGAGAGGCCGTTGAAGAGCCTGGTGAGGTCCTTGAAGGAAGAACCCATTCCTTTCTTCAGAGATTCAGAATCGTCATGTTATGTTGTATTCAGTATTTTGAATCTATTGACTAAGGAGGCAAATGCAAGTTTAGTGGTTCGTTTTGAATTCATGTGTCCAAAACCAAACAAGTGTACGTGGCCTCTATCTCCTCCATCAAACTTGGAAAGAAGGAGAAACAATGGTTTTATAGAATCTATTCCAAAATCATATTATCAAAAATATCAAATACATTATTTAAGAAAAATTATCATATTTAATCAAGAATAATAAATCTTCTCAATAATATATATCAACTCAAAATAACTGTATTGTTTATAAAAGTGAGAATTATATAAATTATTATGTAAATTATGTCATTTATAATAATTAAAATAGAATATGAATTTTAGTAATATGTTCTGATAAATATAAAGCATAATAATAATTTAATAACAAATATTACAACAAAATACTTTCAAACTTTTAATCTAAAATTAGGATCCAAATTAATCATATTTTCAATTCAAGTACATCTCTTCAAGTCAAATTTTCATTTTAATTTGGAAAGAGGTTGGAGACATTAAATCATCATAAACACATACTTTATCAAAGATTTGTGAGATTGGTTGAGAGTTGAATTGTGAAGAAGAAAGAAAACTATATTTCAAACTACTAGAATTTTGAATTTTCAAATTTTTAAAATTTGAAAAATATCAAAATTTGGATTGAGTAATTTAAAAAGAAAAATCCTGTATATATCAAATAACATCATTGTCCATATCAACCACACTGTCAATGGAAGAAACCCTAAGCCAAAAGAGTAGATCATTGTGATTTATTTATTTAAAAAAAAAAAAACTATTTTTAGGTCATTTGTGAGAATGAGGATAAATGAATTATATAAGTTATTGTGAGTTATGAAAACCAGAAAAGAGGAAAACTTAGCTTTATTCCCAAATCAGGGTCACGTAACGAAAGAGAAGAATGAAAGACCATAGCATACTAAAACTATCCATAAGAGGAGGCTATCATGAGTTACGAAAAGAAAAAGAAAATCACAAAAGAGGAAAGTGAAACATTATTCAAATTAGGGTTTGTATTAAATAATTAAGGAAGAGGAAGGAGAGAAAGAGATAGAAAGACTTCCTTTTGTAAAAAGATAAGAGAAAGAAAGAACAAAAATCTTACATTTTGTGTTGTACAAGTTAATATAACTCTATTTTTGCTTTGTTTAGTTCCGAGAATAAAAATGAAAAAAAAAAAAGATAAAAATGAATTAAATAAAAAAATAGTGAAAAGTAAAATAGAAATGATTTATTAATTATTTATTATTATAACCAAATAAACATAAATAATAACAAAATGTCTATATATATGGATTATGTAATATCTTAAGTGATTTAAAAATCTTTAAAAAGTTCATCATAAAAAGTCAAAATATTTAAATAATTATTATTTTAGAGTGTATTAATTTGGATAAAAACAATCTGAATGAGAAATCAATCGTTATTTCTAAATATAAATTGAAAAAAATAGACCTAATATGATTAGTCTATTGGAATTGAGAAAATCACATTCCTCTTGTTAAAAAAAATCTTATAATGATATAATTGATTACATAAATATTATTAAAATATTAATACATAATCAATTTATACTCTTTTTTTACTTTCTTCACATTGTACCAAATAGAAATTTCGCATAACAAAACTCTAGAAAGTTATTAAAGGAGAAAAAATTAATAAAACGTAACATGTGTTACACCAAAACATTATTTTATATAATAATAAATAATAAATAGAAATTAAGATTGATAAAATGAACCTAATTTTAATCTATTTTGAAATTTCCATTAATATATAATCTTTTAAATTCAAACATGTATGTTGAAAAAAATGTGCTATATATACTAAGCCTTATTTATGTTAAACACTTTCCATGTGATATTAAATATGTTGTACACCTTAGCCCACTCATTAAAGTTGGACTCAAAATCATGCTTCTCTGATCAATTTGATATTTAAAGTAAATATTAATATCTATTTACTTTATAACAAATTTTATCTTTACTATGAAATTTCCAAAAAAAAAAATATAAGTAAACACATAATAATAATAATAATAAGATAATTTATAAAAATATTATATTTATTTTAATAAATATAACTGAAAGTAGGAGAATTCAAAATCGAACACATCCAAAAAAAACTACAAACCATTATTAAAAAAAATAAAAAATCACTTAAAATCAAACTTATTTTAAATTTGTTACATATATTATTTCATAAATCGTATGGTTTAGTTTAGATTTTGGATTTCAAATAAAAGATTGAATCAATTTATTATATTTAAATATAAAATTATATTTTTAAAATTAAATAATAACTAATAAATATATATATATATATATCATAAATTTCTTTTATTATATTATTTATAATAATATATAAANCTTTTTTATGATTGATTATCTAATTCTTGATTCTTTTGATGGTCTGTAGCCCGAGGCACATTTGGCAACAAGCAAGAAATCCCAAGCTCTTGGAAGTGTTGCCTCTTCTTAGAGTATTGTTTGTTTTATTTTTCAAATTAATTTAGTTTAATTGGAAAACTTCATCTAGTGATTTGCGGTTTTTTTTGCTTAACTTTGAGACAGTGGTACTGAAATTTTGTTTTCTTACCAGTGTTTTTCTGATATTAATGGCTTCAATATGTTATAATTAAAATAATTTTATGGTTATGTTTCGGAATTGGTTGTAATTGACAATTCCTATCTTATGTTTTTAATTTTAATTGAGATTCTCTACTTTTGATTGGTTTAGATTTTGAGTGTGTTGTCATTATATTTAAAAATGTTCTTTTTTATAACAAAAATGGTTTTATGTATGTTTACCATTTTTGGTATTCCATTTTCGGGTTTCTTTACATATATAATATTCTAAAATAGTAATATAAAATAATTAACGATTAAGATCTATTTCGAAATGAGAAAAACAAATCATTTTGAAGTGTTAAAAATAATTTTCAAACTTTTTATTACTTTTAAAATGTTTATTTCATATAAATTTTTATTTCAGAATTTGAAAAGTACTTTCTTTTCCAATACATTAAAATTGGTATATTAAAATTTTGTGGGGGTGTAGAAAGCAAAGGGCTGTGATGGTCCAAGTATTGTGCGCTCCATATAAATATATAGTAGTTTTTTACTTTCTATATTTTTTCTTGCTTAATTGATACCAATTACTCTTCATGTTATTAAAATATATTATTTCGTATAGTAGGATAAATGTTTCTCATATTTATAAAATTATAAATTTTAAGTAAATTTAAATAATTGAAAGAAATGATATTTAATTTATTCTTTAAAGAAAATATATCATAATTGAAGAAATTTGGAATTTATATAACTTGTATAATTGTGTTAATATACTTAGGCGAAGTAGACTAATTAGTAATAGATTTAGACTTGAATTGTATTTATTTTTTTTTTTTTATTTTTTTTAGAGTGAGACCAACCTAATTCAATAAAATGTTGATTAATAAATTTGTTTTTAGACTTTTGTTATTCATACTATTTTTTATATATATTGAAAATATATTAAGATAAAATTTTATCATAAATAAATCACAGAAAGGATTAAATATGCTTTTATTTTTACACTATTTAAAAAATACTTTTTATCTTCATATATTTTAAAAATTAATTTAATTCTTTATTTTTTTTAAATATATTATTTTAAATTTTATGTTTAAATTTAACATTTAATTATATATTTTTTATTTTAAAATAATAGATAAATAAAATATAATTTTAATCATTGTTTATATTAAAATATAATATTTAATAATGTATTTCTTTTTATCTATAATGATAATATTTACACTTGTGTTATTTTTAGGGGTATTTAAAATTCAACCGATAAAAAAAATCGAAAATTATTTAAAACTAAATGTATTTTAGATTTTTTGAATATATTTTTTCTTAATTTGGCTCGAGTTTTAAATTTAAAAAAAAAAAATCAAATCAAACCATTATATTATTTATAATAATATATAAAATATTTTTTTTAAATTATTTTTTTATTATATTATTTATAATAATATATCTATAATTTTTCTATTTTTTTAATTAATTATTTAATTTTTTATTTTTCTTTTAATTTTTATTTTTTTTGATTAAATTTTTAAAAAAATATTTTATATGTGTGAATAAAAAAACATAATTTATTAAAATAATAATAATAATAAAATACCGATTCATAATATAATATTTGTATTTTTATTAATATTTATAATATATATATTTATAAATTATTATGATAAAATTATATTATAATTTTTAAATATAAAAATATATAATTTACTAAGAGTAATTAAAATTATAAATAAAATAAAAATTATAAAATATTTTTATATTTAACAATATTTTATTATAAAATATATAATAATTTTTTTAAAATATTTTATAATTTTTTTAAAAAATATTTAAAAATTTAATAATAATAAAAATCGTATAATCTATCTAAACTAAATTGCAAATATTAGTTTAGTTTGGTTCAGATTTTATATTAATTAAAACCGAATCAAAGTGAATTTTATTTAATTTTTATGTTTAATTTGAATGAAAATTTGATGAAAAACTGAATTGAGCTGTGAACATCCCTAACTGAAAGTGTAAAAGATTGTTTAATAAAATTAAATATAAAAAATAAATATAAAATGATACTTTAATAATTATGAAGTGTCGTAGATATTTTAAACAAAGTGAATATACATAAATTTTTAAAAATAAAAATATAATTTTATTATTTTGTAAATATTTAAAAAAAAAAAATAATGTACTAAAATAACCTAATTTCACTAAATCTAATAATTTGAACTTAACAAGTTACATCTTCATAAAATAAATATATAAATTAATATTGTATATGCGGGTTAATATTTATAAAATATAAAATATTATAAAATATAAAATATTCCAAAAATATTAAATATATTAATTTAGATATAATAAGATAATTTATTAAAAAATCAGATTATAAATAAATGTTATCTATCCCTTAAAACGTTAAAAGCGAAAAATAACTGGTAAAACAAGAGAAGGAACGGGAAAAAAATTATAAAAAAGGTACGTATATGAAATATAACTCAATTAAATTTCTTATTATTATTATGAAAAGAGTTAAAATTGCGTAGGTCCTAGCTCTCAATTTATTTACTCCATTGCATGTTGCCGTGGCAATTTAAACCACCACCTCTTAGTGCTGATGATTTGGCTTCTACTACAACCAGCCTAACATTGTAACATGCATGGACGGTGGTGCCTTCTGTTTTGTACGCAAAAAACATTAAATAATAAGATTTTAATGCTCCTATATGCTTTATCTATAATCATAGGCGCAATCATGCTTATATATAGTTATCATAGTTATCATTGTTATCATAGTTAAACGAATCTCTACAATATAAGCCTCCATTTTCCTTGGTATGAAAATCTCATACCCACCAGCATATCCTTTCAACCATTTTATATTGATGGAGCAACTTATCCCGTTTTATTCAAGTGAAGCATGTAGAGATCACACATTGTCAGCATGCATGGATTCTTATATTTGAAACTATATGCAAATATCAACTCCTAACTAGAGGATTCAACCTAATACTTAATGAAAAATGGAGCAGTTATGGCACAGAAAGTGGCCGAAAAAGTAGATAGATGACGAATTCTAACAATTGAAAAATGACGATGCTCACCACCTCAGAAATAGTTTGTCACCTCGCACGTTATGCTTAGTGGTGGGGTCCTCTTACCAATTCATATACTTGTACAAAGAGATTTTATAAGCCACGAAGGACCATTTCGTGCAGTATAGAGGTATTACATTGGAACACTCTAGTTTACTTTTTGGTAAAGGTATTGTTACGTTTAGTTTCGTCTCACTTATTTTACTTGTTTTTATCTCAGTTCTCTAAATGGCTTGTTTGTTTTTATCTCAATTCTCTAAATGGCTTGTTCACGTTCATAAAGTGTAGATATTATTTTATTTTAAATAAGTTTATTTATGTGGTTCACATAGGTAGGCATGCTTCACTCATTGATTATTTAACATAATCCATGAAATGACTGATACTTACTAACTCGCCGTTTTCATAACAAGCAGATTCGTGGGGAGAGTATCGAAGTATAAATTCATGATTTTGGTTTCTGTGTCAACAATCCTTTGAGTTGCTCATATTCTTAATCGGTGGTGTATTATTAGTTATAATACACTAGAAAGTACAGTTATCACTAGGTAAGTGTTTCATACTTTTCAGTTGTTCATATTCTTATAAGATCATCAAAGTGCAAATATATATAGTGCTATTACTGAAATTTGTTGCAGATTTGAAATTCTGCTGAAAAGATGGATACTGCTCTCAGGACTGTTGGAGTCAAGTACGAGTGCTTGCTTTTTGGTATGATTGGTGCAACTCAATAACCTTTTTGTCTTTTGATTTAACTTCCCTCAAGCCTGCTAGAAAATTGCCCATTGAAATCTTTGCTGAGTTTTATTTGGTATCGTTTGAGAATTAGAAAACATTAATTCAGAATTCAAGACTGAAGAAAATAAGGAATTCAATTTGTCTGTTTCAAAAGGGGAAAAAGGGTTAATGGTGGTGCATGTTTCTCCCTAAAATAGGAAAAATGGGACTAATTTCTGATTCCAAATATTGCTCACAGATATGGATGATACTCTCTACCCGTTGAGCTTAGGTCTCAATTTGTCTTGTCGCAAAAACATAGAAGGTACGTCTTCTCTAGTGTTATAATATGATCTTTTATATTCTGATATTCAGGTAATCTCATGTGATACAAGTACTATAGTTAACCAATCTTTTTTTGCAGAGTATATGTTAGAACACTTGCATATTGAAGAAAATGAAGTCCCAAAAATGTGCTTGGATTTGTATAGAGAATACGGGACAACTATGGCCGGACTAAAGGTATGAAGATTTAGTGCTGCCCTCATTTTTCTCTTCATCATACTTCTGAAATTGATTCACTGTCAATGATATATCTCAGTGAGTTTACATATTTTGAAGAGAAATTCTTTTTCTGCTATGTTTTCTACAACTAGGATAGATAGATGTAGAAATAAAAGAAAAATAAGATAAGAACCATGATGACATGAATAAAGAAAAAAAGTAAGAATGAATCATTTTAATTTGAAGTCTTAATTTGATTTAATAATTTCCTCTCAGGTCCTTGGTTATGAATTTGACAATGACGAGTTTCATGCTTACGTGCATGGAAGGTTACCATACGAGAAACTGAAGCCTGATCCAGTATTAAGGAACCTTCTGATTTCCATGCCTCAACGTAAAATTGTATGTCAGGAAAAAAGTTAAACCTTTATACATATCTAAATTTGTTAAGTGAAGAACATTCCAAAATATCCTTTGACTTGAAAATGTTATTTGCAGATATTCACCAATGCAGATCACGCACATGCAGTTAAAGTTCTCAACAGATTGGGTCTGGAAGATTGTTTTGAGGGCATCCTATGCTTTGAAACGCTTAATCCTCACAAACAAAACAATTACATGGATTTACCGAATGATAATGATGTTCACACAGATTTAACAGAGCGTGGATGTTTCAATTCCCACACAAATATCCTCTGTAAACCATCTGTGGAAGCCTTCGAAGCTGCTATTCGGATTGCTAATGTGGATCCAAAGAAAACAGTAAGATTGAGCACTTACCTAAAAGTGACACCGGATTATCACTTATATATATTTTTTACCCTTAGTTTTGAAACTCTAGAAATCAATTGGTAACAGTTCTATCCTATCTTCTGCAGCTTTTCTTTGATGACAGTGTTAGAAATGTTGCAAGTGCAAAAGTAGCTGGACTTCACACTGTTATAGTAAGCTATAGTTTTTATCTATGCATTTTATGAGAAGATATAAGCAATCCAATAACTTCACACTCTTGTTAATATGTTATGCAATATTGCAACGTAATCTAACAAGTAATAACCTATTGATGGCAGTTGGGTCATTCAGATTTGGTGCCTGGTGCTGATCATGCCCTGAATAGCATTCATAATATCAAAGAAGCATTACCTGAAATATGGGAGATTGAAGAAGGCAACCAACAGCAAAAGATTCAACCCCCAGCAGTGGAAACGATGGTCCTAGCTTAACTTTTGCTTCGATCAAATATTTTTTAGCAAACTTATCAAGCAAACCAAGAGTTTCAACCTAAGCTTGTATCTATCTAAATTTACAATAAGTTTGAAATCTCTCCATAGCATGGCAATGATGCACATTGAATGGATGAGAAACTTGTTTATGTAAATTGCTGAGCTAACAATTGTGAGAGAAAAAATCTACTCGTACTAAATAAGTTTTTTCGTATGTCTGGTAAATGGTAATACAAGATATGTGTTGTATCTCTCAGAACAATAATTTACTAGCCGAGATTGATAATTCAGACACAAAAATTGTACTGCATTTCTGTTAAAAGATCATCTATAAAGTGTCAGTTCATCAGAATTAGCAATTTTGCATGACTTCCGAGGGCTATGAAACTTTCTTGTCTCCTGTGATTCAAGTGCCTCACAACATCCATTCCATTAATGAATGTACAAACATGACAGGGAGATTCTGTAACCATGGATTCTACAGCATGAATTAACATCATTTACTTAGATAAAGCGTATAAACCTAAACAAATTTTAAGCGATGTGTGTATGTAATGGTTGAAATGAAAAAGCTTTGGATGGCTTAGCTAAGCAATTGGGCAATAAAATAAGTGAATCAACAAATGCCAGAAATATTCGTGTAATCGACCAGAAGTTAAGTGTATTTTGTCAATTTCATTTAAGAAAAAAAAAAAAAAAACTAATGATAATTTACTGTTGACATCCAATTTTGTCAATTGCATCAAAAGAAAAAGGGCTAAACTAATTTATATTATTTTGAATAAAGTATTTACGCACAACTTTAAGAAATTAAAGAAATTTCTTGAAATAATAATATGAAATTGAATTTTTAAAACTTTTTGACAGAATTACATTTTTTGTTTCTTTTTAATTCTTCATATGAAATTTTGTTCTTTTGGTTTTTTAGTTTCAAATTTTAGAAAATTCACAATTTTTATTAAATCCTTAATTTTTTATACGTTTTTTATTTTTCAATTTAACGTTAATCCTAAAATATTTATCTAAAATAGTATAAAAATGATTATAAATAAAAATATTTAAAAAATAATGCAATCATTAGACAATTAATTTTTTTTATAAAACAAAACATTCATTAATTTCTCAATATAATAGATGAAAGTGTTATCTCTAATTAATTATTTGATAAGAAAAATAATTATATCATTTAAGAGTATTTATAGTTCAATTTTTAATTAAATAATTTCAATCAACTATAAAAATAAAATAAAATTTAATTTAATTTAATTTTAATTTAATATAAAATAATAACTAACTATATTATATATCAATAAATTTTATCATATTTTCTTTCTAAATTTTGATTTATCTCTATTACTTACAATATTATTTTTTGTTATATAATAAATATGATTATTTAAGTTTATTTAGATAAAAATAAGATAAGATATATATTTAAATATTATATAACTAAATAATTATTATATATAAAACAAAATCACATTACACATACTATAAATATTTCTATAAATTATTAATTATTATATTTAAATTTATAGATTAATATATATGTGTCAGCATTATATTAAACTTGAATGGAATGTCTTACATATAAGATAATAAAATTATTAATATTTTCCTTATCCATTTTAACGTATTTCTTTGTATAATGAATTTGTCGTTAACATTCTTTTTTCTATTGATTTTTTATTAAATAATTTTGTAATTTATCTAACTCGATTAATTAATAAAATATGAAATTTTATTAAATCCAATCTAACATAGTTCACCGCATTAATTACATGCTCGTATCATCTTAAGTATCATAAATCATATAAATCATATGCTCGTATCTCTTCGAGTATCATAGATCATACAATCCCTTATATTTAGGACTTAGCTCGAGAAATATATTAATATTAATTATAAGCTTACCATCAATGGCTAGTACCTCAACATAATGACAATTCAACAAGTAATTATTACTTCCACCACTAGAGTTTTTTTTTACAGTCAATTATTTTCTTTTACTGTCACACCCCTTCTTATCATCATACTTATTATTAACTATATATTTATAGCTAACAGATCGACCTTTCCACCATCAAAATTAATTATTCAAAATTCTAATATTTCTTAGGTTATTCTATTCGGCTAAATTAACCAAACCTATAAGGAAAACTATCACTTTCATCAATTTTAAATATGCATATAATAACTAAAACACTAGGTATATTGACACGAGATTATGTAACTAAACAAATCAATAGTTTTTCAAATATTGTTTTTTAATCCTAACTTCTCCTTACTCGTATATTTTCTTATCTAATTCCTTCCCAAATATTCTATATTAAATCATCACACTTAATTCTACAACTCAAATCGAATAGTATATCAATAAAAAAAAAACTCTTCATTCTCCTAACTAAGAATTAATTTAAATTAATTTAAAGAAAAACATATATAAAAAAATATAACAATTCAATTCTTTATTTATAAAATGTAGATAAAAAATTATATTCAATTTCATTCTTTATTTATAAAATTTGAGTAATTAATTGAATATTTTATTATAATATTTACACCCTTACATAATTAATATTTTACTAATTTATTTGAATAATTTTTTTGTAGTTTTTATTATAAAATTATTAAATATTTTTATAAAATGTTGCTAAATATTTTTTTTAAATTATTAAATATTTTATGATAAAAAATTGTTTAAAAAATAAAAATATTACTAATTTTCTTTATATAATAATAATAATTATTTTATAATTAAATTTTACTTATATTTATAAAGAAATGAAATAATTTTATATTTAAAAAGTATTACATAAATTTGCTATTATATTTTAATAAATATAAATATAATATAATCAAATCATAAAATAATTTTGAAAAGAAATATTTATTTATTTTTATTAATTATTAGTTAACTTTAAATATTTAATTTTTTATTAAAATTTTGAAATTCAAATCAAATTATTTTATTTAAGAAAAAATAAATTAAAAATTAAAAAATTAATTGATATCATTTTTTGATTTTTAAAATTTGTGAGTTAAATATAGTTTTTCAAAATGATGTTTGTTCGTTATATTTATGATTGATTAATTCAACTTTTTAACTTTTAATATATAAATTGAATTTTTTTATTAATTTTATTACGTTCAAAAATGTTATTTAAATATGATTAGTAATTAAAATTATATTTAATTACTTTACCAAGATAAAAAAATATTAAATATATATTTAAATATACAAAATTAAAATTGTATATTTTTAAAAATTAAAAATTAAATTGATGAATCTTAAAATACATAACTAAAAATAGAAAAAAAAAATAGGGAAGACAAATTCCTATTCAACCCTACACTTTTTTTTAAACTATTTTCGATACAGTCCCATTAATTTTCTCACCGTAAAACATGTTTGTTCAAAAGATTTTTATTTTACTGGCGACAAGTTCGACAATATGGCTCGTGTGGTTTGCATAAGGAAAAAGAAAGAGTATGGTAGAGAAGAGAAGAGAGCACCACAGAGACAATGCGCGCCATTCCAGTTTCCTCAGAATCACACTCTGCTCTTCCCTTCCCTCAACCACCCCCTTCCTTCTCTTCTAACTCCACTCCCATAGCCCACTCCCCTCTCTTCTTCTTCAACCCTTTTCATTTCAAGCCCCATCATTCACTATCCATTCCCAAACCTTGCTCCTCCAAATCCTCACCCTTCTTGTGCACTGCTTCAAAATCCGACCCCACCACTTTGGGTCATAAAGGGGTTGAAGAGTCCGAAGAATCCTTAGTTGAGGATGGGGTGTGCATAGAGGTGATGAAGCTCGACAAGAACTCGCGCAGAATCGAATCGAAGATTTCTATTCAAGCTTCTCTTTCTTCCATTTGGAACATCTTGACCGATTACGAGAGGTTGGCTGATTTTATTCCTGGCCTCGCTGTAAGCCAGTTGCTCCAAAAGGGTGACAATTATGCCCGTCTTTTGCAGGTTCCTCTCTATCACGTGTTGTGCTCCAAATGGGGTTCTTAAAGTTTTATTTTTTATGAAATTAGTTGCATGTTTTTGGCTGTTTGTCTCACTGTGCATTGTGTTGATTTGATTAGTCTCGAATAAGGTGTTAGGGTTGTTCTGGGCTTGCTTTCATTTTCTGAATCAAAATCCTTTATTCTTTATTAATTTGGAGACGTAACGTAAGAAGATTAGAGTGATTCCTTATGTCCTTATTAAAGGTTCTTTGTATTGGCATCCCTCGTGAGGACTTGTGCAGTGAGGTATACAAGTTTAATTGCTTTTTTTTTTGTTGCTAATGCTATGTAGGGATCTTCCTTTACTTGATAGTTGATTTTGCTTCTCCGTAATGAACTCATTGTCCTTATTGCCTACCCACCCGGAATTTGCTATGTAAACACAAGGGCACTTATGAGTAATAAAATGTTAAACCTTTGTCATGTACTTCATCCTTTCCTTTTGTTATTCCTTGAGTTATTAGAAAACAAGCATAAGTGTTTTAAAAAACAAGCATGAATTTTTTTAAAAGAAGGTTCCGTTTTGGTGTAAAATCAAATGCAGGTTGTGCATCAATTGTTGGTGATGATGATGGCATGATGCATATGTATGATGTATCTACACCTCCGAAGTACATGAACACTAATGTTAGTGAGTGACATGTATTACACACTTAGTTGGTGCAGCATTTTACACTGGAAATGAGAGTGTGATCATATGCTTAGTTTTGGTGCAATGAATGATTCAGGTTAATGTCAAACTTTTTTATATGATTACATTGTCGTAAGGCCAATCATGGTTTTACATAATTTACTTCCTCTGAGTTGCAACCTTTACAAATTAGTGCCACTGTATGTTTTATTTTCCTGTTACCTGAACTAAAAATTGATCTCATTTGGAGTATTTTCTTTGCTAATGCATTTGACTTGAATTATATTTGTTGTTGTTACATTACCTGAACAGATTGGACAGCAGAACATAGCATTTGGCATAAAATTCAATGCTAAAGGAATTGTAGATTGTTATGAGAAAGAATTGGAGACTCTTCCTACTGGTATGAAGCGTGAAATTGAATTCAAGATGATTGAAGGAGATTTTCAACTCTTTGAAGGAAAATGGTCTATTTTGCAGGTAGGAATTAATTTGTTCCCTTGATTTCAGAATTCTTCTGGCTCCCTCCAGCATTATATATCACTTCAATTTGCATTACTGTGAGGCACTTCATAAATATTTTTCAAATGTCAAACTTTTCGTTTCTAATATTGACGTTGTGGAACTCTTAATGCATCATTGATGGCTGGCCTTTGAACAACTAGAAGTTTGGAAACTTAGTAATTATTCTATGATTTATGCGAAACTTGACAGCTAATATCATTGACTAACTTGGTGTTAGCTTAACTTGCTTCAATTTATATTGTGTAAGATGTTGAAATTTTATATTATTTTGAAACCATATTCAACGGGTTGGTTGATATACTAATGCATCAGTAATGAAACAATGATAATGATTTTGCAGCATTTCAACAGCGAAACTTGTGAGCAGTCTCTAGTCCGAGAAGTTAGTACAACTCTCTCGTACGTTGTTGATGTTAAGCCGAAGCTGTGGTTGCCTATTCGTCTCATAGAGGGTAGACTTTGCAATGAGATAAAAACGAACCTTGTATCCGTCAGGAACGAAGCTCAAAAAGAATGACTTATGTAATTAATTTATACATTGTGGATCATACAAAATAAATACAAGTATAGTCCTGCTTAAAATTGATTCAAATCTATAGAGTAATGGGATTACTTAAATAAGTAAGATTTACAAAAATTTATGATTTTCGATTAATTTAAGCTCATATGATAAAAATAAAGTAAATTCCAGAAAGTGTGTTCTAAAATATTGCAAATATTTCTTTTTTAGTTATATTGTATCTGCCTTTGTTGAGGGTGCTTAGGTACAGGAACCAAATTATCAAGATCTTGGTTGGTTTGGGTTTATAGTGTATTCAATAATGGTTAATCACTTGAAGTAAGAAACTCGATATTAGTTTTGAGTTTGATCTTGGATTTAAGTTGTAATTTATATATTTAAAGTGATATAAATATGGTCTTATTTTTAAGTGTGTCTCTTTGATATGATCTATTAAAATAGAAATTAATTAATTAAAATTATTTAAAGTACTAGATTTAATAATTTTAACAGATTTGAAAATTATTTTAATAGATTTATTTTTTCTCTTAATTTAATAGATTAAAACTATCATTAATCTATTAAAATAGATATAATAAATTATAACTAAATGGGCATGCATTTAAACGAAAATCAACATTGAAAAGGGGTAGTTTCGTATTGGTCTCATGTTTAACAAGAAAGAAATAAGGGTTCTGGAAGTTCTGATGTCTGATGGAAACTGTCCAGCGACATTGATGTAGAAAATGTGAACAACGAGTTCAAACTTGCATTCTTGATGATAATGAAGAGAATCAACTTCACCTAATAACTCCCCACCCCAACACCACTGCTTCCTGCAATCACAAGAACACTTCTAAACATTACATTACAGTCAAAGAAATGACTCATGGCATAATTTGTTGAATAATATATTTTCTCTTCTACAAATTATTATGAAGAAACTCGTTTAAATACTCTTGATAAAAGTAAAAGAGTACATCAATATAATAAATATTATATGCTCTATTTATATAATCTTATTAATTTTATAATAACTATCTTAAAAGTTATATTAAAGATTATTTTTATTGATTATATTATAAATAAATTATATCTATTTATAATATATTAGGATAAAATGAAATAATGTTTAAATTTAGTACTATACTTTTTTAAAGATGAATACTAAATTTATCAATTTGAAAATCCAGTGATGAGAACAGATTTTAACTGGAAATACATTTTTTTCCAAAGATATATTTGATATTAAAATATATTATATAAGCTATCACTCTCTTTTTAACTTTATATACACTTGCCTTAAAAATACATTCAATTTTCTCAAAACACTTTTCATTCATATGGACCTAATTCATAAGGCAAAACAGTGCGTGTCCAAGACCAAAAGCACAACAGTGAAAGTGAAACTATGAAAGCAACGGTAGAACTGAAGTTCTGCGTGTCTCATGTAAAGGTCAATCCATTCTCAAAGGTTGTTCAGATTTGGTATTTGATGCCAATGTTCAAAACTCAATTTCTCTTAATACTGACTCATAAATTATTATAGTATTTAGATAAATTTATTGATAAAATAACTATATTAAACCAACCAACATAATAGAAAATAATCAAATCACAAACATGATTTATATTACTAATTTGATAGTTTAATCGTGACTAAACTGAATAATATAATAAGATATAGCCTAATCAGAAACATGATTGGTTTACTGCTTGAACTGAATTTGGTTGGAGAAAAGGAAAAGTGGAAAAAATAATCTAGATGATGAAGTCTTGAGTTAATCACAATGTATGGCAACTCTGGATCTGTCTATCACCTTACATCTCTCAATTCTTCACCAAACACTCTTCATTAGATATAGCCAATCTTCGAATTTCCCCTGCAAGCAACATACCAATTAATCTCTACATTGATTTCTATTCCCATGAATAATCTTCTTTTCTCCCAAAGACTAAAGTTAAATGCTTATCAAGCATTTTTACCAATTGCTTTGAATTTAAGTTGAAGGACTTCATTAATGCTTTACCATCACATCACTACTTCCATCTACCCTGTCCATAACAATTCCCTGTTTACAAATGATGCATGTATATAAAGTGAGCAACTTGCCACATTTCTCACCATCCAATACAAACATTCGTCTCTTATCTCTAGCTACATAATAAACTTTTCCTGTTTTCACTCATCGATCTAACGCTTCATTCTTTCAATTAGATATATTTATTATCATCCAAAACATGTCACCAACAAACACTTTGGCAATTTTTGTCATCTTCTGCTGTGCCATCTCCTTTGCCTTTGCTTCTGACCCTGACACACTTCAAGACCTTTGTGTGGCACTTTCTTCAGGTAATATGCATTACCATTCACCATTTGTTTTCTTTCTCTGCTCTCATATAGTTCAAATAAATGTGCCAAAAGTTGTGTTTAGGAAAATAGTACAATGATATCAATGGTGTGTAATTAATTATGTGCAGGTGTGAAGGTGAATGGATTTGAATGCAAGGCAGAGGCAAATGTCACAGAAGCTGATTTCTTCTTTGCTGGTTTAGCCAAACCTGGAGTTATCAATAACACTTTGGGATCCGTGGTTACTGCAGCCAATGTGGAAAAAATTCCAGGACTCAACACATTGGGGGTGTCTTTCTCAAGGATAGACTACAAAGCTGGGGGACTTAACCCGCCTCACACACACCCTCGTGCCACTGAGATTGTGTTTGTGTTGGATGGTCAATTGGACGTGGGATTTATCACCACAGCCAACAAACTCATCTCGAAGTCCATTAAGAAGGGTGAAATCTTTGTGTTCCCAAAAGGTTTGGTTCACTATCAGAAGAACAGTGGAGATAAGCCTGCCTCAGTGCTTTCTGCCTTCAACAGCCAACTCCCTGGAACCTTCTCCGTAGCTGCAGCTCTTTTCAGCTCAACACCTACAGTGCCTGATGATGTTCTTGCTCAGGCCTTCCAGATTGATACTAAACAGGTTGACAACATCAAGGCCAAGCTTGCTCCTAAGAAGAGTTAATTTAAATTGAGCTAAATGATATTCAAGAGAGAGGGTCGTGACTCATTGTATCTGTTATGGTGTTGCACTTTCCTTTTTATTATTTTTTCTTTTATCAGGTACCCTTTCCCCGTTGGTGTGGCATTTGAGTATAATAATATTCCTGAATCGCGAAATATGTAGTAGAAGGTGTCACCTTTTATGTGGGTATACTCATTTCTTGGTTTTGTGGTTCATTATTTTGTAAACACTGATCAATAAAGGTTGGACCTTTACCACCTCACTTTCTCTTTCATGTTGATTAGTAGTTAAATCAGTTTGGTAAGACGTCAGACATCTTATAATTGCATGCACTCTAATTACTTTGTTTAACTTAGGTCCTCTCGAGTCAAATTTCTCTTCAGTCCTACAAAGTGTGAACCATTAATTACTTATATTGCAATAGTAGTTGTTAAAGAGAGAATATGACCGATGGCTTTATGCTGCAGACAAAATCCTTCTGCAGAAGGGATTTCATTATTCAGTGGCCTATAAATTAAAAAATAAACCAGGTGATGGACAACAAGTAAAGTGGGTTTTGGTAGAAAAAGATATTCATGCAAATTAAATATCCATCTGCAGTTGTATAAAAGAAAGCCAAAAAGTCTCCCTCGTCAAGACAGCTGAACTGGCTAAGTTGTAAATTATGAATTATAAGTAGACACAAGTTTCATTTTTTCACTGTGTTTATTACCACTCCTTTCTCATTCCCGCAGGATATAAGTGCATGCATGCAATTAAGTTTGATTGAATCACTCCATTGAAGTTGGCTCAGATATTAAGCATATATGTTTTTGTTTGATTTGGTTTATCTAGCGTTTCTTTCGTAATTAAGAAGTACTAATTTATTAGACAATACCTGCTTATCTAGGCTAAGAACTTGCATTTTAGTGTACGTATGGTTTTCAGTTATTATAGTTTCCAGTACACGTTCAACTGAATCCATGTGTGTAGTGTCATTGGATTAATTCAACTTCTGTTCCGAGCTTTCAAATGGAAAACCAGACACAAAATTACTTGTTTGCCTTATCTGCCTCAGGCAGAGAAAATTACTAGTAGTAGTCCAGAACTATCAAAATGTTTATTGTCTCAATCAATATTAATATGATGATTTCGAATCACCTAATATACTTCTTATACATACGTGTAGTTTGTGTATTACATAACCTTCGTATATAAGCCTCTATACACTATCATATATATATATATATATATATATATATATATATATACCTCAATTTGCTTCAAAAATATATATACACATGTGATATCTGTAGATCATAGTGTATCTGCGAAGAGACTATTAAGGAAAAATGGATGAAGAAGCTAACAGTGGCGTGGACCTCTGCATTGTATCAGTAGGTGAGTGGTTGAGGCTAAGGCTAGTAGTGAGGGAAGTGTTGGTGTAGAATGTTGAACGGTAAAAACGTTACGTTTAAACTTTGGCATCTGATTCTCATATGATGCGTTACTGCTAAGAACATGCAACATTCCAAACCACTACAATAGCAGCAGCAGAACAAAGGTGCTGACATGCACAATTCAAAACCAACTACAACAATTTTTTCTTTTCTTTTATGCTAAACAAACAAAATGTTAAGGTGATTGCTAAATAATAAATTAATTGAATTTAATATACATTATTATTTTTCTTCGATTCTCATTTTTCCTTTGTAACTGAATTTTAATTTCTACCATCCATAATGCTGAAAAAAATAAAATGAAATAAAGGCCTCCTTATTGTTTTAAGAAATAAACCCTCTCATATTTTTTAAGTTTCATAATTTGAATAATAAAACATTAATATAGTATATATATTTAATATTATATATATCTCAATTATTTATTTATTTTATATACAAGTCTATTGAAAATATATAGATTGTTATATACTCATATGGGCCTAACAGTGAAAGCAACGGTGGAACTGAAGCAGTGCGTGTCGCGGCTCTAAAGGGCCCTATGCCCCAATCCATTTCCCAAGGTTGTTCAGATTTTGCAATTGAGTTTAAATTAATCTCTCTTTAATAATGACTAAAAAAATAATATAATATAATTAAATTCACAATTGAGTTTGTAAAAACTTTAATTTACTTCATATAATTACATTAATTGAAAAAATATTTTTTAATTTAATTGCAAACCAGCTCCGAACATGATTGATGATACTATTAATTTCAATTATTAAATACTTTTTTCTCTTAAATTTAGACTTTATTTTTTATTCTAAATTTAAAAATAATTATTTTCTTCCATAATTTAAAAATAGTTCATTTGTAGTCTTTGAAGCTATATGTTTTGTGATATTTTCATGATTTTAATTAACACTAAAGTGATATATTTTATTAAAATAATTATTTTTAAATTTAAATTATTTTAATTTGAGATTAAAACATATTTAAATCAAAATTAATTACTAATTTGATAATTTAGTTATTAAATAATAGTATTTTCACTTCAAATTTATTAATATAACATTGTTAAAATCAATCACTATGTTTAAGATATTATTCATCTTTAAAAAATAATAAATTAATAGAGAATATATATATTAAACTATTTTTTATCTCAACTCATAAATGAGATAAGAAAAAGGGGAGAAAAAAATTGATCTCTCAAGTTCATCACCATGGATAAAGTATAGATCTGACTACAACTTTTGCATCCCTCACCAAACTCCTCTTCATTGGATGGTCAATGCCTGCATATTCCCTGCAAGCAGCAACCTAATTTGTAGGTTGATTTCTACTTATTTGAATAATTTTTTTTCTAGTAAAGACTTAAAAAGTATATAGGATTCATGTTAATCCTTATTACACAATTGCTTGGAATTTAAGTCTAAGGACCACATAAATGCTTTACCATCACAGCTATCCCATCTACTATGTCTATAACCACTGCCTGTTTACAAAATAATGCATATATAAAGAGACCAACTTCCCACATTTCTAACCACCTTACACAAACATTCCACTCTTATCTCTAATCATACAAAAAAAAAGTTTTTTCTGTTTCAACTTACTGATTCAATTATCACTCTAAGTCCAAACTATGTCACCAACAAACACTTCTGCAATTTTGATCATCTTCTGCTGTGCCATTTCCTATGCCTTTGCTTCTGACCCTGACACACTTCAAGATCTTTGTGTTGCACTTTCCTCTTCAGGTAATAATATGCATATATTACTACTGGTCACCATTTTAATTTCTCTCTCTGTTTTTATAGTTCAAATAAAAGTGACAAAATTGTGTTAGGAAAATAGTACAGTAATCAATGGTGTGTAATTAATTATATGCAGGTGTGAAGGTGAATGGATTTGCCTGCAAGGCAGAGAAAGATGTGACAGAAGCTGATTTCTTCTTTGCTGGTTTAGCCAAACCTGGAGTTATCAACAACACTTTGGGATCTGTGGTTACTGCAGCCAATGTGGAGAAAATCCCAGGACTTAACACATTGGGAGTGTCTTTCTCTAGAATAGACTATAAAGCTGGGGGACTTAACCCACCTCACACACACCCTCGTGCCACTGAGATTGTGTTTGTGTTGGATGGTCAATTGGACGTGGGATTTATCACCACAGCCAACAAACTCATCTCAAAGTCCATTAAGAAGGGTGAAATCTTTGTGTTCCCAAAAGGTTTGGTGCATTATCAGAAGAACAGTGGAGATAAGCCTGCTTCTGTGCTTTCTGCTTTCAACAGCCAACTTCCTGGAACCTTTTCTATAGCTGCTGCTCTTTTCAGCTCAACACCAACTGTGCCTGATAATGTTCTTGCTCAAGCTTTCCAGATTGATACCAAACAGGTTGATGACATCAAGGCCAAGCTTGCTCCAAAGAAAAGTTAATTTTTTTTTTTAAGTATGATATTCCAGAGAGGAAGATTCAGTCTTATAAGCATACTTTCCCTATAATTCTTGAAGGGTTATGATTCATTTACCGTGATGTTTTGCTCATGATATGAGCATCAAGAATAATGATACAATACTGTATCTTGGATTACAGTACATTGTGACACAAATTCTAGGATGTTCTGTCATCTATTATGTGGGTATGTTCATTTGAATAGTTTTTTGGTTTGGTGGTTCATAGATTTTGTAAACAGAGAATAATGATTGGACTTTTTACCACCTGTCCACCTCACTTTCTCTTTCAACGTTGGTCAGTTGTTAAATCAGTTTGGAAGATGCGGACACTTAATCTTAAACTTCCTTAAACTTTGAGGAACTCATATATATATATATATATATTATTTAATGTGATTTTGTTATTTATGTTTTAAAAGATTTGTTGTCGTGGTTGTTTTAATTTTTTATATTTGAGTTAATGTGATTTAGTTATTTATGTTTAAAATATTTATATCATTTCAAAATTGCAATCACAATATAACTTATATATTCAAAATATTTATTTATTATAAATTAGCTAAATAAAAACTTATTACCTTTTACAATTAAAACAGTAATTTTACAAAAAAAAATTAAAACAATAATTAAAATAATTTACATAATTCAAAAAAAATTCTTATTTTAATTTTAATACAATTCATATATTTAAAAATATTTTTGTTTTATAAATTTTAAGGTAAAATATGCATTTTAGTTTTTCTAAAATATCTAATTTTTAAAATAAATTTATCACTTTTTAGTCTTTAATTTTAAAATGTGTGTTTTTTGTTCTCCAAATAATTTTTTATTGTGTTTTATATAAAGATAAAAGTAATTTAGATAGTGTTTGAATTTAAAAAAAAAATAAGAGATAAAAAATAGTAAAATTTTTAATTAATGAGAATAAAACTGGATTTTAGAGAAAAAAGAGGAATCGAAGTCATATTTCAAACTAAATTTTATGTGGGAAACAAAAATATTAAATTCAGTGAGAACTGTTCCTTGTTGGTACCAGAGTGTTGAAGGGTTCAAACGTTGCGTTTAACCTCTTCATTGCATTCGCATTCGATCCGTTACCTCTAACATTAACAACGATGGAGGATTCGAAACCACAGCAGCAGCGAAAGAAAAACTACCGAAAGAGAAGCGCTCCAACAGACGAAGATCAACTTCCTCAATCTCAGAACAATAATGAATCCGACGACGAACGAGAAAGAAGGTTTCTCTCTTATTTCAATTCAACAATTCTGATACGGAATTTTATGTTAGGGTTTCGATTTAACCGATGCTATTATGCTGTACAGAATGGCATTGGAGGAAATCAAGCTTCTCCAGAAGCAGCGGGAAAGGAAATCGGGGATTCCAGCAAACCCTACTTTGCAAGCGCAGAGTATAACCGGCGGCGGTTTGGCTGCTAAAGCTGCCGAAAAGAACGACGGTGACGGCGGCGACAAGGACGAGCTCGTTCTTCAAGATACCTTCGCTCAAGAGACCGCTGTTATGGTTGAAGACCCCAATATGTGTGTAAATTATATCATGTTGTGTTTGTGCTGAGACTTTTGAAATTGGACGTGGTTGTTGATGTTGCTGCAACATGTTTGTTGATCAGGGTGCAATATATTGAGCACGAGTTAGCGAAGAAAAGGGGAAGGAAAGTTGATGCTGCTGATCAAGTTGAGAATGAGCTGAAACGTGCTGAAGATGAACTTTATAAGATCCCTGAGCATCTTAAAGTGAGTGACCCTTCTCTGTTTTGCATTTTTCACTGTTTATTGTTCTTTGATTTTCTTTCTAGTTTATAGCACCTGGTGGCATTATTAAGGATATGAATTATTGTCTTACAGTCAGTGTCTGATACATCCTCCTCTTTCAATATGTATTTCCATTTTTTGCATTCATACTTCTTTTAAAAATGTTGTGTCCTGTTGTCAGGTAAAAAGGCGAAATTCAGAAGAAAGCTCGACTCAGTGGACTACCGGTATTGCTGAGGTTCAGCTTCCAATCGAGTATGCTTTCTCGTATTTGTGATAGGCTGTATTTGAAGTTTGAATTTTTCGTTGAAGAAGAATTTAATAATTGTGTGTATTTTTTTTTCATATTTTTCTTTTTAAGTTAATCAGTAGGCTGTATGCTATTCATCTGGGGGATAAATTGATCTGCAGTATGATTACGATGGCTGCCTTTCATAGATGAGTTAAAACAAGACAAACATGTCAATTTCATTCAATGTTTGGTGCATTTTAAAAATATATTATAATAGGACATGAAGTTAGATAGTGGTACTTGTTTTGTTTCACTGAAAGGGGTAGAACCAAGGAGGACATGCATTCTCTCTTGTCTGCACAACAAATGCTAACTTAGTGCCTACCCTTGGAAACAAACAATCAAATTTTAAGGACATTGGCTTTTATATTGAAGCTTAGTTTTTTACAATTTTTATATTCAAAATTACTCATATGGGTATTAAGTTTTCTTCTTTTTCTTATATGTTACAAGTACTTGATGATTCTTGTCTGTTGTAGCTTTTTTTTATCTATTTCGTTGAAGGAAAAATGGTGAAGTTTTTTTAACGGATTTGACTTTGCAGTTATCTTTCAAATTTTTTTCCTGGCAAGTTAATTTTTGCCATGTGTGGTCTCTGGGTGATTTTCAGTACCCATGGTTGGAAACAAACAAACAAACAAATTTTTTGAACTTTAGTTTTCAGCTGAAGGTGTTTTCGTTCAATGATTAATATTCACAATATTAATCTTTTCCTTGGCTCACTTCTTTTTAGTTTTAATAGTTTCTCTTATATGTTATATGTACATGTGGTCAATCTATTTATTGAGGAAGAAAAAAGGTGATGTGTCTTAATGACTTTGGCTTCATGTTTTGCAGATATAAATTAAAAAATATTGAAGAAACAGAGGCTGCCAAAAAGCTTCTACAAGAAAAGAGGCTTATGGGTCGGACAAAATCAGATTTCAGCATTCCATCGAGTTATAGTGCTGATTATTTCCAGCGTGGCAGGGATTATGCTGAAAAACTTAGAAGAGGTTTCATTTCCTTGATTCTGTTATTTTAGAGTACATATGAATGCTTGCTTGTTTACTTTGTCATTGTCAGCCTTGATTTAGTTAGCAATGTAGATAGAGAGGTCTGACACTTTGTTGGCTGTTTTTAATTGTTTTAAAGCAATCTGAATTCTGATTACTGACCAGAAAGCCCCCAATTTGCAGAACATCCGGAGTTGTACAAAGATAGAAGTTTACAGGCTGATAGTTCTGGATCCAAACAAAATGATTCCAGCACTGATGCCGCTGGAGCAGTACAGAGGCAGGCTGCAACAGATGAATTCATGTTAGAGCGCTTCAGGAAAAGAGAACGTCACCGTGTAATGCGAAGATGACATGAATGCTATATTTGTGGCTTACTTTGCAACAGTTCATCAAAGATCGGTGAACTTCTGTTGGTTGGGATGCCAATGCCATTGACTATTCAGTGGCTTATGTTGAGAGGCAGCTGTAGAATTGTGATTATCAGTGCTTCTGTGATTGGCAATCAAATGACTTCCTGAGAGCCTATAAGATATGGTATGAACAGTTTTAGCAATGGCTAGAATGGTGATGGTGCTACCTGGAGCCTTGTAAGCCGATTTGGATGTATTATTATTATAATGACTTTTAAAATATTTAATATTTCCATTGAAAAGTTTCCTGCTACATTCGTAATGGCAGAGTGCTTGTACGAATTGTTGCTAACCGCCATTTGTGTCGAACAAAATCACTTGCAATTTTAGTTTCTCATATTTAATTTGATTAAAATTGATTGAGACTACTAGAAATTTTTAGTTTTTGAAGCGAGTAGAAATAATTGTGATTCTACCAATAAAATAACATATCAAAATCCTATTTAAAACAATTGGTTATTTTGTCTTTATTGCCAGGTGAACCATTAGTTAGTGATTCAATGCTAACTAGTAAGTAGGCTTGTTCAGATTAAAAACAGTTTTTTCTTTTTGTTAGAAAAAGAGCAGGTTGAACTAGAAGCCTTTGAAGGGAAGTTAGTATAGAGTAATTAGTCTTCGTTATCTTTGAAAGATAAGTAGTACTATAAGATATATTCGAATTACAAGCTGCCTTTTTCCTTGTTCAATCATTGCCAACTTCAAGTAACGTAACTAGATCCCCTCCATGTTGAAAGAAAGAAAAGAAAAACCATTACCCAAGTTGGTGGGCTTCATCGCGAAATGCTAAAATTTCGGAGCCACAACAATCCCTTGGAAGGCATACAAATATAACATACATTCCTTGGATAAACAAATCAGAAACTGGATATAATTATAAAAACACGAAGTGGAAGAATACTGCATAAAATTTGTATGTATTCTTCATTCAGAACTGAACCTTGCTGATGAAAGATTGGCCAAATCTCCAATTGGACGGTGCCACATTATAAGCGGTGAGAGTCTTTCCATTGCTGAGTTGGACTCTGAAGGACAGGCTCTGGCCGTTGAGGTAGCTTAAGCTTTGCCAGTTAGCACCCCAATTCCTTGACATAGTTTCCCAGTTACTCATTTTGGACCCTTTAATCCAAACTCGAGAGATATCCCCTGCTCCTCCTATGTTGCTTATAAGCACCAGTTCGAAATAGTCCTTCCCATTGATGGTAAATCTGATGCCTCCAGTTCTTTTGCACCCAACTCTGCATAAAAATTGAACATTTGTAAGTTAGTTCTAGAAAATAAAAGAACACATAGTAAGAATATGATATAACACAATATAACATACTTTCTGTAAAAAATTGGGACGATTCCAGCCTTGTATTTGGCAATCATCTCAAAGGCAGGTTGAGACATGTCAAAGTGTGGTCTAGGAGGATTACACCAACCCCCATTGTCACTAGGTAGTGCATAGTTCGGAGGGCAGAAATTTGTAGCAGTGATTGTGATGGAAGTGCCCCTGAGGCACCACTGGGGCACTTGGTTTGCGTCACAAACTATCTGATAGCAACCACCACATGACTTACCATCATTAAACAAAGCAGTACTCAAAGCAGCTGTTTTTACTCCATAACCATCCGTGTAGAGATTTCCATAGCCACATGCCCCACCTATACTCGTACAAACAAGCTACTCTTTCATATCATGTGGAATTAATTGCTCTTAAATTTGAATTGAAGAGTGCTTTAATGAACTTTAGAAAAAAAAGAAAGAAAGAAGACAAAATGTAGAACATTTTTTACCCATTGTTCCTGAGGCATCACTTCCACCATAGAAAGTTGCATGAGCTTGCAACCAACCTGCGGATGCTACTCTAAGTTCTGTGGTGAATAACCCCACAAGTAGTATTAGACCACTGAAAACTAGTTTTTCCATCTCCTCTATCTCTCTTTCTCTGAGTATGATTCTGAACAAGGACTTTCTTAATTTGCTGCCTAAGATGACAAACTTTTATGAGGTATTTATAACTGCTGGTAGAGACGTTTGGCCCATACAAAAAATTGACTCAAACTCCACTTCGTAGGATCGAGCAAAAAAGGTAGTGTTGACCCAAAATATTGTTCTCTTATTATAAAAAGAATTAGAATGTAATGCACGCATTAGAAAAAATAGATGGCAGTTAGATGGGTGTGAACAAGACTCAACCCATCAAAATTATACACAACGATATATGCTAATAGCTAAACAGGTCAACTTGAGATTAATATTAATATCAGTATTCATCTTATATTTTCTATATATGATTGTTTAGTCCCAATGTGCAGTGAAAGAACATGCTTTGTTTGGTCATAGAATCCGTGGTACGTAAGTGGTACAGTCAAATACAATTTGCAGCACAACTTGCTTCAGAGTAAATCATGTATATAGTGATAAATTCCTTTTGAGTATTGTCAGAATGTTACAATATTTTAATGGCAAACTAAGTAAAACAGATAAGATTCCTCCCACAATGTCAAAAGACCAACTATTTTATATAATTTAAAAAAAAAAATGAACTGAAACAGTTGCAATTAAACTAACTAGTTCGGCTATGTTTTTAATTTGAATACTCTCCAGATCAATGATGATTTAACTACAGATTCAATCAGTTTGAATCAATTGAACCACAAAAAAGAGCAAGGTTATTACAACAGTAAATTTAAAAGCTCAAAGCAAAAACAGATTTTAGAAGAAGTTCTTTAAGATATATATCAAGCTCAAGCAATTTTTGTTACCCTTGTGCTCATATGTATGAAAGATGTTGTTTGTTACAATGAGCTAATGGTGATTTTTCTTATATTATATTTTACATTTGTAATCAGTATCTTTTAAAAATGGGAGTTATTATCAGTTGGTCTGAATTAGTACAGTCTGTAAATGCTGATATTAGAAAAGAGAATGCTGATATAGCTTTCCAAACATTTTCTAATACACTGGTTATTATTCTATAAGCATTACTAAATAAAATAAGTTTCACTTGTTGATCACATTCCTTATTTAATAAGTCTCGTACAAATACTATTTAATAATAGGAAAGATAATATAAATGCATTACTAGTTCTTGTATGATACAAAGTCAATTCTTACACGCAAGAGGATGGAAGAAAACATGAACATAAACGTTTGCTTTAGTGGTAGCAGTAGTAGTAACATGCAATGCCTTAGTATGTGCAAAGGTCTTACCTTGTTTATCAAGAATGGAAACATTTTATATTGCAACTACTATAAGAAGTTCTGAGTATGATAATAAGTCAGCTCTGAAAATGCTCATGAATATATGGCATATATTGTGCCTTATGTGGTGGAACTACGCCCATATGGCACATGCTCATACCATTCCTTGCCATGTTCACCAAACGACTGTTTCACATCTGATGCCCCCTTTCGCCATTGCTGAATGTGAACTACATATGTCTTCTCCCTTTCTGGAATTTTTAAATCTTTCTTAAACACAAAAAGAAAAGCTACAAAATTTCTAAAGATGAGTATTTTTTTCTATGTATGTGGTTTTCTAGAAACAGAGTTTATAAACCCTGAAATATACTTTAACTTTTGAATCTAAAAGAGTGGTTTTTTTTATGGATGTAATAGTTAAAAAGGGAAGAAAAGTCAGCCAGGTCTCTAAAAGGCTTCTGGTATGCTAATGGTGGAAACTAACCTCTTGTTAGAAACCACATTCAAACTTGATAATGTAAAAAGTGGTGAAATTAATAATAGTGTTGCGATAATTACATTGAGGATAAGAACAATTCTTAGCATATCTTAACAAAAAAACCAGTGGAGTCAATTTTTTAGAAAAATATTCATATATCAGTATTTCATAATTATATCTAACTTTACTAACATTTTTTTAATTAAAACAAATCTTAAAACAATTATAGTCATATAGAAATTTTTTATGAAGAACTTCTCCATCATTAAAAAATAAATAGAGGTTTGGTCCATGTAATTTACTTTGTGTTTGTAAATTTTACAAATGTTTTGTTTTAAGTCTTGTAATTACTCCATTTTACAAACATTCTTAGTTGATGACAAAGAATAGAAAAAATAGGAACTACAAGCAAGGAGAATCAGTATAATTAGAACTAATGAAAATATATTTAAGCTTAAAATAAAATAAAAAGTTAAATCTAGAAAAATAAAAACATAGTGATTTATCACAAATAATCAAATATGATAATAACTCAAATATTATAATAACTTGTTGTCTAAAACAATTTTCTATTCTATTCTATATATATATATATATATATATATATATATATATATAACATAATTTAAATAAAAAATTTAGGGAGCCATATATAAAATTTAAAAATAATTGAGATGATCTATTTTTCTTGATTTGAAAGAAATTCTACAATAATAATCATTGACAAAAAATTTTATAAAGTAAAAGATATAATAATAATTATAATAATTATGATGATATTAATAATAATAGTAATTTTTATAATATAAATAATAATAATAATAATAAAATAATAACAAAAGTCAATCATAACCTCATATTTTCTAATTCAACTGCCAATCATAATTAATATATATATATATATATAATATTACTGACTAAGATAGACCATAAGATAAAAAAAAACATATATTTTATTACCACCAATATTCTATTTATATTATCATATGGACCATCAAATGAACAGTATTTTATTTTAAAGATATAGTAATAACTTCTGTATAAAGAAGATAATGACGATTAAATTTTAAACTAACATTTTTTTATCTGTATTTTCACTATACTAATCTTATGCTAAATTAATCTTTTATATATATATATATATATATATATAAATGTATTTATTCCAAGAATAAGAGTTAGAAGTTTATTTTTTTTGTCTTCATTATATTATTTATTTTATTGAAATTTAATTTCTAAGATAAATTATTATTTTAAATCATTAAATAATAAAATATATTGAAAAAGTAGAGGATAAATGTTATGTAAATCAACTAACCTATTTATCTTTTATTCATATACTTTGGTTTTAAATTTTGAAACTTGACGATACTCTCTCATTTATTGTTTAAATATTCAATATAATATTGTTTTATTACTCAACGATTATTTAAATCTATCAACTTAAGAAACTCGTTTTTTTCATATATATAATTTATTTCTATTAAATTTTCCAAAATTTAAATTTTTATTTCTATATAAACTAATTTCATTTTTTTAATCTCCTAAATAAGAAGTTTCTTCCAAACATGTTCTTACATGCCCACTTATATGTTTTATAGTACACCGACATATATAATCCACTAATTTAAATCAAACCAACTAGTTTTCCTTGTAGATTTACTTGGTTAGAATTTAGTGGTGGTAATTAAAAAAAAGCTAATTACAAAATTTTAAAATGGCTATAAGTTATTTATTCAATTTTTTTTTTCTGTAAAGTAACTAAACTTTGTTTTATCAATTGAGATATTGTTGTTTTGGGCCTTAACCGTAGAAGGCCCAACTAGAGCCCAATTTGTTGGGGTTTACTTTCTATTTGCTAACCTGCAGTCTGATACGAGAAAACGCGCGCATTTCAAAATCTGGAACGAGAGGTTTCTCGTTTGACGAAGTTTGGATTCTAACAAAGAATCAACGCGACGCGATCAATCAACCGTAGACTTGAACGGTATAAGCATTTATACACTTCTCATATTGTTTGCTCTTTAAGAACAATGCAAATCAAAGGAAAAAACTAATTCATCAATCTTCTTTGGTTCTTGTTTGAGTTTTTGGTGGTAACTGATGCTTGCTACTCAATCAATCATCTCTATTATGTCTTTCGTTTCTAATTTTTTATGTCTTTGATCCTGCTTTCGCATCAGGTTTGCTTTGTCGTTTAGCTCAACATTACTGTGTTATTTGCAGCGACTCTATACTGAATATGCTTTTACCTTTCCTTTCTAATTTGAAATGTTCAAATTCACTCGCTGTGCTAGGGTTTCGGTCAAGTTAATTGCAATTTAGTCTAATATATGCTATTTTTTTTTTTATATATATATGAATTTTATGAATGTTTCTGTTATACGCGTAAAATTGCTTTTAGGTTGGGAACACTAACATCATATATGGTTAACTTGTACCTTTAGACGTCACCAATGTCAACTCTAAGGGAAAGCATAGAGGGCGGAGCTATGAGGAAACGAATGAAACCTGAGGCATTTGTTTTTTCGTTTTCCGATCTTCTTCTGTCATGAAGTTACCTTCCGTTATTTTCGGCATCATTTACTATTTCGTTTTTTTATTCCATGATAAATAGGTGGAAGAAAAGGTGGGAGATGAACCAGAATCAAAGACTGTAGAGGATGAAGAATTTGAGGCGAACATTGCTGGATCTGAAGAAATGGAACTCAGTATCTCTCTTATTCTTGAGAAGATTGAGAATTATACTCAGAGGGTAGCTATATTTAGTTATACACCGTCTGAAGCTTGGAATCGTAGTGTATAAAAAAGTCCACCAACTCTTTAACATGCTCAATGAATTGTATGTAGGTATCTGAGCTCCTAGAATCAGGGAAAACAATGTTAAAGGAGCTAAGCGATGAATTTGAAGGGAAAATTATCATGTGAGCTGTGAAGTTGTCACTAAACATTCGTAGCTAAGAACCCTTTTACTTTCCATATTGTTGGCTTTCTGTGGAATGATCCTTTTAACTTGACAATATGTAGGATTCACAAGGATCAAGTTGAAAAATGGCAGGAAGAAATCAGAGAATTGCGTGCACTCGATGTTTCAAATGAGGAAGCCAATGCTCTTCTGCATAATGCTCGATGTCTTCTTCAGACCAATCGTGATAATTAGTGAGGGTAATTTCTGATGTATATCTTCATTCTTTAACATAATCGCTCCCCCCGTCCCCCAGGCATTAATAAGGAAATATATAACCTTGGTGTCAATTTTTTTTATCCCTAGGAATTGAACACACGTCATGAGGTTTAAAACAACTCATGCACCTTACTCAACCAATTGAGTTAGACCCCTTGACCTTGCTAAGAGTTTGAAAATTATACCCTCAGAAATACTTGAGCAGTGTTGGATCATTAGGAATTTAAGATTGAATTAGTTTGAATTGGACTGTGGTCCATCATCTGGTTAATAATAATGTGCAATATATATATATATATATATATATATACTCATCACAATTGGTTAATATGGGTGGGGGGATAGTAGAAATTTGACTAGTAATACACTCGGCAAATCTGTGGAATTTAAGTTTGACAGCAGGCAATTCAAAAGCAAGAAAGGTGTTGTTTTACTTTAGCAAGTACTTCGTGGCAAAAAGATGCATGAGTCAAGTCCTTTTTTAAATACATTTGTGCTCTGAGCTTGCCTTTTCTTGAATTCAATTTGTTTTGACCAATTTCACAATTGAGTTGATCTATGCTAAAGCCTAACATTTGTAAGGGTTGATGTTGAGATGTTTGTTCACATGCAGGTTTTCTAAAGTTTGCGGATTGAGTGAAAATTCATGAGGTCATAATGTCTTATTATTTACCTGGATCCCATTTGGGCATTGTTAGATATAGTCTATATATGGATATACATAGAAAATATACAGATGGTTAAATAAAAATAAATAAATTCAACATTACCAATTTAGTGTTGCTTTGCTTGGTAGCAAGTGAAGGGGAAAACTTTGTGCAGGAAATTAACTTTTATAGCTTTATTTGTATTCTGTTATATACGCGTCTATAGGTTCAGATTATTGTACAATGTACAATATGATATGAACATTGCATTGAAAAGAACAATTTGCCATCAGTGGGAAGAATGATAGCATATGCATGTTATTTCACTGTGTTATACTCTAGTCTTTGTGGATAGTTTCCCTTGTTCAGTAGTCTCGAGTCACTGCAAGACATAAACTACATAAAGGATAAAAACACTCACGGTGATGAATATTTTATAGAACTGATGAGTTGTAATCTCATCGCTATCCAAATTCATGACAGTGTTGGTCAGATTTAAGTATGCTGAAGCATGGATTACGTTAGAATGAGGCCAGGCCACTGGAGGAAGCGATGCGCGTTTTGTAACTCGTCCTCTTATCCCTTTTTTCATTTAGCATGGCTTTCGGTCTAGAACCACACAGATACACTCCCCCGTATATTTCTCTATCAAAGTGTGTGTCAAATTCCTACAACTTCAATTTTAACTTAGACAAGGAGAAATGATAATATAATTGTAGTTTCCATATTATTCGTGATTTTTTTTCCAAATTATTTAATTGCGGACAATTTATTCAGTGGTCCCAAATGAAGCTGGGAAAGAGCGGGGGTCTAGAGAAGCGGAGAAAAGGTAGAATAGGTTTCAATAATGTAATATTCATCTTTACATTTACTTTTTTGGAATAGTTTTTAAATTTTTTAAATTTAGTCTTAGTGATTTTTTTTGTTTTAACTTTGGTATATAATCAAGAGTTAAAGTACCTTTTTCCATGGAGTTGGCTATTATTTAAGGTGTAATAAGGTAGAGATTAAATCTCATATCTCAGTTACGAAATTTAAGTGTGAATTACTTTTGCTAACAATTTCTAATTCTCATTTGTCACATTATATTGTTAATATGTATCATGTTAGAATAATATCATATAATCCACAATATATTCAAAAGAATGTGACATCAATACTATCAGATTATCGTAACAGTAGAGAAATTAAAAATAAAAAAATATATTATAAAGACAAAAAAAATGAGAAAATAATTTACTTAAAAAATAAAAAAATTATAAGACTAATAATAATTAAGCCTTATATGTAATATACAAACTTAATGGAAATTTAACATAAAATAAAATTTTTAAATAATGAAAAGTTATTATATTTAAATAATCACATTTTTTTTAATCCTTCTTTACTTATTTTTCTTTATTCAACATTATAACACTGCATAGACACTTTTTGATAGAATCACACTAGTTTTATTTATTTTTTACCTAATTTTTTTATAAATTAAATATAGCCTTTCTTTTTGTAAAATAATTGTTCCTCATTAGATCTAATGCAGGTTAAATACTATTTGAATTTTATTTGTTATGAATGATGATAAAAGAAATGGAAGAGATTATAAAGAAGGAAATGTGTGAGTACGGTTTTGGCAAAAGTATTTTTATGTGCATTTTTAATGGGGTATGTATGTTTAAAAAAAGGACGAAATTTACATTATAAATGAGAAAATACAAACTATTTTTGAGTGACCTTAAACAAGGGGAAAAAACGCATGGTTTTATAATTTTAAAATTTTAAGAAAAAGAGTTATCATGTTCCTAAATTCTTTCTAACCTTGCAAACAACATCCGAATTTTTGGCTTCATCCTACTTTTTTTTACATAAGCTTCATTTGTTTTGATCCTTCATTTTTGCTTATTTACAACTAAATATTTTAAACTTTACGTTTATCCTATTTATTTATTCTTGAACTCTACCTTATTTCCTATAGAAAGAATTATTTGCAAAAATAATAAATTTTAACGATCAATTAGATTAACATAAAAGCTCTAGGTGCTATATATACAAAATCATAAAATTTTAAGAACGAAAAATTAAAGTTTATGATTATTATTTACTTTTGTTTACGTAAGAGATAAATATAATGTTTTGGAATATTTACGTGAGAGATTGAATATTATTTTTCCTGTATTTTTAAATTTTACCAAAAAAAAATTAAGTTTAACTGAAAAAATGCTATAATATTTTATTTTATTTTTGGTGCATATAACTTTTATTATTAAATCATAGCATTGAATATTATTTTTTCTTTTTTTGGATGATTATATTATATTCTTTCTTTAACGTCGGGGTTTTGGTTGCTCACACCGTCTTCTCTGCAGCCCGAGTCAGCTAGGGTTTAGAATTCGCAGTTCAGAAAACATGGCGACTGTGGTGCCAACCTCCGAAGAAGACGCTGCACTCTCCGTCGTTCGATTCACCTCTGAACTTGCCTGGGCCGATGCCGGTCCCGAGGTAACTTTCTCCTGTCTATTCTCTCTATCTTCCACTGTCCCCAGCCCTTCTGTCCTTTTTCTTCGTTGTAATTGTGAATGGTTTGGTTATTTTGCTTCTTTGTTGGTATCGGTATGATATTTTTGCTTTCTATTGTCTGCTAGGGACAGCACGCTGTGTTCACGATGCGCTATGTATATGCTTAGTTGAAATGCTTGTGGAACTTAAAATTGAATCTGAATTTGTAAAACTCAGTGACATTAGATAGAATATTCAAATTTTGGTATGTTCCTGGGAACTCGTTCTGCATCGTTATTTTTGTTGTAGAAATTTCCAGATTCACGTCGGTGTTCAGAAAATGAAAGGGAGGGAATGACATTTAATTGTTTGTTTGGTAGGTTGGATGGAAAAGAGATTGATTTAGAAATATCAGGAATAGTATTTTTTGTATAGTTTTAGGGTTTGTTGATCTACATTATTTTCCTCTATTGCTTCTCTGTACACTCAGGCGTCTTGTTATATGTGAAACCGTTGTTGTGTTCTTGTTTGTACTTGTATTATTCGTGAATTTAGTTCTTCTCGTCTTGTTTGTCAGGTTGCTGAGCCACAAGTTAGTAGACTCTGCATGGAGGCTGAAGAGTTCATTGTGATGGGCAAGTGGTTGGAGCTAGCATCATTAATGATTACCTCTGCTGAATTGATTTTCTCAAAGGTTTCTGAAAAAGGTAGAGTTATATTTTTTGCAGCTTTTGATGTTGTATTCATCTTGCATTTTGGCCTAGTTCGAATTCATTGTTGAGCACATGAACCCTATATGGTGTGTATGTGTTATGCAATCATCTGTGCCATATCCTTTTCCAACTCTGGTACTTTGGTTGGTTATGGGATTGTTGACCTGCGATATTCTCAGCCTTTTTTCTTTATTATGTTGCATTCATGGCTTCCTTTTTGTGTGTTCATTTCTCACTTTTTGGTTTAGAATCCAATTTTTTATTGCATAGATAAGTGCTCAGGGTGTGAGGATGTGCCATTAATGCTTCAAGCTGAATGTGAGTTGCTTAACATGTTCTGACATATCTTGTTCCAGATATAGAGTCCATCTTCACTATCATTTGCAACCTTGTTACAAAGACTTCGAATCCAGATGAAGCAATGGAGATTGTAAAAGTTGTAACTGGAAAATTACTTCAGCAGCCAAACGAAAAGCCTGCTGTGCGATTGAAAATGTAATATCACATGCTACTTGGTTTAAAATTTTTGGTGATGCATGCTTGTGTGACTATTTATATTACTGTTTGTAAAATATCTTCTGTTATCTTTTCTCTACAGTTTGATCAATCTGTACAATCTTTTGGATACTCCATACTGCCAGTTTTATGTCTACATGAAGATGCTGACTTTAGCTGTTGATGGGAAAGTCACTGAATTCATCATACCTTCATTCGAAAAGATTGACAACTTCTTGAAAGACTGGAAAATTGGGATACCAGAACAGAGAGAGCTCTTTCTCGCTATCTCTAATATTTTGAAGGAAAATAAAAGGTATAGCAGAAGTGAATTCCTGGTAATTTCAAATTTATGTGTGTTTTCAGAGTGGGAGTACTAAAGCTTTTTCCCATCAGATTGCTCCCCCTTGAGACAGCAATCTTCTATCCATCTTCCAATCTTATTTTTTTTTTGAAAAACAAGTAATTAGTATTTCATCTCATTTTATCTCAGCATGTCAAAGGGTGCTTTAAAGTTCCTGACCAGGTATCTGGCTACTTTTTTGGGAGAAGATGCCCAAGTTTTGAGTGAAGCCAAGGAGGAGGCTGCACATGCAATTGTGGAATTTGTAAGGGCACCCGATATATTTCAGGTACCTTGTCCAATCATAATTATGATGTTTGAAAGATTGTATTATCTTACAGTTTTGGCTACATTGTTCAATTATTTTTAGGAGATACTGTTATGTTGTCAATAGTAATAATATCACTTGTTTTTCCATTACTTCTATTGCTTTGATGGTGCATGATTTTTTGGTCTGTGTCTGAATGTATAAAAAATAGAGAAGTATGAAAAAGTGAAAATGGCAATTTATTGATTAGTACTTAAACCCATAAGGTGATTAATACACTTTCTTGTTATAGGTCATCTTTATTTAGAAATTGCGACTTTTTGTTTTTCCTTTCCTGATTTTTACTTAGATATCTAAGTTTTCCATTTAAATTCCATTTCTGAGCTACATTGCTATGAGTTCTGGAAGAGCATTCACTGAGTTGATTATCATGTAGTGTGATCTACTAGACTTGCCGGCTATTGCACAACTGGAGAAGGATGCCAAATATGGTTTGTTATATGAGCTTCTTAAGATTTTTCTTACCCAGAGGCTGGATGCATACTTAGACTATCATGCGGCAAATTCCACCTTGTTGAAAACCTATGGTACACACTGTTCATGAATGATTATCATTTAGCTGTAGTTACATATGTGGTGCTCTGTTCTACTTTATGTTACTCTCTAAATGTTTTGATGTTATGATGTTTTTAGGCCTTGTGCATGAAGAATGCATTGCTAAAATGAGGTTGATGTCATTGGTGGATCTTAGCTCGGATGCATCTGGCACCATTCCATATGAACTTATTAGGGACACACTTCGGGTAAATTTGTATTTGGTTTCTATGTTTTGTATTTGTGTTCTTCCTATCATAATTGAAATGGTTGAATGTTCCTTTCAGATCAATGATGATGAGGTGGAACTGTGGGTAGTTAGAGCAATAACTGCCAAGTTAATTGACTGTAAGTTGGACCAAATGAATCAAGTAGTAGTTGTTAGGTATGTTCTACCTCTATGTCTTGTCTCTCTTTGCACCCTTTTCTGCCTTTCTATATGGAAATGCACCACTTGGCATAGCTATTTTGTTGGTCATCATATATCTGCCGTTGTTGAAAATTCATTTAGCTTGTTGTACACGATTTAATGCAAGTGTTTAATGTGCAGTCATCCTACTGATCGTGTGTTTGGTCAGCACCAATGGCAAGCATTGAGAACAAAGCTAGTGACATGGAGGGTAAATAATTTCTTGTCTATAATAGGAAGAAATTATAGTTAGTTATGCCACAATGTATAGAATCGTTTATACTATTCCTAATTCTATACTGCTTTCCACGTAGTACGAGTATGATAATTGAATTCATAAATTTATTTTAGAAAGAAAAGAATTATAACAGTTAATTTTTTTTTAGTTAGAATTTATTTTATGACCCAATATCATAAGTAAATGTTTTAAGATTTGAAAAGCCTGTCAATTTGAATTCTGCTGCATGTTGAAATGCTTATGCCTTTTTTTAAAACTAAAAATACCACTTGTTTTTTTTTACCACGTAAAAATTTCATATATGTACTATTGTTGGTGTATACATTTTTAATATATATATATATATATTTTTTTTTTTTTTCTGGAGAATTTTTGCTTCTGCTTAGCTTTTCAGAAGATCATTATTATGCGATTTGTTCTACATGATGGTAGTCACGACGATGTTTTAGTTACTATGATGTTTGATTAAATGTTTACTATTTATTTCTAGGGAAATGTTGCAAATGTTATCAGTACCATTCAGGCCAACAAAATAACGGAGGATGGGCCTCAGGCAGCCCAAGGTTTGGTAGCTCGGTGAGGACCTTTTCGAGTAAAGCAATTATCTGAGTATCTCGATTTTATCCTGGTGGAATTTTTTGATCTTACAACAGAGTGTAATTTGTTTTGTTATAATTTTATAAATTTATCTTAGTTGACTACTGAATCTAATTGTACTACCCAACTTTGGGAGAGAGGTCCACTCTTATTATGTTTTGTTTACCTGCACCACGATTGCGTCGAGGATATTATCCCACTTTTATTATGTGTTAGCTAAAAAAAAATTGTGCAATGACGGTCATGGGAGCCTCCACTCTAGCAAGCTAGAGTCAACTCCGAATTTCTGGTCTTATATTATCATCAGTTGAGCTGAGTTTAAGAAAACCATATATGTGGATTAGCTCCTGCGAAGATGCTACTTTTTGCTGTTAGAATCTGAAAATAAGTGCGCCACGATAATAGAGTTTGACTTGTTCTCAAGATTACCGAGTGGTGCAAGGTGATGTATTGCACTAAAATTGATATCTGACCATGTTTATTCTACTTAATACAATGTGTACAATTACCAAATGTCATTTTAACTGCCATTTTTACTTTTCCCAACAAATAGAGAAATTGTCACGTTAACTGGTAGATTATTTGAAGAAACAGAAAATCTCACTTTTAAAAATTAGAGACTACGTAAATTATACTTTTTTTCTTTTTTAGTTTAGCATAATTTTTTGATAATTTATACAAGAAAAAGTACAGGGACTTTCATGTAATATTTTTAAAAAAAATTATTAATAGTACTATTATAATAATAAAAAGATATATAATTTTAATTTTATTATTATTAAATTTCTTAATCATTTTTAATTTATTATTATAATAAAAAAATAAGAATACTATTTTTAATATTTCTTTAATTATTTTAATTTATTATTTTAATGAAAAACAAATGAAACAATTTCTTCGTATATGAGCATGGAAAAATTGAGATTGATTTTTTTTCTTAAATTTGTGTTTTCATATCTTAATTTTCGCATATTTCTTCCCTCAACACACTCTTAGTTCTTAAATGAGCTTTTTACCCACATAAGCTCACAAATAAGAGATAGTGTTGTTTTATATTTAGTTTCACTGGTTGAGCAACTACATTTTATTTCTTATATTTTTAAGAAATAATATTTTTTAATGTAAATACAATATCTTGTAATAGAAATTTTTTTATAGGTATCCTATTTCATAAGTATCACAATACTCAAATATTTAAGTATTTTTTTATTTTATATAATAAATTTTATCTTTAAGCTTTTTTTGAGATATTTGATAACATTCTAATGATTAATACTAGAAATATATATTAATTTACTCAACCAACTAAAAAAACATATTAGGTCTTGTTATAAAAAGATAAGTTTTTCAACAAATCTTCTATGAGAAGACTTTATCTTGTTCTACCATTAATTTTTTATTTGGGTCCACATCATCCCTTTGAGGATATTTTAGTTATATTTTTTTCTGAAAAATTACAATACCTTTCTTTGTTTTCGCTACTTCAATGTCAAAAATGATTTGAGACGTGTAAGATTCTTGACATGAAAATGAATGCATAAGTTTTTCTTTAGTTGAAAAACGTGATGTGAAAAGAAGTTAAAGAATACAAATTCTTATTTAGCATGTCATGAATATTTTTTTTTTGCACACAATGCACCACTTTATATAAGGAAAAAAAATTATATATAAATAAAATATAATGATATTAGTATTTCAACAATATCATCTTATACACGAGATGTTTTAACCAAATAGACAGCTATTGATTAAACATTACAAACTTTGTTAATGAGTTTGAGTTGATATTATGTTTCCATTAGACGTTATTTCAAAAATAAGTTCAGATACACATAAAATTCTTATAATAAAAATAGACAATTTTATAAAAGACTTTAATAAGATAAATCTAAACACATTTAGAATATTCATGAATAAAACTAACAAAATATTTAAAATTAAAAGGTGAAACTCAACTTGAGTCTTAAATATTATTATGAATGATAGAAAAGTAGAATTGTATCTTGATTCAAACTGTTTAAAAAATATATATATATTTTAATTAATATGAGTAATATTATAAGGCTAGAAGTTTACTAATATATATATATTTTAATTAATATGAGTAATATTATAAGGCTAGAAGTTTACTAAGTTTAAAAATTATTTTCTTTAATTTTGACAAAATGAAGATGATTTAAACAATTATGTAAAAGTTTAGAAAATGAAGATGTAAGAAAATACATAACATCTTAAAAAAAAATCTACATTGATAATTAAAATAAAATATCAGTAATAATTATCTATTTGCACAATGATTTATAATAATTTTAATAATTTAAGAATTGAACGAGAATAATCTTAGTAGAATAATCTTAGTAGACTAACGTAATCAAATTTAACTGTGCATAATTATATTACAGTGAGACAGTGTAGAAATCATATAATATATATAACTAATTGAGATACCTACTTTTAGATAATGAGCACCCATGCATAAATTAATTAATAACATATTTAGTAGTTTAAGTAAATAAAAGAACTTATCATCAATGGTTTAAGTAGAATTACCCACTTTTGGTCAGGAAAATAAAAGGTAAACAACTCACAAATGTGCATTGCTTGGTGAAATGCCATTAACACAGGGAAATCTATAAAACCAATGGCCACTTCCTTGTGTTTCCTTGTGTTTAGGGTTAATAATCTAAAGGCTTAGGTTAAAATTCAACTTTGACAATAGCATCATCCCCTGGCCATTTTATAAGGGCATTAAACCCCACTTTGTTGCTCTCTACTAAATCAATTTTAAACTTTATTTCTTGTTGATCTCCACTTATCTGAACCACTTTCTTCTTCATATGTGAACCATTTCTTCTTCTTTTTTATTTCCTGTATCTCATTACCTCATCCCACAAGCACTTATTATTAAACATATTTCCAAACCTTAAAAAGAACAATAATGAAAAATATCAAAAATTGAAAAGACAAATTATTTACTCAATGTCTGGAAAAGATTTACTAAGGCGCGCGGCACCGTCGGAATGTTCCAGAAGGATTCCGAACATGAGTAAGCGAGTGTGTGAGTGGAGAAGTGATAATAGAAGAAGAGAAGAAAGCTCAACGAAACAAACAAGAGAATGGCTTCTTTCTGTGGCAGAGGCACAATAATAGCAATACGTCGCACTTTAATTTACAAACGCACTTTTTCCGCACCACTCATACCTCCTCCATCCGCAACCATTTCCGTTTCAAACTCCCACGCCGTTCATCTTCATCGCCATTTCAGTTCCACCAAAAACCCCGTCGACACCAAGCTCAACTTCTCCCTCTCCGACTCAGACTCCGACGAACATAACGGCGACACCCACAAAGAAGCCGAGAAAACCGAGAGGGTACTCCCACCCCCTTATGACCCCTTTAGCAAGAAGCCCGCAATAGAAGACCCGAAGGACCCGAAGGACTTGCAACAGATTTTCCACAATATGAGGAGCGGCGACGGGTTGTTCAACCACGCAGTGAAGATGTTCGACGCATTGTCCAAAGAGGGTCTGACACACGAGGCGCTGGAGCTCTTCGGCCAGATCAAGGACAAGGGTCAGATGCCTGACGTGGTTGCCCACACCGCCATCCTCGAGGCCTACGCCAATGCCGCTCAGCCAAAAGAGGCTCTCAAGGTTTATATGCGCATGCTCGCTTCTGGGGTGTCGCCCAACGCTTACACCTATGCTGTTCTCATTACGGGTCTTGCTGCTGATGCCAGGTTTATGAAGGACGCTAGTAAGTACCTTCTGGAAATGATGGATAAGGGGATGAAACCAAATGCAAAAACTTATACCTCTGTGTTTGAGGGGCTGGTGAAGGAGGAGAGGCTCGATGAAGCTGCACTCTTGCTGGAGCAAATGAAGGCTAGGGGTTTTGTTCCAGACGAGAAGGCTGTGAGAGAGGTTCTAAGCAATAAAAGAGGCCACGTTTTTAGAAATCTCATAAACGTTCTTTTTGGCAAGTAGTGAAACTTACTCAACTCTCGTTATAACGTTGTTTGGAACATGTTGCAGTGTGACTGTAATATATTTGTTTGTCTTTGGTTTATACATGTGGTATTTGTTCGTTAGGCATTTCAATTTGGTCTGCATGAATCGTGAATAATAGTGGAATACAAACACTCGTCACAAAATCGGTAAAAATTGCTAAGTACTAAATTGTATGATAGTAAGTAATATCATGGTTCATTAGCTAGTGAAAAGCATATTCCTGTCGTTCTTTGAAACATGCGTAGGTTCAAGCCGATAGTAAACATGACGGTTAAGCTGACAAAACAGCATTATACCAAAAAAAAAAGAGACCATGATGCCGCAATGCAAATGATAAAAAAAAAAAATTACAATAAGGGTGAAGGCAAAAATGTTCGTGGAGACCTCTCTGTAGAATACCAAAAAAACAATAGATACGTAAAGTAAGATGGATTCTGTGATTCTTCGGGGGAAGCATCTTCATTTCTTAAAACCCCCATGTCAGGGCATCACCAGTGCAGCTCTCTAAGTCTGGAACAAGGTGGTACCAAAGCGAAAGATGTACAAACTAGAAAAAGTCTCGTTTTTTGCGACAATCTGATGCTCGATGCCCAGGTTGTCCACAATTAAAACAGGCCCCTCCGTGCCCGCCTCTGCAATGCACGTTCAGATTTTGTTAGTTATTAAAGATTACCCAGGTGAATAGGAAGAAACTTAACAAACAGAAGTAAAACACTTATTATATATACCTGTTTGATGATGAAAACCTGTTTGACCGTCCACCTCCAATTAGCCAGTCATCGCCGCTGTTTTTTCCCATTCGAGACCTGTTGCTGCCTGATCTGAAATTTCTACCGCCTCGTCCAAACTCATCATCAGAGTCTTGGCCTCCTTCCCATCCCCGAGAACTTCTAAAACCTCTTTGATCCCTAGAATTAGAACCTCTACGGTTACTTCTGTCAGAAAACTTCCCATAGAAATCACTAGCAGGTTGATCGTCTTGCAAAGGAGGTAACTATCAATGCAATGTAAATTTACATGTCAAATTATTACTCCAATCCAATAAACTGATATTAAAATATGGTTACTATTTTAGTAAGGGGCGTAAAACAACAAAAATTAGAAAAGAAGAATATCAACCAAACTTTGTTATTTACCTTAGTGATTTTGGAAATGGTGTTTCCAGATGGCAGTTCCTTTTTGAGCAACTCTTTAGCAATTTCCTCCGGAAGATCAAAAACAGCTCCTTTAATCTGATACAGGCATTACCAACTTTAGAATAGATTGCATGGTGCAATGATTATCTTAATAATACTGAAGTTCCTTACAAGAAACTAGCACAATAGAAATAAATAGTACTAGTACTCAGCTACAAACCCTCTCATCTGCAATTAAATGTATCTTTCCAACTTCATCAGCAGCTGGAGAATAAACATCAGAAAGAAACCCAGTGACAGATCTTGCAGAAAAAAATCTTCCAGAAGTATCTGAATCTCGAGTCAGTTGCAATGTAATCCATCCCTACAACATCAGAGTTTTAATGAACTAACAAAATAAACCATGCGCAAACAGCATTTAAATATATGAACTATGATATTTTAAACAATAAAAAAACTAATCAACTTAGAACCAAACTTGTCTAATATTTCGAAGACTAGTTTAACTCAAACTATCAAACAAGTATCAACTTTTCAAAATATTACTCGAGGGGCAAGCATTAAATATCAAAACCAATTATACCAAGTTATGTGGGTTTTCATGTTAGGACTTCGTAAAGTTGGGTGATATTATAATCTAATAATTATATTGCGATTTCTATTCTGCCAGGCTAATATATAGCTATTCATTGGGCTGAACAAATTTTCCATTAGATGCAGATGGCACATCCTATACATACTTTTCATGAAATATAAATCATTATGTATAGCAGAAAACCATAAATCCTTTAGAAAATTTCAATACTTAAATTTCAATTTGAAAACATATGCTTCTACAACACCTGTTCATGATTGATAAGAGATCGACATGATGGAGGTCGAGAGAATCCACTCATCTGTGCTAGAGCAGCTGCAAGGACACTTGCTCCTTGTTCTTCAACCAGTTTTTGTGCAGTTGCAGTGAAAAATTCAACAGACTCTGGATGGACTCTATGAAGTGCAGCAACAACTTGCTCAGCAGATGACTCCAAAACTTCTTCCATAGCTGGTGGACTAATAAATTCAAATTTGCAGCCAACATCATTCTCAAGGGATCTAACTGTTCTCCTCTGGCTACTGGTGTACATCAAAATGGCAGTACCCTCTTTTCCCGCACGCCCAGTACGACCAGAACGATGTACAAAAGTCTCAGCATCATTGGGAAGTTCATAATGTATAACCTGAAGAAAACAATGTAACACAAGCTTCTCAATATGTTGACAACCGACAGCAATTCCATAGCATAAATACCTTATGATTCGATTTTAAATGTAAGATCTTAAACTTCTGGTGATAAACAGAACTGAAATTGAGTCCAAAGAAGTTATCAAGGTACTGCTTACGCAAACACAATGTATAAATTATAAAATTCTAAATGACAAGACGTATAAATACTGTACCATGATAAAGATTGATTAATGTCAGATGTAGTCGAAATATCTTCTTATATAAAACAATAAACCAAATTGTATTACAACAAGCAAACCAAACTTAAGAATTGAGAAATTTTAATCTCAAATAGGCAATAAAGTTCTAATCCAACCTATAGGGATAAGATATCTCAAGACTCAAACTACAAGACCCTCATTTTCCAACAATTGAATAAAACCTCAATCTTCAATTAAAAATCCTAATATCCAAATTACAATCCAAGTGGTTGAATTTACTACTTTAACATTAGTTGACATTAAATATAAAATTAACAATAGAGGATAAAAAAATTGCTAAAATTTTAAGCAAATCATAATAAAATAAAAACTTGGTAAAAGGACATTTATGTCGACCAAATATCATCATTCTGAACTTACCAAATCAACATTGGGAATATCAAGACCACGAGCTGCAACATCAGTGGCAACAAGCACTGTGAATTTCCCTTGCCGAAAACCATTCAATGTTCTCTCTCGCTGATGCTGAGATATATCACCATGCAGTGCTTCAGAAGCTATACTACTCGTTAATGCCATCGATACTTCATCAGCATCCTTTTTTGTCTGCGTAAAAACAATAGTCTTTCCGCCCTTTGCATAAACCTAAATAGCATAGTAACATTCAGTGAAATTATTGAACTGCCCACCCTTATTGTCAACAGTAAAATGAGCCTTAATTCATAGCCTTAAGTTTGTGTCTGGGTATTCCACATGAACTACATCCCAATATGAGAATAATGAAAACAAAACTTGCCTGCTTAGTATGCATGACTAATTAAAGGTGGAGTTTCTTTAAACAGTAACATGCTTCCTCTACCCAACTCAAAAAATAACAATGCATTTTTATTACATTGACATAATTTGTTAGGCATAATTGCATATTTTACCATTACCTTTTACACTTTTGTGAATTTTATCTTGAACTTTCAATTTCGCGAATTTTACCAATTATTGGGACATGAACCTGGATAATATATTAAAAATACAGATAAATTAAACAAATAGTTTAATATTTAAGAGTAGGGATGCTACTTCTTCATTTCTAATCAATATAACATGAAATATTTTCACTTAATTCGTTGGTTACACCACAGCTTTACTTTTCCACCTTGTTTATTTGTTAGTAACTTGACATCTAATTGACAAAAAGGTAAAAATTGTATAAATTTGAAATTCGGATAATAAATTTGGAAAAATGTCAGTGGTAAAATGTGTAATTTAAAATATAAGGTACATTCCACTCTGAACTGGAAGCCACCTTATATTGGCCACATCAGCACACCGTTAATAATTTGACAGTCCATTAACTGAAAGGTAAAAGGTGTATAATTTTGAAATTTGCAAAATAGTTCAGGGTAAAATTCACAAAAGTGTACAAGTTCAGTGGTAAAATATGCAGTTAAGCCTTTTTTTTATTACCATATCTTACAATACAATAACCCCATCCAAATCAGAATTAAGAAATATAAGCTTTTGAAAATTACCAAACATCAAGCTAAGATTGTACTAACATAACTGCAAACTTACAGTTATAAGATCAGAAAGAACATTCCGTTTTGAAGTGGCAGTGGCTGATAAAGCATAAAGTTTGATCCCTTCAGCAAGTTTCTCTTCTTGTTCTCCAACCTTGTTCAGAAGAAAAGGGTAAAATATCATAAACAATTGCCTGTTATTGAAATACATCTTAATCATGACTTAGTTTTCATTCTACAATAAGATAATCATTATTAGTATGCATAATTGCATCCTTTTGATAAAAAAGAATCGGAAGAAAAAAGACAGTTTGATGGAAATTCATTCATTCTTTCCATTCGTTCCTCTCCAAATCCATTATACCAACCAAAAATACAACAAGTTGTTTCCAAACAAATGAAAAAGGTATATGATGAGGAATTGCATCACTAATGATTAACTAGATTATTTAAACAAAGGGTGTAGTTATAACCAGCTTTTTACCCACCCAAAAAAGACATGTAATAAGTCAGTAACACAAGCTAAGGATTATGTTACGGCATGCAGTCAAGACAAAGAGCCTTTCTTATAAAGTAATTCCTGCCATCCAGGTGAGTTTTAGTGTTTTACATTAATAAGTCACAAATAATAGGGGTAGGGTACCCCTAAACCCTAAACCTATAAAACTTGTAGTCAACACAGATTGGAATGCAATTGGTAAATTACTAATTATCAATCAATAAAAACTCTACTTGTAAATACAGAACATGTCTTCTGTTTTTGACAATTTTGACTCGTTTTTTAAAAGTATCCTTACATGCTCAGTCACTACCAAAGCAGACAATGTTTTAAATCACAATCCAACATATCATACAGAGCCTATTTCACTGCACAGCACCACTGCTTGCTGAGAAATATAAGATGACCATGGTATGTGTCTCGTGCTAAACAATGAGAAAACTGCCAACAAAACATCATACCCTGAAATCTTAACTTGCACTCCATAAATAAGCAAGTACACAGTCTACAACTCTGCACATTCATAGAGAAGACAAGCCGAAAAAAGCAACAAAAGACTTTACCAAATCAATTGTCAAAGGATTGTTCAAATACTTTCTGGACAGTTTCTTGACCCAACCAGGCATGGTAGCAGAAAACAGCATGGTCTGGCGCTGCGAGGGGACCTTATCCAAAATGACCTCAACATCCTCCTCAAACCCAACAGCAAGCATCTGATCAGCTTCATCAAGCACCAAATACTGAACCTCACTCAGTTTAAGGCTATCTCCATTCACTAGATCAATTATTCTACCCGGTGTTCCAACCACCACATCAACACCACGCGAAAGCGCACTCTGTTGTGTCACATATGAAACACCCCCATAAACACAAACCGTTTTCAGGTAAGGTGCAGATTCTTGTATCTCCTTCTCAACTTGCTTGGCCAATTCCCTAGTAGGTGCTAGGACCAATGCCTTAGGAAGCCTCCCATGCCTCCTACAATAATTAAAAACACACACACACACATACATGAATAAATGAAGCAAGATAACCTAAAAGATTAAATAATGTGCATGAATAATATTAGTGTGGAGACCTATGAGAACTTTGTTCATCATCATCAGAGAGGCCTTTGAGAATTGGAATTCCAAATGCTAATGTTTTGCCAGTGCCGGTCTTTGCTCGAGCAATGATATCTCTACCTTCTAGTGCAGGCAGCAACACAGCTCTCTAATCATACAAAAGAACAAACATTTACATCTGTGCTAGTTGAAAAAAAAAAAAAAAAACAAATATTGATACCTGAATGGGAAAGAGGCTGGTGATTCCACGTTTTTGTAGGGCGTGGACGAGAGAGGAAGGTAAAGACAACTTGGAAATGTCAAGTTCGTGGTCGCTGACGTGGACAGGGGTGGTGTCGGGTTGGTGGTCATAGCCAAATTGGTGGCTATTGCTAACGTCGTCAAGAGTTAAACCCTGTAAGGGTTGTTGGGTGAGAATCGAAGAAGTGGGGGTGGCAATGGAAGAAGGAAGGGAAGAGAGTGTGGCGTTACGGGGAAGGGCGTTGAAGGAAACTGAGGTGGTTGGTCTTCTGAGAAGTTGGAGAGAGGGGTTTTTGAATATGGAAATGGAAGAAGAGAGAGGTATAGTGGAAGAAGAAGCCATGTTTGTGTTGGGAAGAAGAAGAAGAAGAAGCGGCGAGGGGATAAGGCCACGCACTTTGTTGCCTCTGAAAGTATGGCCTTTTAAACCTCTCTAACTGTATCACTGAATTTCAACTCTTTTTCAGGGTCATGTCTGCAAGACAATATTCATCATTTTAAAGTAATTTTTTATACATTTAATTTATATTTTAAAATAAATTATGAATTAAAAATATAATTGTATTACCTTTTCATTTTTATGAAAATATTTTTAAATTTCAATTTCTATTGGTTAATCGTGTAAAGAACTTCATATAAAACTACATGAACATATGATTAAAGAACAAGGAATGGTTACCTTATTGTCAATATAAATGTTTACAAATGTTTAGGATGCCTTAGGTCGTTGTTAAAAAAAATATTTATAATTAATATTTGTATACAAATATTTTTTTAATATAACTAAAATTATAAAAATTAATTAATTTTAACATGAAAATTTTATTATAATAAAAACATTTTAGAATATATAAATTATATTTTAAGTTTATAATAAATAATCGATATTTTATATATTCTTTTAATTATTGCTTAAACATTGATAGATTAAAAGCATGGACAAATAAAAAATTCAGACTTAAAATAAATGACGAATACTTTTTTAAGACAATTGAATTTTTTTTTATGGGTTCAAGAATTAATTAAGATCTTCATTAGTGTATATATTGCAAAAGAGCATAAAGAAAATATTAAAAACATATTCAAGAAAGCACAAAAAAAAAGCTTTATTGAATATAAAAATGAAGTTAATTAATCTTAAATAACTTTAAAATGTTGTAATTTAGTATTCAAATTACTTTTCATTATTTCCACTTATATACATGTTTACTTTTTAAAAAGAAAAAAAACATATACTTATTCACTTTTTATGTGCTAAAGATAATTTACGAAATAAAATTTGTTACTTTAGGATATATTTGAATTAATTTCTTCATAGATATTTTTAAAAAATAGAAATTTTCATAAACTAAAACTAATTTATATTTGAAGTATTTTGTAAAAATTTAGCTGTGATAGTTTCTTTTAAAATTAAACTTTTAGTTATATATAATGTAATTTTAGTTTATAATTTTTGTTTTCTTTTAAAAGTATTTATCACGAAGTTAATAAAAAAATTATTATTTTTTACATAAAAGTTTATAAAAAAATCTTAATAATATATTATATGATAAGTTAATTTAACTTTTATAATGTTTATTCAAAGATAACCCTATAAAAATAGTTTTTTTAAATGACATAATTATAAAACGTGAAATTAATACAAGAAAAGTTACGCGAGATGAAAAAGTAAATAAATGGTTAACGAAGAATAAACAAAAATTAAGACAGTAATAAAACCTTTAAATTAAGAAAATTTGAAAAGCAAAGATCATTTAAATAAAGCATAAAAAAATGATGAAATTTTTGTTTTGTAGTAGCTTTGTGCATGTGATACTGGGAATAGAATTAGAATTAGAATTAGAATTAGAAAGAAACGAAGAAATCGAGGCATTGGCGTGTTACCGCCACTGTGTCTCCCCTTCCAAATTCCGATTCCTTCATAGCCGCCATTCTTTGGTGCCCACTGCATCTTCCTATCCTTTTCCCATTCATTCTCTTCCCACAACTTCCCAGATCTGCTCCTTTTCCCCCCAACAATCATTTCTCTTATTCTGCCTAGGGTTCACACTTTCCTCTTTCTACCGGCTCCCGCATCACCCTTCGTTGTCATGAATTCGACTCCGTTAGCACCACTCGCCGATTTTTGCTGACGGAGATTCGAAATTCGGCCACAAAATGGTTCCAATCTTGTTGTACATCATCGCTTTTGTTTGTACGTGCGGAGCTATTGGGTTTTCCTTGCTTCACATTTATAAGCATCTCCTCAATTACACCGAGCCTACTTATCAGCGCTTCATTGTTCGTATCGTTTTTATGGTCCCGGTGAGTCATTCATTAAGAATACCTCTTTCGGAATTTTGTCATTTATCATTGTAATAATTATGATTAACGAAGGTTTTGTCCTTTTTATTTAAGGAAAATTAAGATATAAATTCACTTTTTTTTTTTTACTATTGTTCGGTATAGCAGCTGAAATCTGTGTTGTTGTGCTTTGTGTTATTTGGCGTCTTTTTAGTAGCTTAAGTGATGATCTTACATGTAACTTAGTTGAAATATGAAATTAAATGCACGTTATAGTGTGCATTTTAGAAAGGATTGTTAAAATCGGGTATTTGTGTTAATGGAGAAGTGGAGATTGTGGAGTTGTTCCATTTCCATCCATTTTCTTCGTCTATGAAATGGAAAGTTCCGAAAATCTTTGCACCTACCTACCAAACCTATTTACTTTCTGTATCTGATGCCTTTTTGCTGATGGTCGTTACAATTACTATCCTGTGCTGTGTGTATATGTTTCCTAGTTCATTAAAAGCATATGTATATATTTTATTTACTCTCTATTTTCATGTCACGGAGCTGTTGATATTTTCCTGGGAAGCATTAGGGTGTGTTTTCTGTTTTTTATGTCTGTATGATTTGGTCCACTCAATTTCAAATTTAATTTTCTGTCAGGTTTATGCGTTGATGTCATTCTTGTCGCTTGTTCTACCAGATGGTTCAATATATTTTAATTCAATCCGGGAAATGTAAGTTATTTTTTGTTTCTGTTTTTGTTGTGGTTGTTGCTTTTAAATTTTAATATTTTATTATTTGGTTTATGTTCGTCAGTCTATCATGGTTTACATGTCAATTTCCCTGTTCTTTTTGTTCTTATAATTTGGGAGATAACCTCTATCCGATTATGGCTGAACTACATGCAACTATTCTGCTGAAATCTTGCCTGGCCGAATACTCAGAAGTAGTTGTAGGTGTTATTCTGTCCAGAAACCCCTTGAAGTTGCTTGTGGAACTTACTGGTTTTTTATCCTTCTCCGGATGAAATCAATCCTCCAATCCAAGGATAAAATTTCATGTCTTTTCCTTTTAAAAAATTGGTTTAACTTTTGTATATGTCTGATCAGGTAGCCATTGAACAGTGCTTGAGAGTAGTATTATTATTCTCATGAGATGGCAAAGGAGAATGTTGCAGCAGCAACCCTACTCACATATGTAGTCAAAATCCTGAATGGCACTTCCTTTTCCCCCTATTCGTGTGATTTGACTGTCTTTTACATTTTTTAGTGCCTCTATAGACTTTAATCCACTAATCTCACTTTTTACTTGTTTAAAATATAAATGGATTTACTACCTCTTTTATCAACTAGAAGCAATGCATTTAATAACATTCTCATGGCTGCTTTTTCAGCTATGAAGCTTGGGTTATTTATAATTTCCTATCACTATGTCTCGAATGGGTTGGTGGTCCTGGAGCGGTAGTCCTAAGTTTAACTGGAAGGATGCTGAAGCCGTCATGGTTTCTGATGACTTGTTGCATACCTCCTGTGGCACTTGATGGGTGAGATTTTGCTAATCTGATTCGTATTTTTCTTACTTCAAGTTTCTGTGCCTGAAAATATATATATTCTTTGAAAATTGATACCGAGAATTTTCCTTGGAATTAATGTATTACCTAATTTTTTTAAGTGGGATTATTGTAAGTTGTGTTATTTGAAAAACTTCTTTTAACGGATTTTTGCGAATGTAATTCTTGGGATCCCATGGAAACAAAAATATGATTCGAACATGTAATGTGAGAGCTTGATTATTATCATTGTTGATGATCATCTCTCATTCCTTAACTTTCTGCAGGCGTTTTATACGAAAATGCAAACAGGGGTGTTTGCAGTTTGTGATTTTGAAGCCCATTTTAGTTGTTGTTACACTTATACTTTATGCAAAGGGGAAATATAAGGATGGAAATTTCAGTCCAAATCAATCATACTTGTATCTTACAATCATCTACACATTCTCCTACACAATGGCTCTGTATGCTCTTGCTTTGTTTTATGTGGCATGCAAGGATCTGCTTCAACCATTCAACCCAGTCCCAAAGTTTATTATAATAAAATCGGTTGTATTCCTAACTTATTGGCAGGTACTTCTCGTGCCTCGTTCTTTTTATGGTCTATCCTTTCCTTGTATTATAAACTCTATTTATTGCTTTATGTAAAGCTATCAGACTTCGATATTTAAAATATTTACCAACTATATTAATAACCCCCTATAAAAAACTGCTGTTCAGAATTTGTAATTGTAATAATGAAATAAAGACAATGACACCTACATTTGCAATTTGCTGTATTACCATGATTAATTTTTTGGGCTGTATTACACTGTAACTTTTGTCAATCATACAAAAGTTTCTCTGCTATGCTATTGGGATTTAATTTAGAGTTTAAAAATGGATCACTGTTAATTTGATACTGTATTCCCAATAGATGTTTGAAGCAACTTTTTGTTTCTGATATTTTAGGGTGTCTTAGTTTTCCTTGCTGCAAAGTCAGATTATGTGAAGGATGCAGATGAAGCTGCTCTACTTCAAGATTTTATCATTTGTGTTGAGATGCTTGTTGCAGCTGTTGGACATTTTTATGCATTTCCATACAAAGTATATGCTGGGGCTAACATAGGTGGATCCCGTGGGTTGACAGCTAGCCTTGCACATGCTTTGAAATTAAATGACTTTTACCATGATACAGTCCACCAGGCCAGTCTCACTTTTAATATTCTTCTCAATGTTTTACTTTACCATCATAATTCTATGCATCAGGTTCAATGCATAACTGCACAACCATCATGGAATTTTCTGTATGATTCTTTTGTGACTCGTTTTGCTTGTTTAATATCTGCTGACAGTTTGATATTGCTTCTGGCAGTTTGCACCGACATACCATGATTATGTTCTCTATAACCATGGTGAAGGTGGTGAAGAGGGAACTAGGAAGTATAGATCACGAACTTTTGTTCCGATTGGCCCAGAGATGGACACTGTGAGAAGAAATAAGCATTTGTTCGTAAATAAGTCGGATGACATACAGCTGTCAAGTTTTTCTTCTAATAGTAGCTCTCCCTCAAATTCTGGTGCCTATTCCGAAATTTCACAGTCTGCTGGTGGAATGAAATCTTCCTTACTCGTGGATGTGTCAAATTCTATATCTGTGCCATACGATATGACACTTATAGACTTGGATGCATCCAGTTATCCTGAAAAGGTTCCAGCAGTTGATAAAGCCGGTACGAAGTGACAATGAAGAACATTCAGAGCCATGTTAGTGGGAAAATTGTCATTGTTGAAGAGAGTAATAGAGGCATCCTGCATCTTTCTCTTCTAGGAGAGAAGAATTATGAGTTCAAGTGTGGTTTGTTTGATTCCAGTAAAGCATGTAAGCAGGTCTGGTGCTGATCTCTGTGTCGATGTTGCTTAAAAGCCCTAATCTCTCCCAAGTCCCAACAAAACCAATTTTTGATAATTGGTCTTCCGTGTTGATACTGTAATTGTCTCCACTGATTGCGTATTGTGTGCACACCATAGATACAGAAACAGAAATAGTTGGCTTACTTCAAACACGATAAGATCCCGAGTTGAGTGAATTTGGATTATAACTAAACTAATTGATCGATTATTTTATCCTTCACACCCTGAATGCAAAACACTGTTGGATTTCATACAATGTATTGCCTTTATTTTTACCTTTTTCTTTTTTAAAAAAAAAAAATGCTGTATAGATTTTTACTTCAAAGTTAAAGTTTCTGCTTCTGGAATGTCTAGCTTGCAGATCCACATGAAAGATGAATAACAATATCTACTGTATTACTGCTAACTACTCATGTAGGCTGAATCACGTGATTCAAACCTTTCTTTTCCAAGAAGGATAATTTTTTATAATTGCTTCGAGTCAAGGGCCTCAAGTTACTGAAACCTTGCACGACCCATCTTTCATAATTTCATATTATGCAGGGATTTTTTTTTTTTTAATTATACAAATGTGCAAAAGTAGTTGCTAGCTCAGCTCATTCGTCCTTTTCTTTCAATCTTAATAACTAAACTGTAATATCGTTCTCTACATCTACGACAAAAAAAAGGAGGTATCATCAACAAACAATATCATTTTTCGAAGACACTAATTTAAACAATAGTTTGCACTTCCATCATGATCACAGATAAGATGTAATTTAATATTATAATATTTGTCAAATAACCCAGTAATTCCTTCATAAATTGGGATACCTCAAGCATCTTTTAATATTTGTCAATCGGTCGTCGCCTTCATCAATAGCTTTTGAATACCTCATGCTTCCAATTCACACAATTAATTATAGTTATCTTCAACACGTAGCAGTATCCTCTTCATCATCATCATACATTTCGTTTCATATTGTTGCCATTTTTCGGTTATATTCAGGCACACTATCTGCTATTATCGCCTATGTCACGACGTTTGGTAGTGACAGTAACTGCTGGTCCTTTTTGCATCTATTGGCACACGCTTAGGTTCATGCTTTGGTTTACCAACAAAGCTTTTTGGTCCCACTGGTTTAGGAAATGATGCTCCCAGTCCTCCCTCATTGGATGGCTCTGATCCAACCCTACCAAAACATCCATGGAGCCCACAAAAGGAGGAGGAAGATTGACTCCACTTGCATGGACTCATACGGATAATATATGTAGGAGGAGGTAATGGAAGTTTTTTCTGCTTATATTATATAACTCATATACATACACAACATAAGAAGCCATAAGTCATATCTATAAACAGGAAGTAAAAAGTGAAGGATCAAACATGTAAGGCCGATCACAAAAGTCACCGTCCATCTAAGTGTGAATCTTTTTAGATTAAAATTTAGGAAAGAGGATGACACCTCAGAACAAGAAATATCTCTCAATTCTGATATGTGATAAATTATAAGTAAGATCTAGTTTTACTAAGCTCAACCAACCTCTTGAAATTCACTTCATCCAAAATCACTTTAAAAATCAGGTAATATAATTTTAGATAATTATTCTTATGTGTGGACGTGTTTAAAATTGATTGACTTGGAACAACTTTTAGTGATTTTTTTGTTTGGATAAAACATATATTTAGTGAATTCTATCCTTAACTTCTAGAATAAAAACTTCTGAAATTAATTTCTTAAACTCTTACCCAAATCCATGTCCACGTGTTAAACTGCTTAAAATAATGTTACATGAGAAGAAAGAAAAGAATACAAGTCTTGTGCTTAGACTTTAGCTACCATGGTGGCTTTGCAAACATAGCAAAGTAAAATCGGGGGCGTTGAATTTCTACAGCCGAGAGTTCATTCATATACCCTTTTCTTCTCCTCTTCCACAATACTTACCTTGTTATCTTTGACAAAACCCTTTTTTCTATTAAATTTTTTTAATGGCTCTGACTTGAAGAAGACATAGCCAATTATATTAGCTTGCAAGCTTCTTTTGCTTTTGTGTTTTCCCTCTCTTCTTCTTCTTCTTCAGGACCCTCTCCATAGTCCACCATTTTCTCTCTGATTCAGAACGGTAGTGAGAATCAGATATCAAGTATCAAGAGATGGGTAGTGTGAGTTTGAACCCATTGTTTAAGAGTGAATCTTTTGGGTATTACTACTACAACAACTACTACCCTGAGCAGAACAACACCATGTTGGAGAAGAGGCTGGTATTCCTGAGAAGCTACCAGTTCTGTAGAAAGAAGAGTCTGACAGAGAGAATCAAAGGGTCTTTGGTTCGTGCCAAGAAAATCGTGTGGCTAAGGCTGAGGTCTGCTTGCAAACTGAGGAGGTCTCTGATCTTCTTTTCCAGATTCAAATGCGCTTTCTATTACCGCAGGAGAAGGTTCTTCCAGCTTTTACACACCAACAACAACCGCAAAGCCGAATCTTCCTCGTGTTTATAGTAAATAAAGAAAGAGAGAGAAACCACTCATCACACTCAGAGTCAGACACCTCTATTATTCTTTTGTTTCTGTTTTCTTGTTATTAATCAACCAGCTACGGTTTCTCAATGAGTTTGTGGTGGACATTTGAAACTGTTACATATTGTTCATTAATCTCAACAAGTTTGGCTTTACTTCTGTATCTTTTCCTTCTTTAATCGTTTTCCTCGTAGCCCATGAATCATGCCTTTAACTTCTCCCAATGGACGTTTGCAGAAATAGAAATATGGAAACTGTTTCTAGTTTGTCCCTCTTAATTTTAGGTGTATTTTTTAATCAGTGTGTAAGAAAATGAGCATAGAAATATCTAAATCTTTAATTTAATCATGTTTAGTATTTTCACGTATGTTTTCTTTTCATTGTTCACCAAAATTGAAGTGATTGATTAACCAAGTTGGGCACAGAGAAAATGGTCAATTCTAAACCAGGATTTCATGCATGTTATTAGAATTAGAAACTTCATCCCAATATTCTAGTATAAGTATGTACATACACACACTCCAATGAACGTTAACATCATGTTCTTTGGAAGTACTTCGAGATGCTGGGTGTTGTCTGATCCGGCAAAGCTGCAAGGGGTGAGGGTTATGGTGGGGGACCCTTTGTTTCTTAAAGAGATTTCCACTTGCAATTTAAGTATAAGTTTTGAGTTCTCTAGGATGGAACGAAGCACAAAAAAGTATTTCGAAGTTCCAGGTTTGAATAACTGACTAGAGTCCCTTGGTTGAAACAGAGGCTATTATTAAAATATTGTATTTCTACGTAATAATTTATGACTTTTTGACAAGTTCTTTAAAAGGGTTTTTAGAGAAACTGAAGTTAATTTAATCTAAAATGATATCATAACCTTTTTGCATTATTTCCATTACCAATTTTAATCTAAAAAGTGTCATAACCTTTTGGCAATATTTCCGTTACCTTAAGTTTGAAGGTGTTTTGTTTTGAGACATTCATATTCTTCAGCTATGTGATTCAATTGACTTTAAGATTCACGGGGAAACTATATTTGGTGTTTGCTTCTCCTGTACATCAAATTTATCCATGAAGATGAGGGATAGTGTGAAAAGGGAGAAACACTGAACTACAAAAGTTATCAGAAATTCTGGTCAATTTATTCACAGTTCAACATATACCACAATGGCGATTTCAAAACTTTTCCACCGAAACTAGCTGGCAAGAATTTTTCATCTGTCGCATTGTAAGAAAATTCAACAAAGTCTTACACTTTTATGTACCGAATAAAATTTTATCATTTCCCATTAATAGATACTTCATACGAGAAAAGAGAAATGACACATTCTTTTAACACTTTTTTATTTTTAATATTAAAATGTAAAATGAAAAATAAAATAGAAAAAAATTATTTTCTTTTTTATTTATTAAATTAATACAGAAAGTAAATTAGATGTAAACATCATTTTTTAATTAATTTTAAGAATGAGTTATGTACCAGATAGCTACCGGTTAGCTTCATATCAACCTTACATTGCAACGTTCGACCAGGTAGGTGTCGGTTTAAACCGGGTAGGTGTCGGTCTAAACCGACAACACCTCGGTCTGTTCTCGACTCATTAGCACAACTGAATTCAGTTACTGTTGACTCCTTACTGATTTAAGCGTAATCACAGGTATTCCTTCATTCGACCCACAATATAGAAGGAGACTTGAAGTGTAGAAGAACGTCTGTAAAATACTCGGTGCGTATAGATACAAGTTAAGTTCATAATCACTTTATAAATTATATTAGAATTTAGTTAATAAAATTACTAGATTTAAATTAAAATACCTATTAATATATTATAGATATTTATATATTATTTTTTTAATAATGAAACAACATTATATTTACCATATAAATACTAATTATCATCATATATTAATATTATATTTTTTTATTAAATAATTGAACAATATGGAAGGAATATTTGAATTGACTTAAGAAAAAGAAGTGATTAAGTAAAAGAAGTATAATTTAGTTAGCCTTTGGACTTTAGGATGAATTTGTTTAGTTAATATATAAAGGGTGTGGTGTGGTGATTCAGAGAAGCACATGAGTGTCTTCTAATGGTGGAATTGAATGTACTCAACGTCACTCTGATTAACAAATTACTTAAACCAATTTTGGTGACCAATGTGAATCAGCACGTTTGAAAAGCATTTTCCTAAACCAAACTTGGCAGATCCATTCATCATTTTTAAAATGCATAGGAAGTTGACAATTGCAGCAAATAAATGAAAACGAGTTAATGTGATGTGATCATGTGATCATTCATTTTCTTCCTTAACGGGTAAGAATCCTTCTGTCTCCTTCTCCTTCAAGAAATTGAACCCTACCCTATAAACCTGCTTAAGAAAAAACACTCATAAAAATGGTTTTTTTTAGCAATAGGAATAAAATTAGGTTAAGTCATCTTTTATATATATCTAGAATTAGGGGGTTGAATAATGAATATCCTCCCAAATATATCAGAATTGTTCATATATTAATATGAATACAAGGCCTTAGATCCGTACGGATGTGGGCTACGCAATATATTGGCCCATTGGGTCATTTTTTTAAATTTAGAAATATTATAAAATTAATTTATCGTTCCAATTGCAAGATTATATTAATATAGATTATTTATCGTCAAAAATAATTATTTATACTGTTAGTGATTTTAAACTCATAAATAAATTTTTTTTTCTCGTATGATTTATTTCATACTTAACGTGACATTATCAAAATGAAAAAAATAATCAAATCTTTTAATAAAATTTATGTTTTTATCTGATTAAGCACGTTTATAGTTGTAAGATTATTTGATCAAGAATGGCGAACAAAAAACTCTTTACAGTAATAGTAAATCTAGATTCAAACCAAACATAGTTATAAAGAGTATTATAATATATCTACATAACTAATATTTCAATATCAAATAATTATAGATTAATTTGAAAAAATCAATCATATACCAAAATTCTAAAAAAAAAATATCATAATTATGAATATTTTCTTTCTTATATATATATATATATATATATAATCTTTTCATTCAAATATATAATATAAGCTATAATTTTTTTATTTCTTTTTTTAACATCAATTATCAAGTAGAAATTAAAATTAGATATAGAAATTCTATTTAAAATTGATTTTTTAATAAATATTTAGAAACATATTACTTTATTAGCATGCCAGGTATTCTTGGAAAATTAATTATATTAATTCGTATCATCACTATTATTGTAAAATAATTTTATTAGCATTAAATGGTAATTTCCAACAAAAGGAAAGTGCAAAGAAAAAGAGAATTAGAATAAATATGTTACTAAAATAATAGGACAAATATCAATATGTATGATGTGATGGTGAGATACCCTCTAAACATGTGGTTAGGGTTTGATTTAAAATTTTATGTACAGAAAAACATACGAAGTCAATTTTTTAAGTTTGTGCTTGGCCCGGTTTTTTTAGCTTATTCTTTCCTTAAAATGGAAAGTTGGGCCAAACAATTATTAAGAAAAGCTCTTGAAATAAAGGTAACTTTTTTATATGGAAGAAAATGTTAGATTAAACACCTTAAAGACAAGTTGTAATCAACTTGTGAACTTATATAAAATTGTTCATTTCTTAGTTATTCATCATTTATATATATTAATTGTTAATTATTTATTTAAGTTTCCATGATATAAACTAATATTATTGCTACTTTTCAAAATATTTTTTATTTCTTTTTAAATACTACTGAACCATACATAGCAACATAAATAGATATCTGCTAATTGAAGATTTTTATTTTTTCAATAGAGTTATTTTTACAGAGTTGCTATTACGAAATCAAGATCTACAGAACCTTTAAGTTCTTGAAAATTTGGAATAATGGTCAATAGGCTAAACTGCCATGATTAATTACTACACCCTTCTGTGAATAACATTATATAGGGCTCTTATTTTCTTCCACTTCTCCTCCAGTGTCACTGACATAGAAAATTATTTGAGTCATTGATTATGCAGAAGTTAGAAAAAATCTACAGCAACAACTTTATACATTATATAGATGTCAATATAATTTCATGCAACCCACTATGGCCAAAAATATTAGGCCAAAATGGGGAAAAGGACCCAGTATTATACTACAAACCAACATAACATTCAGTAATTTTACATTATGGGAACAAAATAAACTGTACATTCTGCACACACAAAATAGTTAAAAGCAGTTAAGTAGTACACAACATTACATCATACCAAGAAGAGACTTATATATGTTCTTATTGGAACAGATTGAGAAGATTCAGATTAGCATTGAAGCTACCCTGCAAAGTTGCCTTTGGAGGCAAACCCTGTAATAAATAGAACATAAGATTGCTTCAGATTGACATGAGGTACTAAACACCGTCCTGACTTATCTTTTGCTTGAACCTTCTTCCCTTGCTTCTTTGCCATACGAACATGTCTTGGTGATGTCAAATTCTCCTCACACAATTCTGGCTCTTCCTTAATAGTTGAAAGCTTAGCCCTCAGAATCTCCTCCATGTCCTTCCTAGAGTCAGTTCGCAAGCTTTTCCTGCTTGTGCAAGGAACTGAACGCCATATTTTCCTGCATGCCCTCCTCATTTTTGCTTCTAATTTCAATATTCACCAATGCACATATCCTCTAACACATCAATCATTAACAAAACTATGCCTCTTGATGATACCTTGAGTTACCTAATGACATCTCTGAGTTGTCATTTTTAGTGCTAACTCTTCTCTATATATAATTCTGAGAAAGGAAGAGGGGTGGATGTACGTATATTTATCTAATGATCAAGGAAATTTCCGTGAATAATCAATCAGATTAGTTGGAAAGCTAGCAGCTGTTGAAAGGGGCCACAAAAAGTTGTGACTGCCTACAAAAGCAATAATGCTCATTCCTTTACAACGATGTTTTAATCATAATGAGCTTATATAATAGTTTTTTTGCCAACCAAACTAGCATTCACTAGAAATCATACAAGGGATTAAGTTCAGATTTCATTCATTATCTTTTGAGTAGGTACTAATTATTAATGGCACTTTCGTGTTCCAAGTCCAACTACAAATTTTCAAAATGAACTTCACTAAAGCATAAATTGTATGCTAGGTACTGATACAATATTCCCAGTGCTGGGTTGTCAGTGTCAATTACTGTCGTGGCTCTATATGGTTTTTTCATCAAGTTGGTTTAGCATTTGTGTTTGAAGATTGAACAGTGCAAACAAAGACGAAATTGAAATGCCAACGGTGGTCATCTGCATAAAATCCTCCTTTATTGAGATAAGATGGTACACAGTGTTGTTTAATTATTGTTCCACATTCTGTGTAGAAGTTTGCCTCAGTAACCACTACAAAATTGTCCCACATCCTTTAGTGGCTAATTCGTTACACACGAAGCCCTTTGTTTCTTCCAGAATAAATGCAAAATAGTGTCTCTTCAAGGAGTAATGATTTTTTTAAATATTCTTATCATCCAATCAACCTTTAAAAATTCAAAAATTATCATTATTTTGTTAGAATTTTGTGAATTAGCACTGTTTAATTATTGAATTATTGATAAAAATTATGAAATTGGAAATTTTCTGTCTATATATTTTCATAATATATTAGTTCATTTTAGTGATAAATTTATGGGTGAAAAACATATTTGTTTTAAAGAAAAATATTACTTTAATACATGTTTTATAGTTTTCATAAAAGATGAATAATGTTGATCAAGTAAAAAAAGTGAACTATGTTATAATTCTATGCATTTTATAAAATTTATTTAGAAAAAAATAAAAATAAAATTAAAATCATTTTAATTGACAATACTAATTTAGATAATAGGTGGATACTACATTTTAGATTGATTTGTATCATTGGATTTGAACCCAGTCCATTCTATTTAACTATTGCTTCCTACACATGACTATTTCTTGCTACACCTCCCAACAAATCAAAATAACGAAACTGTCCCTGAAACTTTATTTGTATAGTGTTTGGTCCCGGTGTCCCATTTTCACCAAACATTGAAAATTTGGATTGTTTACTTTTTAATCTGAATTAAATATAAGGTTATATATTTTTATATTTATTTCGAAAATTATTTTTAGTTCTTATATTTTCAGAATGATGAATTTATTTTTTTAATTTTTAAAAATATATAATTTTATTTTTTTATAATTTTTATAAAAATAAATAAAAATTATATTTAAATATAAATAATAACTAAAATAGTGTTTAATTTTTTATATTAAAATAAAAAAAATTATCATCAAATATTAAATTTTGGTTAAAAAATAATTAACAATATACATTTTTAAAAATTAGATGATTAAATTGATTCTTCTAAAAATATAAAAATAAAAGTAATTTTTGAAACAAATAAAAAAAAAATATTTAAATCTTAAATAAAAATTAAAAAAAATATAATAATAAAGAAATAAATTAATATGAAAGTTTTGAAAAAGATTCTTCTTTTCCATAATTTCAATAGAATTTGTCATGCCCCTTTTACATAATCTTAATATGTTACACTATATTATAATATTTAGCAGTAATATTATCATGCTTTTAAACCTCATTATCCTTTGATTATTATTATTATTTCTTAAATTTGAAACTCTTAATATAGTTTTCTGCAAAAATAAAAGGTCAAACTTGAAGACTTGTGATTAGAGACATTTATGAACTTGTTTCTATGTAGAAGAATTCACTTTGCATACATTAGGTTGAAAGATAATGTTTTCATCTTATAATAAGAACTTTCCAAGTTATGACTTTCTAATAATACTAATAATACAATATAATATAATATAATATAATATAATATAAATATAAATATAAATATAAATATAAATACAAATGTAAACAACTTTTCTAAATGATGATAATGAAAAATGATTTATAGTGTGAAATTAAAATATTATATCAGTTTATTCAAAATTTATGATATATATAAATTAAAAATTTGTATATGATTTTAAAAAAACTTTTTTGATGGTATTAAAAATTTTATTTATGTTATTATTTTATGTTATTTTGAGATAAATACAATTAATAATTATTTACATCATAGGAGTGAGAACATGTTTTTAGTATTATATGTCCATAATATATTTTTTTTTTATTATTAACAATAATATAGATTTCGTACATGATATAAAGATATTTATAAAGAAATTGAAATGAAAAAAATTTAGAAAAGAATTATTTCTTAGATATTAAATTAAAAAATAAGTTTAATTATTCATTAAGTATATTCTGCGAATTTTTTTATGAAAAAAAATTAATTATTTATTAAATATTTTGTATAGATTTATTTTTATGAAAATTTTTTATAATTTATTTCTGAAATTTTTTTTATAAATTTGTTTATGAAAAAATTTCTCATGAATTTATTTGTAGAAAATTTCTTATGGTTTTGTTTATGGAAAATTTCTTATAGATTTTTTATGAAAAATTTCTTACTAACTTTTTACCCACAAATTTCTCATTACTACAAATTTGTAGGTAAAAGATTAGTAGAAAATTTTTCAAAAAAAATTCATGAGAAATTTTTCACAAACAAATTTATGGGAAATTTTTTTATAAATAAATTTATGAAAAATTTTCCACAAATAAATTTATGAAAAATTTTCATAAAAATAAATTTGTAGAAAATATTTAATGGATAATTATTTTTTTTCAAAAAAAAATCGTAAAAAATATTTTATGGATAATTAAATTTATTTTTATAATGTAAGATATCGTTCTTAAAATATTTTAAAATTATTAAAATAAAAATTATATGGATAAGATTTTAAATAAGTTTAACCTGAAAGATAATAAATTTAAAGATATTCTAATAACTTAAAAAGATAATTTTAATTTCAAATAATTTTTTTTAAATAGTTTAGATATAAAATAATCTCTATTTGTTAACAAGTAGGAAGTTTTTATGTGTTTTTATGTTTTTATTCATTCTAACCTAATTTTTACTATGGAAATTTTGGATAGATATGTTACCACTATTTGAAGATTGGACAACTCTACATAAGAATTCAAGTGTTTTAATAATGATCAAGAAAATCAAGAATCAGGACATCAAGATAATTCAAGAAGACTAAAAGAAGCTCAAAGATTTATAAAAAAATTCAAGTTGGAAGCAAGCTCAAAGACATAAAGGACTTAGTTTATAGTTGGGAGTGAATGATATCAAAAGGTAATCATCACTCAGCTCAGAGTGTTTTCTCAAGAAAACTATTTTTAGAAAAACTATATTTCTCATTAGAATAATCGATTATGTGGATTTAAAAATAAATAGTTTGCGGCAATAATCGATTATGTGGATTTAAAAATAAATAGCTTGCGGCAATAATCGATTATGTGCGGAGATTTTTGAAAAATAAACGTTGCGAAAAATCCTCCAAAAATTAAAGGAGTATCTTGATTTTTATTTTGTGAACGTTGTGAGGCTCTGAAAGAGTATAACGTGTGATTTCGAATTAAAATAAAGATTTTATTTTATTTGAGAATATTTGTCTATTTAAAAACATATTAGGGGTTTTCAAAAACACACCTGACTGATACATTCTTACAACATTATTTTCTAAAAAGCTTTACACTTTTTCTCTGAGTATCTTGAGCCATGAAATTTCATGTTTTGAAAGTGAGAATATTTTTCTGTGCATTAATCTTTCTGTGAAAAATCTTGAGGATACTCTGAGCAGAGCAGGTGCTACAGTTTGAAAGCTTCACTCCAGGTGATATCTATTTTGATTATAATCATCCTTGGAGGCTGTTCAAAGAAGGTGTTGTTTCATTCTTTGTGTGATTCAAGGAAGGTGTTTCATTCCTTGTGGGACTCAAGGAATGTGTGGTAATCTCTTGTGGGGTTTCAAGAGATTGTGAGTTCTATCTTTAATTTTGTATTTTTGCATGTTTCACTTGTGATTAGTGGTTGTAAAAATTCTAATAAATTAAAGATATAAGAGTGTGGGATCATCTCAGGTTGAGGTGATTGAGAACTGGACGTAGGGTTAAAGGTTTAACCCGAACCAGTATAAATTTTTGGTGTTATCTTTCTTTTTCCCTTATCTTTTAATTTTTTCGTTGCGCTTTATAAAATATCTGCTAGACTAATTATTTCAAAAAAATTAAAATTTGAATTAAATAAACGCTAAAGTTTTATTTTTTTATTCTATCAATTCGCCCCGACTTGATCTTACTTGGTAACAAGATACTTGATTGCATCTATAATGCAATATTGAAAGATAGAAAACATATTATGTATTACTTGAAAAGAATGAAGTGATATATGGTCACTTATTAATAATTTGAAAATTTGTAAATCATCGGGTACTTATTTTGATTTTTATTGTGATAATAACTAGCAATATTATTCCAACAATAATTTCCTATAACCAAGTCAAAATTCACAAATATCAAGATTCTGCCTGTGAATAAAATAATTTAGGATAAATAAATTATTGTACAATTATCAGTCAAAGAAATTATTGAATGATCTCTTAAGATATTATCAAGGTATATTTTGATACAATTACTATCTTAAAAAAAACATTGGTATGAATGTTATTTGTGAAGATTATGCAAGTTTTTATTTGGCTACTAAATATTTAGATCTCACAACTGTACTTAAAAACCTTTTCAAAAGAATTGTAAAAATAAATTAAAAAAATTTCATTCTTTCGAATTTATGTAGCTTGTCTTTATTTTGAAGAATGACTTTTATAAAAGAAGAATATTAAAAAGAAACAAAACCTATGTTTTAAAACTAATTATTACTAAACTCGAATATTTTATGATCAAAATTTGTTTATTAGATGAATTATATCTCTCCACTTTGATAATGACAAATAAGATTAAGTTTTGAGATTAATCTTTTAATTAAATTGTGATTAGATATAAAATAATTAATTCTATATCTTTGATAAATGAACTAAAGGATATAATAGAATGGCTAACATGGAACATCCAATAATTTACATAATTATAAAACTCTCTAGTAAGTATTACACATTACTAATCTTTCAGTTACTCCGAATAATATCAATTAATCTAATTAATCTAATGTTTCATTAACTTCAAAATGATTCAGAGATATACAAGTTTAACTATTGTACAAATAATAAATAATCCCAAGTACCAGACTTTTTAGAAGAACATTCAAGTATCAAAATAGAAATATATATGTTAAAAATGTAACTTCCTACCTTTTAGAGTAAATAATATTTGTAAATTCAAAATTTTTTATGATAATAAGAAATTTATTTAATTATTTATATTATATATTTTTAAAAATAAATTAATTAGTTTTAGATTAATTAAAAAAAAAATACCTAAGGCCCATCCAATTTAAAAAAAAAAAACTTACTTAAGTAAATTTTAATTAATAAAACTTATGAAACAATTTATTCTTAAAATAAAAATCAAATTCCTCTCTCTCACTCTCATTTTTTTTCTCATATTTCTTCTTGTCATTCTTGTACATAAAGAAAAAAGAGAGACCAAAGTCTTTTTCTTCTTCAATATTTTTCTTCCACTTTATTTCTTCTTTCTTTTTTCATCTAAGCTTCTAATTACAATGTTATATTCCTAAATTTTTCATTTTTTTTATAAATGCTCTCCTAGTTTAGGAAAAGTTAAGCATTGAAGTGCTTTCTTTTTCCTCTTTATGTTGTATGAAGCTTTTTGAGATAAGGGTAGTTGATTTTTTACTTTAATCTTCAATTTGTTATGTTAAATGTGATGAATATAATTTATGTGATTGATTGGAGTTAAAAATATGATGTATTATGTTATTTTGCACTTGAAAAGCCTATATTTTTTAAAAAGAGAATTCAATTGACTTAAAATTATTTAACATATTAAGTTATTTTGATAAAACAAGCTCATTGAATTCAAACCGCTCAACAATTTTCAAACGACTAGCACTTTGATATTTAAATTAACTTTTACCTCTAGACTCAAACCACTCAGTAATTTTTCAAAAAAATAAAAAAAATAGAAAAAATAACAAATTTATTTCTTTTATGGTAATTGATATTAATTATTTTTTTATAATTATAAAAATGTTAATAAATAAAACATTGAATGTTAGGTTGGATGATTTATAATTATTGGATAATACTTTGGTAAATTATCTAATTAATAATGTTATTCGATTTTGGCTGAGTCCAAAAATGTTTATCTTCTGACAATTATTTGATTATGTATTATGATAGTGTGTAAATCAATTGTGATATCTTTAAGGAAAAGAATATAATGGCACAACTATAAATGAATATGTTTTTGAAAATAATTTATGTGTGCTATCTAAAGTGATTATTTTATAAGTTGTGAAAAATTTACATGTGATTGATTTAAATCAATGAATTGATAATGAGTGTTCATATGAAAAATATAAGAATTTGGATGGTATGGAGAAAATCATGATACTATGATGGTACAAAATTACTTGTGATTGAAAATCTGTGTATTATGATAGTACGAAATTGACTTATGAATGAAATTTGAAATTATTTAAAAGATAGAGAAAATATATGAAATAATGAGATTGGTACCATTTGAAATCTTGATTCCTATATATATGAACCATAGAGATATATTGAGGTATAATTTAGGAAGGTCTAGAGCACCTAGGAGAATGAGAGAGTGGTGTAGAGCTTATGCCTTGATGTACACGGTGTATAATAGAGGCTACAGTAAGCCTCACTCCATTACTTGATTGAATCATTGGCTATACTTTTTATCAAAAGAGTTCATACGCACACATTGTATCCATGAAGTGTATTGTAAATCGACGACTATTCATACTAGTATAAACCTCACCTAGATAGTAAATTGATAATAACGTTTGAGATATCACGACACCTAAAATTTTGAGATTAATATAATCATAATGTGAAAGTTCATGTAAGTGATATATATGAATTATGTAGGTAAAAAAGGAAATATGTGAAAGTTAATACTTGATTAGATTATCTAATCCATAATTAGACTATATGATATTTTATTTTTAAAAAACTTATTATAAAAAAATTTAAAATTCTATTCAAACTCTTTTTTAAAATTTTATATTATTTCAATTATTAATTTTTATTAACAATTTAAACATGAAAACAACCCTATGACATATTTTGATGGTATTTTAGTTAAGTGTATTTTAATATTTAATACAAGTATTACTTTCAGCTTAAACTAGATAAAAAATACAATTCTCAATCACACACAAATTAATATTATTAACTTTCTTTTATAAAGAAATATATGGACCAAAAGAAACATATCTTAAGAGAACCTTTCATTTAAAAAATATATCTTTTATTTTTTTTATTAATATATTAATATTTTATTTAAAAAAAAAACTTATCGTACATTAATTAATTATATGTGTTTCCCTTTTTTTTTTCATTAATCATATCCATGATTATTGTTCATAGAATAATTAGAATCTAAATAAACCATGTTGGTTAGAGAGGGATGTAGAAGCATATTTTTCGAAATTCATGTATCTTCCTATGCTTAAATAGGAGAGTGCATTTTCTTCTGTTTAAGTAAGAGATTAGGAACTAATTAAATCCATTATTTGAACTTGTTAACTTTAAAACTAATTAAATCCATCAAAGCATGCATTTTATAAAATTAATCCACCATTTTATTTTCTAAAGATTAAATTGTTATTGATAATAAGAAAAATAAAATAAGTCTCAGTACTATTATTTTTTAGTTTTTAAATTTAATTTCTTTTAAAAAAAAGTCTTTAAATTTAATTTTTTTCTCTTATATTTTTAAATATTTTGTAAATATTCATGGAGTTTTTCCAAAATTTTATAAATTCATACATTATTTAAATTTTTACTATATAAATATATTAAAAAACAAACATAAAATTTGAATCATAAAAGTTTTTCTTAAAAAAATAATACAAGTCATAACATTCCTACCAATTTTTTTAAATTCACAAGACTTTTTACATTAAAATAACCTTTTAAAATCTTAATTTAATACACATCTTAAAATACATGACATCATTATTTCCAGAATCAAATATTGAATTAACCTTTCTATAATATCTTAAATATATTTTTATCTCCCAAAAGATATTATCATTTTTTAGTTTTATAAAAAAAAAAAAACATTACACTTTTATTCTTTATTCAAAAAATATTTTTTTTAATTCTAATTACAAAAAGGATTTGACTAAAATTATACTTTTTTTTTTTTACATTAAACACTAAAAATGAACAAAGTTTTAATAATAACTAAAACTAAGAACATTGATAACATTAAGAATTAAAAACATATTAAACAGTTTAAAATTATAAATAAAATAAAAATTATGAAAATAAATATATCAAGACTTCTACTTTTATACCAAACAGGTTCCTTCAAATGGATTAGCATCTTAAAAAAATTGCAAAACATAACGAATGATTTAATTTATAATCGGTTACTTACGAAAACTGTTAATTACATTTTAATACATTTTTTAAAACATAATCTTTGTTATTGATTAAATGTATTAAAACTTATAATTGTTTTTGTAAGTTTACGTTTTACTTGATAAGTTTATCTCTTAATTTTATAACATTAACAATTTTTAATATACAAAAGAAGAAATGTGTTGAAAAAAAAATTATCATAAATTTGATAGGTTGCTTAAAAATGAAGACTTTTTTTAGGTCGAAGTGGGGAAATTTACACTATATCCATTTGTGGATAGAAATGGGTCTCCTTTTATAATCAAATGTAGACCACACGTTGTTTTTTAGTTGGACGAAAGGAAAAACAAAAACAAGAAACAGAAGAGGTTAAACCCTACGAAACGTTTTATTTTCCCAGCCACACATCTATTTTAACTTTTTCTTTGTTAACTTCACAAATAAATTAGATTAAGAAAAAAAAAAATCTCTTACACCTTCTGAATTAAGATTCAAATTTCTAGGGAAGATTTAATATCAATAAGATTTTAAAAAAATGTTAAAATATATATATATCCCTACTCAAACAATATATATGCATGTAAATTGTTTGCCCTAAATGTGTGAGAAAGGTAATATATATATATATATATATATATATATATATATTACCTTTCCTAAGTGTTCCTAGTATAAATCTTTATTTGGCATTGGACATATTACCCTACATGGCATATATATATATATATTATAATAAATTTTCACACTATAACCCTAATATTGGGTATTAACACAAATAATTAAACTATGTTATTCATTAAATAATTAACTAATAATATAGATTCCTTGTAGTTTTAACAATAAATACAATATATTATATTTTTTTTTTAACCTTGACTTTATGTGGAATAAATCTGTTTCTCTTGAATTATACTTTTAATAAGACTTGAGTTATATATTTATATATAAATAAAAGACACATTAAAAATGAGTTTTTTCATTGTTATTCAGTTATGAATTAATATATAAGATACACACGTTTATCAATTTTTAGAAAAATTACTTCAAAAAGTATACTTAATTATGCTTTCTTAATTAGTTAGCAATATAAGCAAATTTAAACGGATAATACTTACAAATTAACCTCTTCAAAATAATATAATTTTGTTCTTTCTTGATTATATTATTTTAGTCTTATTTTTATCTTTCATTTTTAGAATTTTTTTATTAATATTGTTAGAATAAATCAAATTAAACTGTGTTTTCAATTAATTAAGAATATAAATATTAAACATTTTTGTGTTGGAATTTACCGGAAAACAATAAAATAAATAGAATTTATAAAGAAGTAAAAGTAAAACTGAAATTAATGGATGCAGCATTAGTATATATTTTTATTTATCATCAATTTAATGTATATACAATAAAAGATACTTATTATATTAGAAACGAATGTACTTTTGAGTGTTGGTTTGTTTGAAAAAAGATAATGAAAATAAATGAAACAAAAAAAATTAAAAATTAAAAGAATGTCTAATGATAACTTTAATGAATTTCTTAGATTAAATGAAAATTAAGGATTAATTGCGAAACTTCTTTAAGAACATAAAACCCTCCATTTTATTCTGTAGATTACATTTGATTAATTTTGGAAGAAAAATATTTGATCAAATTATTATTATTTTTTAAATTAAACTAATATAATTTAATTTATTTGAGTTTGAATGGTCTTCATTTTCAAAAAAACATACAGCTATTAAATTAATTAATGAAATACACAAAGTATTAAACAAACATCAAATTTTAAATATAACTCATAACACAGTACAAGTATATATTAAAAATATAAGTTAAAAGTAATTAATCTTACAATCTCTCAGACCAAATATATATAACAGATAATAAATTTTAATTCATAAAAGTTTTTTAGTACATATTAACATGTAACTATTCAATAATATTAAGTGCAGAATTTGATTTATATTTGATCATTTATCAACATAGGATACAAAACTTGATCAAATCCAATGATTTTTTTTTCTTCTTCTTTTGATTTGTTCAGTTATTGACCATTTCTTTTTTTAATGTTTATCTTTAATTAAATTTGTTGTTGAAAGTTTAAGTTTTAGTCCTACGCTAATAGCTCAAACACTGTAACAACTAGATAAAGAACAATGTAGTGAAGGGAAGTAAAATCTATTAATATTATGCTTTTGAAAAAATGAAAATAAAATAAAAATTAATAAAACCTATTATTATTTATTTCACTCATTAACTTCATTTTTTTTTATTTCCAATTAAGGGTAAACGAGATTTTGTTTCATTTTATAGTATCATATCTAAACAAAAAATCGATATTTGATTTCATTAAGTTTCATTTTCATTTCATTTCATATTAATTGAAAGAAGATTTCAACCCTAATTGGTTAACTTGCCTCCAAATGTAGATGATGATAAACAATGGAAGTAGTTGAATATGAGATGAAAAATAAAATATAGTTATGAAGAGACTTTAATATTAAATTGGTGAATGGAATAATAAATCAAAATTAGGGAAGTGCATTTACCTAGTGATTTTTTGAGACTTGATATAAAATTAAGACTTTTCTTTTGTCGCATAAGTAAATATTGAATCAATTGCAAATTAGAATGTTTGAAAGGGAAGTTAAATTAGGATTATGTGTTTCCTTTATTTATTTATTTATATATATATATATATATAATATACATCATGTTTGGGTTACTAACAAAAAACATAACTCTCAGGTACACTAAAAGATGAATTCTTTATAAAACATGAATTTTCTTGATCAACAAATAATCTTAAATATCCCATATATTACATATTTATTAATATTGCTGCATCAAAAATTGTGTGAAAAAGACTTGTGACAATTTATCCTTTGAATACAGATTCAATTAAATGAGTCTTGATAAAGTTAGGCTTTTGTCTCACTAAATTATTGGATTGAAGAATAAAATTGAATGAGTGAAAAAAAAATTTAGATTAAGGTGTAAAAATAAGAAAAAAAATTAAATAATTTTATTTATTATTAATAATTTTTTATTATTTTAATAATATATATTTTTAAATATTAATTTTTTTAATATAATAATTATGTTCTAAACATATATTTTACATAATATATTGTATTTACAACATAACATTATAACCTAATATTTTATAATATTATGTTATAATTGATTAGGTAGAAAGCATAATTGAATAAAATATGTATGATTTTTTTTATAAACTTTCCTATTGTAGAATTGAAAGAGTGAAGATTTAAATTTGTCTCAAATTGCATTTTATTTTTTTCAATTTTTGTGGAATTATCGTATGTACACTCGTGAACAGTAAATCTTAAAAAATAAACATAGTATAAATTTTATTAAAGACTCCTATACTAATTTATCTCAAGATTTAATGATATGTTTCATTGCCAAATTAACTAATTTTAATATTATGATAAAATATCATAATATAATAAAATAAAATAAAATGAAACATGAAAGCAGCAAAATCTATCTAATAAGATTTACTTTGGTCTTTGAAAAATACAGTATTACATTAAATCACAGTTGATTTTGTTAGTCATAGAAACTTCTATTTGATTGAAAAATACACGTCTATTTTTATCGAGCATGAAAACTTAACCTAAATGTACAAACCGTCATCTCCTAATAATGAAAGACAACAAGATCGATGCCAAAGACCATAATTCATGCCTAAAATGAATGGCAATCCTTCAGAACACGAGTTCATTATTTCAGCATCCTAACTTTGTATTTCTTTTATGAATTTAAATTGGAAAAAAGAAAATAAAAGGTAGAGTGGGTGCGCTTGGGAACATGCATTTTGTTGTTTTATCAATAAAAGAATAACACACAAATGATGCAATGAAAATAGTATAATGAGAAAGAAAAAGAAATGAATAAAATAAGAAGAAACCTTAAAGGGTAGGAAAATGACTAAATTTAGAAAAATGGTGTGCAGGACTCTACAGTGTAACATTACAGCACTACACGGCATGGGCTCATTTGTTGGTTTATGTCAGTTATTGTTGTGATGATCCAAAGATGTGATCCTGAGGGAGTGACAGTGCCATGAATTCAAACCCAGAATATGGCATGGAATGGAAACTATTCTTTTTATTTTTTCTCTTACTTTTTAGTCTCACACACCCTCTTCCATTTTTTCAGCTCAACCATGACACAGATTTGAGGACTGCACGTGACACCCATAACTCACTTTCTTGTTCCTCTGTTATTATTATTATTATATTATTACAACTATTATTCTCTTATCATCCCAAATCCAAGGCATGGGACGGCTATCCAATCACAGTGAATTACCCCACAAATATTAATAAAAAAATAACCTTTCTTCCTTTCACTTCCACACATTTCTTCCACTCTACGCACTCCTTTTCCCTCGTTAATCGATGAGTAATATTATATGTTTTTATTGCATCTTCCCATGACCTTCAAATTTGACAATATTAAAGTTGCTCCAATTGGTTGAAGTTCAGAGATAGCGACCAGTAATAAGAGCCAATAAGATTAATTTAAGAGGGAAGAAAGAGAAAGAGAAAAAAAGAAAAGAAAAAGATAATTAGATTAGATTAGATGAGATTAAGAATTATTAGGTTTAGTTGGAGAAATGTGAGTAAGCTAAATTGGGAGGCGTAATGAAATCCGAAATGGAAGGTGAGTGTTGAAAGCACGCGATGAAGTGAAAGAAGGGGGCAATAGGCATAGTAAAACCTCCCATCCATGATCCACAACTGTCCTTATTGTCTGTTTTAGGAACCAACAACAACTCCAAGCCCACTTGCTCATTTTACTTTACTTTTTTTATATCTTCAACCCATCTCCCTGTAAAACCAAATCTAATACTATTTTCTCACACTTCAATATTAAAAAATACTTTTTTTCTCATCAAAATTCATTTAAATATATCCATAATGTAAATTTTTAGGTAAACTATGAATATCTGTTTACTCCTCCAACTTACTACTATTCATATCCTTTCCAAAAAGTATTGAAATTGTGTTGTATACCCCCACTCACCTTGTTGAATTGCTTTTAACATATAAAAATATAGAAGGGAAAATGATAGTCTTTTTGTAAAATAATAAATGTTCATCTTTGTTTATTGGCCACTCATTAATATCGGAAGCATTTAACTGTTGAATGAATAATGATTATTTTGTTTAATATTTTTTATTATTTTAATCTTAGTTCGTTCCCCAGTAACTCCCATATTCACATTCACATGGTGGTGGAAGTGGGTACTATAAAAATGATATCTTTATGGCATGGCGGTCCCTGGTCACAGTTGTGGTGAGTTTGAAGAGGGAGTTGGGTTCCATGGAGAGGGAAGGGAGACATGGGTGTTGTTTCCCACACCTATTTTCTTTATTTTAACCCTTAGCTTCTGTTCTCCTCATTGCTTCCTTCCTTTTCTTCTTCTCACTCTTTCCCTTTCGAGGTTCATTTCCTTTCCACACTTTCCTTTTTTTCTCCACTCTCTATTCTCCTGATTTTGCTTTTTACTTTTCTCCTTCCTCCTCCTCCTCCTCTGTGCTATCCTGTTTTTTCTTCCCCCGTATATGCTATCCTATTGACTTTGCTCTTTTTAATGTTTCGTGTTTTTGTTTTATTGGAATTGTTTTGTCGGCTGTTAGTTGTTCATTGTATTGACGTACAGCATGATCAATTTTCTTGAAAATTAAGAATAATAGTGGCGAGTATTATTCTATCAGTAAGCATGTAGAGTTGGGTGATTGGGTTGTTGTTGTTGTTCAGAATTTACACATAGGCTCTAGAGAAGAGATAAACAATAATGATGTGTATCTATTCACCTGAGGTGTGGGGATAGTTGGTATTCTATCATTGGGTAATGGAATAAGTTATTTGTAGCACGTTAGCCTTTGGAAATTTTATTGTATCGAAAAGATGTTGGAAATTTGTTCTTCTCTTGTTGAATTGTTACATGAGTAGGAGCAGAGAGATTGGCATTGGAGTAAATTTATAATAGATTTAACATGTTTCCAGAGGTTCTTATATGATTCCGATTAACTTACTCGTTTTATATTTACATTTGCAGTGCAGTTTGGAGTGAAAAATGTCTTCCTCAAGGCCTAGCCAATCGTCCAGCAATTCAGGGAGATCAAGACATAGTGCTAGGGTTCTTGCTCAGACAACTGTAGATGCAAAGCTCCATGCAACTTTTGAGGAGTCTGGTAGTTCCTTTGACTACTCCAGTTCGGTGCGTGTCTCTGGTACAGCTGATGGAGTCAATCAACCAAGGTCTGATAAAGTTACAACAGCTTACCTCCATCACATACAGCGAGGCAAGTTGATTCAGCCTTTTGGATGCTTGTTGGCTTTAGATGAGAAAACTTGTAAGGTCATTGCATACAGTGAGAACGCTCCTGAAATGCTGACCATGGTTAGTCATGCTGTCCCCAGTGTTGGTGATCACCCTGCCCTTGGCATTGGCACTGACATAAAAACTCTATTCAGTGCACCTAGTGCTTCTGCATTGCAAAAGGCTCTAGGATTTGCGGAGGTTTCACTTCTTAACCCCATTCTTGTTCATTGCAAGACCTCTGGGAAGCCCTTTTATGCGATTATTCATCGTGTTACTGGCAGTTTGATCATTGACTTTGAGCCAGTCAAGCCTTATGAAGTTCCCATGACTGCAGCTGGTGCCTTGCAGTCTTACAAGCTTGCTGCCAAAGCAATTACCCGGTTACAATCTTTGCCTAGTGGGAGCATGGACAGATTATGTGATACAATGGTTCAAGAAGTTTTTGAACTTACAGGATATGACAGGGTGATGGCTTATAAATTCCACGAGGATGACCATGGGGAGGTGATTGCTGAGATAACAAAGCCAGGCCTTGAGCCATATTTGGGTTTGCATTATCCTGCCACTGATATTCCCCAGGCTTCACGCTTTTTATTTATGAAGAACAAGGTCCGTATGATAGTTGATTGTCATGCAAAAAACGTGAAGGTTCTTCAAGATGAAAAACTCCCATTTGATTTGACTTTGTGTGGTTCCACCTTAAGGGCTCCTCATAGTTGTCATGCTCAATACATGGCAAACATGGATTCAATTGCTTCCCTGGTTATGGCAGTTGTAGTCAATGACAACGAAGAAGATGGGGACACTGATGCTGTTCAGCCACAAAAGAGGAAGAGACTTTGGGGTTTGGTAGTTTGCCATAACACTACTCCCAGGTTTGTTCCCTTTCCTCTAAGGTATGCTTGTGAATTTCTGGCTCAAGTATTTGCCATCCATGTGAACAAAGAAATAGAGTTAGAATATCAGATTATTGAGAAGAATATCCTGCGCACGCAGACACTCTTGTGTGATATGCTGATGCGAGATGCACCCCTTGGAATTGTATCACAGAGCCCTAATATTATGGATCTAGTGAAATGTGATGGAGCTGCCCTCTTATATAAGAACAAGATATGGAGGTTAGGAGTGACACCAAGTGAATCCCAGATAAGAGAGATAGCTCGGTGGTTGTCTGAGTACCATATGGATTCCACTGGCTTAAGTACGGATAGCTTGTCTGATGCAGGCTTCCCATTGGCTCTTTCTCTGGGTGATATTGTGTGTGGAATGGCAGCTGTCAGAATAACTTCAAAAGACGTAGTATTTTGGTTTCGCTCGCACACTGCTTCAGAAATCCGATGGGGTGGTGCAAAGCATGAAGCTGGAGAAAAAGATGATGGTAGGAGGATGCATCCAAGATCGTCTTTCAAGGCTTTCCTTCAAGTTGTGAAGGCAAGGAGCTTGCCGTGGAAGGACTATGAAATGGATGCTATTCATTCCTTGCAGTTAATACTGAGAAATGCATTCAAAGATACTGAGAGTACAGATTTACAGACAAATGCAATTAATACAAAACTAAGTGATTTGAAGATCGAAGGAATGCAGGAACTGGAAGCAGTTACAAGCGAGATGGTTAGGCTGATTGAAACAGCAACAGTGCCTATTTTGGCAGTTGATGTCGATGGGCTGGTCAACGGGTGGAACATAAAAATTGCTGAGTTGACAGGTCTTCCAGTTGGTGAAGCTATAGGAAAGCATTTACTTACACTTGTTGAGGATTCTTCGACTGATAGAGTCAAGAAGATGCTTGACTTGGCCCTGCTAGGTATGTCTTTCTCATATCCTTGTCTATACTCTTATTTTTCTTTATTTTTCAAGCCTTATCATCCATAAGCAAAAGCTTGAAAACGAGTTAGTGTGTCTTTTTTCTATTTAGCTATGAGCAAATGAGCTATCATGTTCCCTAAAGCCTCCCATGAATCTTGCATTGATGAAGAATTCTCAGAAGAAAAGTGTCTTGTTGACAGCTTCATTCAGTTTTGTGTCCTTGCAATACTTGGGAAGAAATGGAACACCCTAGGATTTCTGTGGTCTTTTTTATTTTGGGGGCTCGTTGGGAGGAATTGATGCAATTTCTGATACAATAGAATTAGATTCTTTTAACCTGCTGTGCATATTTCTAAATTGTTGCTTTGTTCTGTTAATTAGGTGAAGAGGAGAAGAATGTTCAATTTGAGATCAAATCATTCGTGTCTAAGATGGATTCTAGTCCTATTAGTTTAGTAGTAAACGCTTGTGCAAGCAGGGATCTTCGAGATAATGTTGTTGGTGTTTGCTTTGTGGCCCATGATATAACTGCTCAGAAGAATGTCATGGACAAATTCACCCGTATTGAAGGTGATTACAAGGCAATTGTACAGAACCCAAATCCATTAATCCCCCCTATATTTGGCACAGATGAATTTGGCTGGTGTTGTGAGTGGAATCCAGCTATGTCGAAGTTAACTGGATGGAAGCGAGGGGAGGTGATGGATAAAATGCTTTTGGGAGAGGTTTTTGGCACCCAGATGTCTTGTTGTCGTCTAAAGAATCAAGAAGCTTTTGTTAATTTTGGCATTGTACTTAATAAAGCCATGACTGGTTCGGAAACAGAGAAGGTTGCTTTTGGTTTCTTTGCTCGGAATGGCAAGTATGTAGAATGCCTACTTTCTGTGAGTAAGAAGTTGGACGTAGAGGGCCTAGTTACTGGGGTCTTCTGCTTCTTACAGCTAGCTAGCCCAGAACTCCAGCAAGCATTACATATTCAGCGCCTATCTGAGCAAACTGCCTTGAAGAGATTGAATGCATTAACTTACATGAAAAGGCAGATCAGGAATCCTTTATGTGGAATTATATTTTCCCGGAAAATGTTGGAGGGTACTGAATTGGGAACGGAACAGAAACAACTTCTGCACACTAGTGCTCAATGCCAGCGGCAGCTTAGCAAAATTCTTGATGACTCAGATCTTGACAGCATCTTAGACGGGTATGATGCGTGAATGTTGTTATTTTTTCCCCTTATTTACAAATTCATGTGGTGTGAAGAGTTTATCAGTAGGAGCTCCTATAAAAAAAGCAAAGAAATTCCTATTTGAAACCTCATTGAAACTTCAAGACTAGATAGTTAACCTCTTTCGTGAAAATAAACTCCAAAAAAATTACTAGTATAACACAATTGATATTTGGGTGTTTGTTGATATCATGTTTTGTTGATCTCATAGTTCTTGTTATGTAGTTTTGTCCTGTTTTGTTAGGGTGTTACCTAATATAGAATATCCAATTATTAGCATTTTTGAAAGCAGGCATCAAAGGTGGATGCTTACTTTTCATTTACACTGTGTTTTCGAAGTCAATATGTAGTGCTAGAGTAATTGTGTGTAAAAAATTATGAATGCACAAACACGACAAAAAAAATAGACAGTTTCATTCATTTATTTGTCTTGGCATCTTCCATAACAGTTTTATAACCCTTCTCTCCCTTATGTTTAACAGTTACTTGGATCTTGAGATGGCTGAATTCACTCTGCATGAAGTAATGGTTGCCTCCCTTAGTCAAGTTATGACAAAAAGTAACGGAAAGAGTATCCGAATAGTCAATGATGTTGCAGAACAAATTGTAATGGAAACTTTATACGGTGATAGTCTAAGGCTTCAGCAGGTCTTGGCTGACTTCTTACTTATTTCCATCAATTTCACACCAAATGGAGGTCAGGTTACTGTAGCAAGCTCTCTAACCAAAGAACAGTTAGGGAAATCCGTCCATCTTGTTAAGTTAGAGCTCAGGTAACTGTTCCACGCTTAGCTATTTGAAATTCATTCATTTGATTTATCTGAGTATGCTATTTGCATTCATGTACTGCGTATGTGATTTAAATGCCAAGAGAAAACAATGTGACATGAACTGATGCATGATTAACATAAAGAACTTGCTTTATAACCATGATTTACAGCTTAACTTAGTTTGCTTTACAACATAAAGACCTAACTAGTGTTTATTTTTGGTATTTATGTAGCATAACACATGGTGGGAGTGGGGTGCCAGAAGCATTACTGAACCAAATGTTTGGAAATAATGGACTAGAATCGGAGGAGGGTATGAGTCTACTGATCAGCAGAAAGCTGCTGAAACTCATGAATGGAGATGTTCGCTATCTTAGGGAAGCAGGCAGATCAGCTTTTATCCTCTCTGCTGAACTTGCTGCAGCCCATAATTTGAAAGCTTAAAGTTTTGGAAAAAGAATAAGATGATGCAACACAATCTCTTTTGTACATCATAAAGAGGAAGGAGCTAGAAATTAATTGCATCAAATGTAACTCTAATTTGTTTCACGTTTCCTTAACTACTTCTTGTAACGCACGTTGTAGATAATGTATTATTAATCTTATTCCCATTCCTTGACCTATTCTCAGTCCAGCTTTTCCTTATTTATTCCTTCAGCAATCAGCAATCAGCAATCATCATGAATCATTTGTTGCAAAATGAAACGTTGAAACCTATCCTTCTCTATACTTTTTAGCCATGGTTTTCTTCCTAACTTCGTTTCTGCATTCAGCCGTATAAGTTGTCTTAACTTTATTGGTTTGCACATTTATTACACATAGTTTGTATTTGTGGATACAGTTTTATTTATCTGCTAGTCATGTTTCTTTTATGTAGCGAACATATTGTACAATATTACAACTAATGATGATCAATGACAAAAAAAAATCTTAAAAGCTAAATCTTACAAAGTTGCAAGTGAATACTAAAACATAGACGGAATTGCGTTTTCGCAGTTTGGTTTCCAGTGTAAAATAGCTGCTATTAAGGAAATATCACGTTAGAATTGATAATATTAGATCTACATAAGAACAAATTATAAATGTTCTGAAATATTAACTATTAATTTCGAATTTGAGATTTGGAAATAAACTTTAAAAAGTGAAGAATAAAATGACTTGAAAGTAAAAATGTAAAAATATAATGTATTGAAAATTTCTAAATTTAAAAATTGAAATCAATAATATAAAATCATAGAGAAAGTAATGAGAAAGTCACCTATAGGATATGAAGTGAATGATTAAAATAGACAAACACATGAAAGTTATTTGTTATTGTAAAGAACTTATCATTTTAAAGAAACAATAATAAAAAAATATAATACATGAGAAGTTTTTTTTTTTATCTATTAAAAACTCAATAAAAGATTGAAGTATGTGTAATAAAAAAATATTAAATACATAGAATAATTATGAAAGAAAAAAATAAGTTATTAAGAGGTGTTATAATAAATAATATTTTTGTAATTTTCTGTGGTCCTATGATTTATACATAACATAAGATTTTTATTTATTTAAATTAGAGATGTTAATTGGGTTAGATGACCAAATGATTTAATTCAATCCATTGAATTAGGTTTATTATGATTGGATCAAATATAATTTAATGAAATCTGATTAATTTTTTTCCGTATTAAATTTTAAATATTGAACTGAAATTCAACTCAATTTAATTTAACTAAAATTATTAAATAATATTAATTAAAAATAAATATAATTATTATTTAGTTTATTTAATTATTATATTAATTAAATTATTTTTTTTAATTATTAAATTATACAGATATTAAATCATATAATTTATTAAAAAAAATTATTTTAAAAATTATATATATTTTTTAAAATTAATAACCCAATTGACCCATCCAACCCAACTCCATCAAGGATGAATTGAATAAAAAAATTAAAAATCTAATCCAGATCATTTTTTTTATTAATTTTGATAACAAGATTAATAAAACCTTAATCAAATTCGTATAATTCCTAATTTAAATATCTTTTATTTCTTTATCATTCATAATTTCTCCCAATCTTTTTAATTAAATATTTTGCACTAAAAGTCCACCCTTAACCTAGCTGCATTGAAAATTTGTAATATTTTGACTAATATTTCCCAAACTATGTGCTCAATTGAAAATGCTGCATTTAAAGGAAAAAGACCTCCCTTTTTATTCATCTTATGGGCCAAGCCTTTGAAAATCTGGTGTAACGGGCTTGGCTTCAAAAACTCCCATTTGGAATAAAGATAAAAAAAAGTCAAAATTTGGAATGTGGAAAAGTGAAGAGAGAAGAAGATAAAAACCAAGTTTGCTTTAACACCTTAACCTAGACGAACCTCTTAAGGAGCTACCAACATACTTGTCTGTCGTATCTTTTTACCGTTAAACTATCGGAGCATGGACATCAAAACCTTTGCTTTCGCCGCATCTTCTCCGCCGTTACAGGTAATCGCCGCCGCCAAGCTCGCCGGAATCTCTCCCTCGATTGATACTTCTCTCTCTCCTGACTCAGCCCCTACATTTCTCTTCTCCGATGGGTACATTCCGATCTCCTCTCTATTTATTTACTTCTGCAAATTCTTCAACTTTTGACATCCCCAAGTTCATCTTCAAATTCTTAGACTGTTCGCACCCCCTATGTTTTTTTTCTCTAGCACTGGTTAAATGCCTCAATATGAAGGGTCAGAAACATCGTATTTTTTATGTGTATTGAAGTTTGTTTTCAATCCTGGATGTCTGCCAATTATATATATTTTTTAAAAATTAAATTTTTAAGTCCCCCTTTTGTGTAGGATACTTGTAGTACGTTTATGATGTAGTGTGATGTGGGTTTCAAGTTGAATATTTACACGATTTTCATCTCCGAGTGGTTACGCTTTTAAATGGATTATGGCAATGTTCAATATGGTTCTTGTCTCTATTGTACTAATAATATCTGTAAATAGAGAGAAAAAAAGGGTTTCTGTGATGGCTAGATATTAACCCCTATTCTCCTACGAGCAGTGCACCCCTTTCTTCTATCTATTATTAGTTGATGAGTGCATTTTCTTTGCAGGCTAAAGTTGCAAGGAGCATATGCTCTCCTACGTTATATTGGGCGAGTTGCCAGTCTTCCCAATTTCTATGGGCAAAATGCATTTGAATCTAGCCAGGTGATTTTCTTTGTGTAACATAATATAATAATGCATAGAGTCCTTGAAGATGTTTTAGTGAAAATGGAAGGATGAGTATTTTTCATGAAAACTATATAATGTAGCTTTAGATTAATATCTTGAATCGTTTTTCAAATAGTTCTTTTGTGTGGTGTCTTTTCGCATCTAGTTGTGAACTCATTTTCATCTTTTTTCCTCATTTCCCTTCTTTTTTTTCAGATTGATGAATGGCTGGAGTATGCTCCTATCCTCTCATCAGGCCCTGCTTTTGAGAATGCATGCAAATATATAGATGAGTATTTGGAGAAGCGCACATTTTTGGTTGGTTATTCTTTGTCAATTGCAGACATAGCAATCTGGGCGGGTCTTGCAGGTAAAGCTTTTTTATGACATCTATTGTCTTGGGGATACTGCTAGGTCATTTTTTATACAACGTGACTGTGGAAGAGAAAATCATTGTGTTTATGATTGCACTTAGAGGTTATGGCTTTGTTGTACCCATGCCAGCAAATTAGATATATCAATCAATGCAGGATCTACTAGGTTTAATTTGTAGCTCTGTGTCTTTTGGACGTAGGAACTATACTGTGGCTGATAATTTTACATAATGCTGTGGCACTGTGTAGCTAAAAATCTTCTCTTCCACTTCTCTATTTTTATCATGTTAGCTTGGCAGCCAATAGATTCTTCAGCCTTTATTCAGCTATAATGATGGCCTGTGTTATTACCCACAATTCAAATAGATTCTATATGTGCTATTGTTTTTCAGGTTCTGGAAAGAGATGGGAAAGTCTAAGGAAGTCAAAGAAATATACAAATCTTGTACGATGGTTCAATTCAATAGTGACAGAACATGGTTCTGCCTTGAATGAAGTCACGTCAGTATATGTTGGCAAAAGAGGATCGGGAGAGCCAACAGCAAACAAGTTAAAAGACCAGTCAGTAATCACCGATAGAGTGAAGAATGCGAATGGGGATGTATCTGAGAATAACAAAGGAGGAAGCAAACCTTCAGTAGAAATAGATCTTCCAGATGCTGAAGTTGGAAAAGTTCGCTTGCGATTTGCACCTGAACCAAGTGGCTATCTTCATATTGGACACTCAAAAGCAGCTCTGTTAAACAAATATTTTGCTGAGAGATACCAGGGTCAAGTTATTGTGCGTTTTGATGATACTAATCCTGCTAAAGAAAGCAATGAATTTGTGGACAACCTGGTGAAAGATATTGAAACATTGGGCATTAAATATGAAGAAATTACATATACATCAGATTACTTCCCTGAGTTGATGGAAATGGCTGAAAAATTAATTCTACAGGGTAAAGCATATGTTGATGACACTCCACGTGAACAAATGCAAAAAGAGAGAATGGATGGCATAGAATCTAAATGCAGAAATAATAGCGTGGAGGAGAACTTAAAATTGTGGAAGGAAATGATTGCAGGAACAGAGAGGGGCTTGCAGTGTTGTGTCCGTGGCAAGTTGGATATGCAGGACCCAAACAAATCACTTCGAGATCCTGTTTATTATCGTTGCAATCCAATGCCTCATCATAGAATTGGATCCAAGTATAAAGTGTATCCAACTTATGATTTTGCTTGTCCATATGTTGATGCTAGAGAAGGAATCACGCATGCCCTGCGATCAAGTGAATACCATGATCGCAATGCTCAGTATTACCGGATTCAAGATGACATGGGTCTTAGAAGAGTTCTCATCTATGAATTCAGCCGGTTGAATATGGTCTACACTCTCCTCAGCAAGCGAAAGCTTCTGTGGTTTGTACAAAATGGGAAAGTTGATGGATGGGATGATGCACGGTTTCCTACAGTGCAAGGAATTGTGCGTAGAGGTTTGAAAATTGAAGCACTGATTCAGTTTATTGTTGAGCAAGTACGTAAAATCTTACTTTCATTTACTAAATAAAGAAAGAAGGATGCATTGTCTTTCAAATTAGAAATGATGAGTAGAATGTGTTAAACAATGGTTGTGCATTTATTTTTGTGTATGCATTCTTATATTGATCATATGCTTACGAATGTTAATGACTCTTCTCTGATACTTGTATAGGGGGCATCAAAAAATCTCAATCTCATGGAATGGGACAAGCTCTGGACCATTAATAAGAAGATTATTGACCCTGTCTGTCCTAGACACACTGCTGTCATTGCAGACAGACGTGTGTTGTTGACTCTCTCTGATGGTCCTGAGAAACCATTTGTCCGCATCATACCTCGACACAAGAAATATGAAGCTGCCGGAGATAAAGCTACAACTTACACTAAAAGGATCTGGATTGACCATGTTGATGCCGAGTCTATATCAGCAGGTGAGGAGGTAACACTGATGGATTGGGGAAATGCCATCGTGAAGGACATAGAGAAAGACCAGGATGGAAATATCACAGGGTTAAGTGGTGTTTTGCATCTTGAAGGATCTGTGAAGACAACCAAATTGAAACTCACTTGGCTACCTGAGATAGAGGAACTAGTTAGCCTGACATTGGTGGAGTTTGATTACCTAATTACAAAGAAAAAGGTATGTGTTCATCCAGTTATTTTAGCCCATTGGTTTCTATCACTAAAAATATAGAAAATATACATTAAGAAAAATATAGGTGTTGTTTGGTTTGAGAATTTTTTGTCTTTTACTTTTAATTACGCAGTTGCCAACTTATTTACTCTTTGTTTCTTGTTTTCCAAAGTTTGTGTTAGAAACAGTGAAAACAATAAAAGTTGTTTGCACTATTTCCTGCAAAAGTCTTTGAAAATAGAAAACAAAGTCCAACAAGGTGATATTTTTAATTAAAATTTTATGAAAGTAAACAGCATAATAGTAACTTTAATTTTTGTTAATGTTTTGTTTATATATAGTTTGTATCTTATCTTTAGTAGAAGCCAAATCATAGTGGTCGGGTGAATCTATTAACATTGGGTTGAAACTTGAGACATTTACTTCTAAAACTGTCCTATGAAAGAGAGTTTTTATTGTCTATATGATCTGCTGAATTGACAGGATAGATAGAATAAGCTACCCAGTTAAGCTTTATAATATTTGTGGTGCATGCACGGAATAATATCCAGATATAACTCTTAACCAGGGGTAGGTTAAAACTGGATAGTATAAGAAACTAAACATCATTCATAGCCAGCCACTAACATCAATCACCACCATTCATAGCTCTGCTACTTCTTAGTACTACTACGAAAACTATTGTTGCGACCATCACCCCACTTCCCTGAAGAAAAAACATTTTTTATCTATGTGGATATTTGTCTAGACCATTAGCACTGTCCCAATTTCATTTGCAATCACTACTATTAATAAAATTGTGTTATTAACAGTAGTAATACTTTGTTATTCTTTGGTTGCAGCTTGAAGAAGGGGAGGATTTCATTGATGTGCTTAACCCATGTACCAAAAAGGAGACTTTAGCATATGGAGACTCCAACATGCGAAATCTTCAGCGTGGAGATGTATTGCAACTTGAGAGAAAGGGATATTTCAGGTGTGATGCACCCTTCATTCGTCCCTCACAACCTATTGTGCTATATGCAATCCCTGATGGCAGGCAGCAGACATCTTTGAAGTGATATTTTTGACCTTAAAAATGTTTGGAACATAACCCACATTCACACTCAGCCTTGTTGTAATGAGGATAACAACTTTGTGGAACTATTTTTATGTTTACCAGCACACTGTATTATGTTTATAAGCAAACCATTATAAGTGCATTATTGACTAGCAATTGGATAAGTCTTTGTTTTTATCTTTCTTTTGGGAGAAATTGCTGTATTTATGGAAATGTTACCACTCATTTTACGTTTGTTGCTTAAGCCGAAACACTTGACTTGAAGCGATAAAGAATCATTTATAGTTGCTGGATTATTAGCCTAGAATGTTATCCTCTCTATCTTTCAGAGGAACGAAGATAAAAAGTAAACGAATTTGAATTGAAAAGGAAATTAAATGTGAGAAAATGTAGAATGCTTTAAAAAAATTATTTAAATTTTCTCTTCAATTAAAAAAATATATATCGTTATTATTTTTTTTTTTTCTTCTCATCTAAGGGATGTTTGTGAGTGGGGGTTTTCTAACGGTTACAAACTTTACAGAATTTTAAAATATTTTTTATTACCACTTATTAAAGACAATGAAATACATTTAAATATTTTAGGTAAAATAATATAAGATTTCAAAATTTTACATATTAAAATAATCTATTAGTATTGAAAAATTATGCGCCATTTAAGTTGGTACAATTTTAGTGGCTCTGGTACAAGGAAGCTTCCGGTGATTAAAAATTCGCCTTCAAATTTAAGATGGAGTAATGTAGTTGCCAAACATGCAATCATCTTTCAAATTTAAATTATTAAACAAATGAATGTGCCTTTCCCACTTGCTCTCATTCTTCTCCTTTATGAGTTGTTCCAACCATGAATTACAAAGTGACAAGAGATTAAAAGAGATGATAACAAGCATTCGACAAAGAGAAATTATTACATCATTCAGATTACTTTATCTCGAGTAATCTTTAAGAATTACGTGACATATAATCATGTGTTTCAAGAGATAATTTGATCCAGAATCATGTAATAATTTATCCTTGACAAGACACAAGATAACCAAACCAACATAGTGGTTTTTACTTTTTAGGTGCAAGCCTAGACTTCATTTTCTCAACCTCCTTGGTTCCAACCTGGAAGGTCTTGGTCAAGACATGGTCTGGAACTGATGGTGTGGCAGCAAACAAGGTTCTAGCGATCGACTGTGTCCCCGGAAGTTGGCTGTTGAAGGCTGAAATGACAGCAGCAGGTACATTGGCATTGTTCTGTTGGAAGTGAACCAAGCCTTTTGGGAACACAAATATTTCACCCTTGCTAATGGTCTTTGATATGAGCACATTGGCAGTGGTTATAAACCCCACATCTAGTTGCCCTTCAAGCACAAAAACAATCTCAGTGGCACGTGGGTGAGTGTGAGGAGGGTTGATGCCATCTGGGGCATAGTCAATTCTTGACAGAGAGACACCAAGTGTGTTGAGTCCTGGCACTTTCTCAACGTTGGCTCCAGTCACCAATGAGCCAAAGGTGTTGTTGGTGGGTCCTGGTGTGGCTAGTATGTTGGAAAAGAAATCTGAGGCATTTATCTCTGATGCTTGTTTGCAGGTGAATCCATTCACTTTCACACCTGTTTTCCATCACAGTCACAACCACTAAGTAATTACCATTAGATGTATTGACATTCTTATTCATCCTATTCAGACAATTTTTTCCCCTAAAAGACATTTCAAATTGATAAGTTTTAGCTAACCAGAACATGCTAAAGTACATCAAAATTAAACTCCTTAAACTATATTTAGAATAAGAAGTGTCTATCTTACACAATTGCACATGCCATCTGTGATGCAAGTGGAAATACTATACTAGAGTTAAAATGATTAAACAGTGGAGTCTGGGCAAAGCAAAATTAAGGTAGTAGGTAGAAGTGTTATGCCTTGGAGAGTGATGTTGAGTTAACGTGGTTCAAAGAAAACCAAACGAAGGAAAGAAAAAAAAGAATTGAAGAGTAAAGAGAAAGGATCAAATTTAATTATTCAAAGGGGAAAAAACCTGTTAAAAGAAAAAGATAGGAGGAAGAGAGATTCTTTTCACAGCATGTTTGAATAAAAAATTGGAGACTTATTTACAAACTGGCTTTTGTATCGGTAACTTTTCATTTTCTTCCATTTCAAACTGAATTGTAAGGTAAAATTGAGGCAAAAACACTAATCTTCAGATCCAAAAACTATTAAGAGAATTTTGTTTCAGTTTTATTTTTTGAACTATTTTAGGAGTCTTTTGAAATGAAAATCAAACATGTCCTTATTCTTTGTTGGATAAACAACATGCATGAAAATTTGCATACTCCTCTACTTGTATAATGAATAGAATTACAAAAAAGAAAACGAAAAATGAATAGAGTGGTGTGAAAGGAGGAGAACCTGAGGAAAGGTCAGCGACACAGAGGTCTTGAAGAGGGTTAGGATCTGATGAGATAGCGGTGGCTAAGAGAAGAGCCAAAGTCAGGAGAAGAACCAAGTTGGCCAGCTCCATGGTATGGTTAGCCATAATATACTATGACTGACGAGTGTTTGTTTATTAAATGAAAATAAATGCTATAAGGAGGCAGCCAGAAGAGACTTTGGAAGCCAATAAGTTAACAAAATGGAAATGAAAAGAAATCAACAAAGAAAACTAGTTAGTAGTTCCAAGTCTTGAGATTATCAAAGGTGGGGTTTGAGTATTTATAGCATGACAGATATCCAAGGTTTGGTTGCAGAGAAAATGAAAAATGGGCTATTTATTTCTTCAATTTTTGGTCACCCATGTTGTGTTGTTTCTTCAATTAAAAGAAAAGTTATCCAGATGGATCATCCTAAACCCAAGGCAAAGAAATACAAAGGCCCCAGAGGCCAGATCTTCGGGCCATGGTTTTGGTTTGGGCTCTTTTCAAGTTTGACTCTTTGCTTTCCTTCATCAAGAAAATTCTAAGTAGTTTTAGATTTAATGTTATCATCAGATCAGGGAAGTTCGAAGGTGTCTTTTTGGCAAACAGCAGAGATTTAATAGGAGAGGAATGGTTTTAATCTTCCCATCTTTAATAGTATTATTATTTACGTGTGAAAATAATGGTTTCCTGATGTAGCTATTAATTTTTAGATGCATAAATGGTACGAATGTAAAGACACGTTCTTATTTGACAGTGTGACATTAGAATCTATGCTAGTGACTGTTTCTTGTCTTTTAGTTTTTCTATTATACATCATTGCCATTCCTTGAAATTTAATACGGGGTTGAGTAGAGAGCAATATCTATATAACTTCATTTCTAATAAAATAATAAATTGGCAATTCATTCGCATTATTATTAGTGACTAAAAGCTTATCCAAAATGTAAACGTCTTAGCACATGAAGTTGACGAACATGTTAAAATGTTAAATGGTGGTGATGACTCGTGCGTTTATTCTTATGCGTTTCTTACCTCGAATTAAGTTAGAGCAAGGACTTGCCAGTAATCTCGTGCATTAATTGCATGGGAAAAGTCTTGTTACAGTGTGTTTGTGGGAACTAAAAATCTCTGCTGAGGGAAGATAAAGACACGGATTACCCTCCAAATTCAAACCCTACTACTCAAATGATTGGATTTCTTTTTCTCTTAATCACTGTCAGTTGTTCTCTTCATAAATTGTATGAATCGACATGCTTAATTTTTTAGGTTGCAAATATGAGCTTGTAAATTGTACATGTCGAGTTCTAACTACGAAGAAATTTATATAAAACAATTTTTTGTGTAAAACAATTAGTGATCTAGTCGATTACTATAATAGCTACCATCTAATTTGTTAGCGGACATGAACTTAACGGAAAATAGTTGCAGTTCCTCATTCGAAAAGCGGAAACGTCTCATGAGAGACAAAAAAAGAGAAGAAAAAACATAATAACATGAAAGTTGATTGATGACAAACCTCCAACTAAACTTCAATATCGGCCCCCACCCTCCTATGCTCGACAGAGCGCAGGCGGCGCTCACTCGATTATTGGGAGTTGTTGCTCCAATGTTTAATTATTTCCAGCACCAGATTTTACTTGAAGGTAAAATGTAAAATGCACAACTTGATAAATAATTTTTGTACAATATTTCCATTTGTACTGTAGAATATTGGAAAATTAATGACTTATCAGTTACCTTATTGCTTTCACTGATTGCCAATCGATATCAAAAACAAAATTTATCAACAATAAAGATCTCAAGCTATATAGACTTAACTTATTTTGGGCTTAAGTCCAGTAATTTTTTTTTTTTCATTATAGCAGTCATGAAGTTTTAACCATATTTTGACAATATTGCACGGGAAAATTTTGAGAAAGTTTCGGCCTAAGTTGGATGAAGACTTTGTATATATTGAAGGAGATATAATCAAATACCCATCTCAAAATAAAAAACATAATTAGATATTTGTTTAGTGCAGAAGCTTCTAACAACTTAATTTCTAGCAAATTACAACTACCGTTGGGTGCGTGCAAATATCCAGAATGGACAAAAGCAAGTGAAATGTCATGGGATGCAGCAGGAAAGGAGAAAGGTTAAACTATCTCTGTAAAATGAAATACCACATCTCAATTTGTCCCTATGTAAGAGGAAGAACTCTGTAGCTTAACATTAGTCAAGTTCCATAATCTACTTCACAAATAGTTTACAAGTTGGAAGACTACGCATCAGTATGGCAAAGTGATCCTCCTTCATGCTAACTGCAACAAACCAGGGGAAAATAGAGGCACAGTCACAGATATGAAGCATGCAAAAGGGGCAGTCATATAAATTGGCGATGAAAAAATTAAATGACATCCAGAACGCCAACCTTATCAAGACAGCCAACTATTTCTTCTTCCTACCACCACCCTTGGCCTTTTTGTTAGTCTCTTTAGAATTATTCCCAGGTGTTTCCTGTCCAAAAAAAGTTGTCAAAAGCACTGATCTACCAAACCATAACAGTAATTTGTTCGGGGGTGGTGCTTTGACTGCTTCCAGTATTTTGCATTGACTTAACATAGAAGTAATATTTTGTTCTAGTTATTATCAGCTTATATTTTTAGAAATGTTGCTTCATTGTGGTTAATCAGGAGTGTTTAAGAAAGGGGACCAACTCATTAATCAGGGCCTTGCCAAGTAGCCAATCTAAAATGTTAATGAGCATTTCAAGTACCCAACTCAAGCACAAGCAACCTAAAATGAGATATCTCCTTAACAAAGACGCAGAATAATGGACATTCAAATAATAAGATAGAACAAACTATCCAGTCCTTATTGTTTTTCTACCTAACCAATGAGACTTCATGCAAGTTCAAAATAGTAATTGACAAGATCCACAAGCCCAAAATGCTAAAGGAATTAAAAGTGAAGCCACAGACCATAAATTAAAGGTAAGAGATATACACTATTGGTAATAAAATATGGCTTGAGCATTGTAAGAAGGCTTGACTTAGTTTTCAAAAACTACTCATGCAAAATTAGTGGAAGAATCACTATAATACCAGAACACATTGTAAAACGCTGTAATTGATCATTCTGCAAAGTCACTGTAGTCGTGTGAACACTTATATGTTGGTTACTAAAAGATAGATTATGCATAAACACAGAATAACTTTGGAGGTTCACCAGGGATATTCAGCTTCAGGCACCAAAGCAGACACCTCTAGACAAGGTATGAACCTCGGAACCCAGATTAAACATTGGCAAGCTCAAGTTTCCATAAACCTTGGGCCTTGACCAGTTACAAGTTTGCAGAGAGAACATCTCATGCTCAATTGCTGGTTTGAAAGATCTAAGCATGCACTTGATTTCCTGTCATTAAGTGTAGCCAAAATTATCTAGCATGTCGATTTTAAGATTTCCAGTAAATATGGGGAAAAAAATTCCTGCTTTTGGTTCTTTTCTCTGATTTGCAAGTCCTCATATTATTTCTAGTGAAAAAACACGTGAACGAGAAAGGGGACTGAAGAGCTCCAAATCCACATTTGGGTGAAGATGATATGAGAAATATTTTGTTTGCCACAAAAAAGTTAATGCTTTTTTTTTCAGATTAATCCATATACAACGAAACAATAGTTCTTCATTTAGTTTCAGCCAGATAAATTGGGGAGAAAAACAGAATAACCGAATCACAGCCAACCCAAATTCTGACTAAAAGTGTTTTGGTGAAGAACTTGCCAAGTTTTCTTCAAAATTAAAATAATTCTGGATGTCCACATCTTGGGGACATGATAGACATGATGATGGATACATACCTTACGTTTGATTGGTACAGATGGATTTTCTGTCGGCTTAAAAAATGATTCCAATCTGTTGTTCCATAAAGAGAAAAAAGAGGAGTTAGGTAGGACAAGAAATGAGAAAGGTTTAACACTCATGTCCAATGACTTAAGAACCACTTACCGGCCTTGTGATGATTTGTTCTTTGCTGCTTTAATTTTTTCTATTGCCTGCCGTTCATACAAAAATCATATAAATTTTCTGAAGAGGCAATTGAAATCCTACTCAAGTAAAATCCAAAATAATACAGTTTAGAGCTCTAAATACCTTAGTCACTCTATCACTGTTGAAGCCATTCTCATTTACCAGAAATGTCATTAACCCCTGTAAAAAGGCAACACAATGCAACCTAATTATATTGCTAAAGAACACAATATATATATATATATAGAGAGAGAGAGAGAACAAACATATGTATATCAATCAGTATGAGAATCCATGTGAATTTGAAATGATATTGAAGTTCTAAAACGGAATAGTTATTACTTCTTCATCTGGAGCAGACCACTTAATATCAAGTTCCTTTTCATCAGTTAAGACCATTGGTTCTTTAAAAAGCTGCCGAGCCTCCTGATATGGCCAATTTTCTGGTATATGATACCTGAACCAATGCACTCACTATAAGAATTCCAAAGATGAAAGACCAGCATCATAATTCAATATCATTAACCCAGCATTTAAAAAGAGTATTTTAGACAGGATAACTGAATCCGGACACTAAGTAAGCTTTTCTAGTGTTAATAAGCAGTATTAATCTGATACTAATCACTTGATAAGGCCTAATAATGCCTAACTGGCCCCAGTAGAATAAGATATATTAATAAAATCTATCATGATACAAACACATTACAAAAACAAGTAATTGTGGCATATTTGTCTTACAAATGAACTTATTATTAAAATAATAAGGGCCCAAATATCTTGACCAGATGTCTAATTGGTAAGGCAGTGCAAACATAACAACTAAACCATATTCTACAAGGTTATGTCATGTGATTAATACACGTTAAATTGAATACACAAGCAATGGCGATTTTCAATAAAAAGAAAAAACCTCTCTTTGCTTATGTTTTCCAGCATAGTTTCAATAGAGCCATGTTGACGTATGAGTTTCAGAGCTGTCAATCCCCCAATTCCTGCAGCACACATCATTATCAATTATACTATATACATTGCATATAGAGTTCATTCAGAAATCATAAAATCAAACACCCCGACATCATACAAATAAAATAGGGTTGAAATATACCTCGAATGCTTTCACAATAATCACAGCCAGAAAGAATGCATAAATCAATAAATTGGTCCATGGACAGATTTAGCCCCTCCAAAATCTGAAACCAAAGAAATACCAAAATGAGCATATCAAACAGTAAAAGACTCAAGTATGTTGAAAGCTACAAGGACCTTTGCAATTTCAAATTCCATCACTGGAATTTTTTTGGAGCTTGGATCCATTAGGTGGCGAAGAAATTTAGGAGCTCCAAATGTTAAGGAATCCATGTCTTCAGAAGCCACCGCATAAACCTATAATATATAAACATTCAGCATAAATTCTATAGAAGGTTTATATTAAAGGGAATGCTGCCAATTAATTTGAAGGAATGAGTAGATAAAATGATCTTAACGTATGGTTATCAAAAGAAAAAGGTACAAAGGAAGCACATAACTGAATTTAAATGGATTTTATAAGAAAAAGTGGTAAAAATTTACAGCAGTACTTGTTCTTTTTGTTTCCAAGAAGTCTCTGTATTGTTTTAAAAGGATTAGTAATAACATTATCACCTTAGTTTCCAAGAACCCAGTTTAAAAAACAAGTGATGCACAACAGGTATGAACTTGCCTTTCCAGCTTTGCAAAGTGCAGCACATTGAGCCTCTGCTTCTGAGGGTGCCTGTAGAACCCAAAGCCTTAACTAGATGGTAAAAACACAGTACAATAAATACTTTAGTAATGCAATGTCACCTCAACAACGGGCACACCCATAAGTCTTAAAAGTCTTTTGCAGTCGTCGTTATGCTGCTTTGTCACCTAAAAGAATATGGAGATGGCGTCAAAACCAGGCACTAAAATCCATGTTTCTTTCTCTATCTACAATTTGAAAAATTTGCAAATAAATGAGCCTAAGAAAAAAAAAACCCACCTTCACCGTCCGTTTACTGTATTTTTCAATGTCTTCTTTATTGGCAGTCTAAATGACAAGAAAAAGCAGCCCACAGATAAATATATTGATTTAACACAAAATAATTACAGACACAAAAGGATCCAAAGAGGAAAGCCAATAACAAACTGCGCATATACCTCTAAGGCTTCTGATAAATCCTCAGTAGCATCGGCCCTCTTGGAGTAACTGACAGAATTTCAGTGTGAAAAGCATTATTATTAAGGAACTTTCTACAAGTTACAGTTCTATAAAAATATAATAACCCCACCTCATAACAAAAATTAGAACTCTCTAAAAATAACAGAAAATCCACTTAAAATACCGTTTTGCCAGCTCTTGTTTCTTCAAATCTGGTGGCTTCCCATCAAAAACATATCTGCACACCAGCATAACAAAAAATCAGCATACAAAATTTATATAAGAAATCATCCTCAGAGGGTTCCAAGAAAAAAAAGGTTCAAGAAATTTAAAATCTATAGACATATATACACTGGCTTGATCCCGGCTTCTAGAAGTCTGATTGTCCGCGAAAACATCCCTTGCAAATGACTACAAGACACAAAACCAACACCATCATCACAAAAAGTGAGCCACATTTATCATAAAAAGGAAGAAACTAAAACGAAAACCACAAAAAAATCACTATTCAGCTTGTCTAATTGAAAACATATGAAGTGTTACTGCATATACCTGGTAACTTCACCGGCTTCATTAGTGAGCATTTCGGTTCCGCTTCTTCCGACGACAATCTGCACCAAAATCCAAGACACGACATGTGATATTAAGTTAGTAACATAACTATAATGTATCGATATCGTTGTTGAAACTACGGTACGTGTTGCGAAGGGAAGTACTGACAAGGAACTGGTAAATGCTCATGCTGGCGTCAATGGCGATCTTGCGACCGAAGTAGCTCTCGAATTTGTTCTCCTTCATGGACTTTGGGGCATTGTCCGACAAAAGCTTAGTTAAACCCTAGAAAACAATCGGCATTAACAAAATTAATACCAATGATAAATTGAAAGGGAAACAGATGAATATAATTATGAAAATGTGAAGACCTTAATTCCCATTTGGGTTGTTTATGAATGAAAACAAGAATTTGCAGAGGAAATAGATTGAAAGAGTGATGTGTGACGGCAGAAGAAGAAGAAAACAAGAGAGGGCACCAACTGTTTCCCGCGCACTCCTCTCCGCAGTAATCGATGTTTGTTTTTCGTACTGTCTTCCTCTTTAGCCCATTCTGTCTACGGCCCAAACGGCCCATGAAAAGCTTATATATATTATTTTTCAATTTTCTTTATTGAATTTTTGTGTATTATCATTGCTATAATTTAAAATCTCACACATTAAACTATTAACAAAAATATATCACACTTTAAAATGGTTTTTAAACATATTTTTAATTCTTGAAAAATTCAATTTGGCATTACCATTTTTAAAGAAGCATGGAAAAACTCATATATATGACGTATTGTAGTTGACTTTTTTCTCTGAAAAAAAAAAAAAACAAACCCAAATAGACTACTTATTTTATATTTACTATGTATTTAAGATTTGAAATTTAAGTTATAAGATAAAGAGATTTAAATTGAAATTAATGTTAACATAAGATAACCTATAAGAAGAACTTGAATTAAAGTTACTCTTAACAATAATTTATTAATTTTCGAATTGAAACTAATTCTAACTGAATAATTTAACTGCAGATATTTCAAATTTTAGCTATAACAGTTGGAATTTTTCAATATTCTTATTTAACAGAATAAATTAGAAATTTGGGAAGGAAGTTATAAGAGTAAAATAAAACGAAATATGGAGACCAAAACCTTATATTTCTTTATATAATTAAATATAATTTATGTGGATAAAACAACTCTTATTATTTATACTAATATTTTCTTATAATTATATTTTCTGTCTATTGTTTTATGTTCTACTTAACAAATGAAATTTTTATTTTCTAAAATATTATGAGATAAATATATTTTTTTATAATTTTTTATCAATTTTGGTTTAGATTATTTTATATTTTATGAAATAAAATAATTCATTATTTTATAATAATATATATTAAATAATTACATAATATCTTCTTTTAAATTATGACTAGAAATTAAAATAATATCCAGATATAATATTAGTTACTCAATATAGAGTTGTCCAAATTGATTTTGATGTTATAAATTAGTTTGAATTAGGTTGTTCGCATATAAGTTGATTTAATTTTTTATTAAATATTCAATAACTAAACATAAAAAGTTTATTTTAATTTGGATTTAATTTAATATAAAATTAAAATTAATCCAAATAAATATATTTTATGTGTATTATTATAAAAACTTTAAATATTTAAAAAAAATTATAAAATAATTTAAAAAAAATTATTACATATTTTATAATAAAAAATTATTAAATATATAATTTTTTATGTTTATATTTTTATTTTATTTATAATTTTAATTTCTTTTATATTTATAAATAAGTTATATAATATTATATTTAAAAATTATAATGTGAATTTATTATTTATAATATAAATATAATATAATCAAATAAAAATAATTTATTTACATATATTGATAGATATTATTTAATTTTAAATATATAATTTTATATATAAATATAATAAATAATTTAGATTAATTTAATTTAATTTAATTTAATTTTTTATTTTAAATTTAAAATAAAAATCAAATCATATAATTTTAAAAAAATTACATAAAAGAATTAAAAAAATTGATTTTAATCTATTTTTTTATTTTATAATTAATTTTCAGTTATTTTTTTAAAACTAATTCGATTTTCAATACTTCTAACTTAAATAATTTATAAATAAAAATAAATAAGTTTAAGATAAAATAACTTAAATTATATATAATTTTTTTAACCTAAATTATTTGACTTAGTCAAACTCACATTAATTCCTGAAAAGAGTCTTTGAAAAAAGATGGTAGATTATTATTAAAAAAAAAAAAAAACTCTACTAATTACATGTGTTGTATCAATTACGTTCATTGATATTCTCATCCCTCTTCTTCTTTCTCATACATTGTTATTCTCCTCTTCTCTTCTTTCTCATACATTCATATTCTCCTCTTCTCTTCTTCCCTCACCTTTTCCATACAAGTCAAACACTCTCAACTTTTCCATACAAGTAAAACACTCTCTTCCTTTCGTCTTCTTCTCTCTTCTTCTCTTATTTTTCTTATAGAAAGGAAGAGTATGAGTAATACTATTATTGTGGATGTAAAACGACAGAAGGTTCTATTACTTTTTTATCTTTATGTATAACTTAAAGAAAAAAAAAGTAAAGAAATGAAAAAAAAAAATTTCTCTGCAATGATAAAAAAATAGAAAAACGACATGTATTATGACTGTGTGAGTTAAGTTTAATATTTAATGAAATTTTTTAAATAATAATAATTATTAAATTATAATAAATAGTTAAATTATTAATATTAAATAATAAATAAATTTTTTAATAATATTATAAAATAATATTTGTTTTTTAATTTTAATAATAATAATAATAAATAATATTAAAATAATAAAAAATAATAAATAAAATTATTATTAATAAATAAAATTATTTAACTTTCTTCTCATTTCCACTCTTTTCTTTTAGTCCAAATTATCTTACTTTCTCTTCACTTATTTCTTTTTCCATCCTCTCAAATCTTCTCTCCCAATCCAAACATACCTTTAGTGATTATTTATCAATAATATTCATCTAATAAGATAAATTTCTATAACTTAATATAATAACTTTTTTTTATATCACAAACTAATAAATAAAAATATCTCTCAATTCCTAAGAAGTTGATATTTCCTTTATGAATCCAATAAACACTCCATCTAATAGGAATACTTTCTTAGTATCCATTATTCTCACATCATATCATTATCCACCATTCACAAATAAACATTCATATAATTGTGTTTTAAAAAAGTTTAATACAACAAATATGAATTTATATATATATATATATATATATATATATAAGATGAATTTATCAAAGAATGAAAAAAAACAACTTCTTTATCCAAACATTTTTACTCAAGTGAGTAGTCTTTCTTAAAGCAAAAATTAGGTTCAGAGTATTCAACTTTTAACAAACCTTTTTTTTACTTAAAAAGACACACTTGTTCAAATAAAAATTCTTTCACTCAATTAAAAATGAAGTCAAAGACAAACAAGTTTCTTTCATATAATTTTTGCTCTAATAATCAATCTCTCATTTAAGAAAAAATAAAAAATGTTTTCATCATACATTTTCGCTTGATCAAATATGAACTTATACGTAATATAAAATTTACAACTTAACCAATATTTTTAAACTTCTCATAATCACTTCAAATATACTAATTAAAATCAATACACAATACTCATTAAACACCACTTATATAAGTTCCCATAACTCATAAATGAATTTATGTAGATTTATAAATACATGTTTTACGTAATCATTTCTAAATTATAAAATCACATTCATTCAAAATTAATTTCAATTCAATATTTTTTTTAATTATATTAACATCAACTCTTGAAGTAAGTTAAAATTTCATATGAGAAAATTGAATAACATATAAATAAAAACACATACAAATTTTTTGAGTTAAAGATAAAATCATATTTTCTTACATATTATTATCTATTATTATATATCTTATGATATTATTTCCTCTTAGATACTTAACATATCTAGAAAATATTATTAAAATAATTTTATTACACATCAATTTTAATAGGATGAATAAAATTCATAATACTCGTTCAACTACTTTTACTCACGAAAGAATTATATATATATATATATA